>CM026580.1:10359019-10738297 GCA_000180635.4 Pristionchus pacificus
GTGAGAGATCAGCACAATATCGAAAGCATAGCATAGTCGATTCAGTTTCCTTCCATTAATGTTTACTCCATAATCGTCCCAGTTCATCTTTCGAAATACACCTTCCAATAAAGCATTGAATAAATGCGGGGAAATCGGATCCCCCTGCCTGACACCTCTCTCAACATTGATTGGTACTTTGTCCGATCCAACTTCAACGTATACTTGTCCACGGTTGTATATGTCCCGGAGTGTGTTTATTATTTTGGAATTAACTCCTTGATCATATAATGCCGCCCAGACATCGCCAAATTCGACAGAGTCAAAGGCTTTCATGAAGTCTATGAAGACGAAGTATATCGGGAAGTTATATTCTTGAGAGGTGTGAATTAATTCATTCAGTGTATAGCAATGGTCGAGCGTCGAGAAATTTCGGCGGAATCCTACTTGTTCAGGTGGTTGGTTTGCAGACAAGCTGGATTCTATTCTATTGTCGATGGAAGATGTAAATAGCTTGTAAATGAGGTTTAATAGGGCAATTGGCCGATAGTTCGCAATGTCAAGAACACTTCCTTTCTTATATACCAATTAGATGATCGAGTTTGGCAAGCAATCAGGGACTTTCTCTTGTAAGATCCATTTGTTAAAAAGAGAGCAAAGTGGGTGGACTAGAAAATCGCTTCCACACTTTATCATCTCTGCTGAGATCGTATCAGGGCCAGGGCTTTTGCCGTTCTTTAATTTCCGGATTGCATGTTTAATTTCGCTTGGTAACAAAGGTAAGAATGGTTCTGCTGATCTGTTGTCGTACCGGGCGCTTCGTTCTCATAAATAAGCCATTGTAAAAATCTTTGACAACTGAATTCATTTCTTCTTTTGATCTTGCAATCGTACCATCTTCTTTCTCTAGCTGGCATAGCCTTGTATTACCGATTTGGGATTTTTGAATTGCTTTCTTCGTACTATAACCGTACTCGACGGCTCGCCGCACTACCTCCAGGTGTCCTTTTCGAATGTCTTCTTCAATTGAAAATCGTAGGGCCTTGCCCACGATGAAGAATCTTATTCTATTGAGAGGAGTTGGCGTTGAATCCCTGAGCTGTCGTCTTTCATTGAATAGCATTTTTGTCCGGCAGGAAAATCTCTCGTGTTGTGTAATCGGCACCATAGAATTCTTTGCGATTGATTTCAATTTGTCAGATATTCGTTTGTAATTTTTCACATCGATTCCCGTTATTTCGCTTACTCCGATGGTGAATTTACCCAGATCTAGCTTTGTTCTAGGCTTCGCGTTGTAATATCGTTGTTTTAAGGAAGATGTTATCCGGACTTTAGCAATGAGTAGCCGATGATCCGACATAAAATTGAAACTTCCAACTATTGAAACGTCCTGCACTATCGTTCGGTCTTTCGTAAGCACAAAATCAATTGCATTCCTCGTTTTCATATCAGGGCTTTGCCATGTCCATTTTCTGCTTTCTCGTTTTTGGATTTTATATTTTGTATAAATAGCTTATTTTCTGTTCAAAAATCAACTACATCTTGCCCTCTTTCATTCCTTTCTCCTAATCCGTGCTTCCCAAAAAATTCTTCATGCGTACCTTGCCTTGTCCCAACTTTCGCGTTTAAATCGCCCAGCACCACTATTTGCCCCCTTCCACCCCCCGGGTTGGCGAACACGACGAGTAGAGGTTGCGATAAGGGTACTTAGATCGTTTAAAAAGTGGTCGTAAGTTGCATCAGAGTAAGGAGGTTGGGCCGTATACGCATATCAGGCGCAATCCAAGGGATTGAAGATCGAGAAAAGAGATACGCTCGTTGACATAGGTAAAGGTACACGAGGAAGCCCACTTTGACGCTACCAGGAAACCCGTTCCAAATGAAAAATTGGGCTCCGTATGATATTAGTAGGTGTTGGGATGTTGCTAGGGTTAGGCTCGTGTGCCCTTTTCGCCGAACTTCCTGGAGGGCGAGGATGTCGAAAGGGTACCCACTCAAGGCGTCCTCGAGCTCAGCTAGACGGGCATCCTTCCGTAGCGTGCGTGCGTTTAGCGTCCCGATGCGTAAGTTGGTGACCGACATCCGGGTGGACGAAGATACCTCCGACGGTGGTCCAATTCGACGTCGAAGGGACTCCCCAACGAGGGTCGAGGGAGAGGGGTCGAAACCGACCTCCCCTTAGAGAGCAACGAATGGAGAATGGAGAATGGAGAATGGAGAATACGTTCTAGTCAGTCTCTACGTTTCATATGTTCATTATCCTTTTGACCTACGTTCTAGTCAGTAGGTCAAAAGGATAATGAACATATGAAACGTAGAGAGAGTACAGGCATTCCTTCACTCCTCCTTTCTCGCTTTCTGCTACTACTCTCGATTGATGTTGGTAGGAAGAACTATATGACTAATGACCCTTTCTCTTGCCGAGAAGGGAAACGGGAGAAGCAAGAGAGAAGACCGTCAGCATAAGGGAGAAAGGATTATTAATTATCCTCATCTATTCTGGCCAAGATAAATAACACAAAGAGGGAGAAAGAAGAAGGGATCGGGGAGAAGGAGGGAATCAGAACAGTCTATCGCGCGAGATTCGAGCCAAGAAGTGACAAAGATGAATAAGGAGGAGAGAGAGAGAGAGAGAGAGAGAGAGAGAGAGAGAGACCCTGTACTCCTCTTCTCCTCCATGTCTGTACACATCTGGATATAAGAAACAGAGAAAATCAGTATAGGAAAAGTGAAGATCAGCACAGTCTTTTGCTCGTCGGAATGATCAAGTCACAACAAATGAGGAATGGCATATGCCAAGAGGCAATGAGCAGAGAGAGAGAGAGAGAGAAGCAATGACCTAGCCTGATAGGTCACAAGGCGGCTCGGGGGAATGTACTGTGATTCCTTGGAAAGAGAGAGACTAGAGCTGTTACTGGATCGATCGGTCTGTTGTTCAAAGGAACAATTCAACTATACCACAGTTCGAGTAACTTGAACGTTTATCAACGATTACAAAAACAATTCAATTCGTCCTATACCATTCCTTTGTTTCTTGGCTATCTGATCGATTCTTTGGATTATGACCTCGGTCCAGGGTTCAATCTTGCACAGAACGCAAATATATCCTCCAAGATATTCTGCAATTACAGAATATAACATCGAGTTTCCCTTAACTTTTTCGGGGATGATAAAACAGCCAGACAGTTCTATTTGTGAATTGGCTACGCTTTATTAACTAAACATATTGCGCGATCTCTGATATTAACTAAACATATTGCGCGATCTCTGATATTAACTAAACATATTGCGCGATCATCACGTGGTTTTCACTAGTGCTTAAGAAGTGATACCGCCGTCTCTCCTTTTCACACACTCTCTCTCTCTCGTCGATCGAGCGGACGAGACAGTGTGCAGAGTGAAGAGACGGCGGTATCAGTTCTCGAGGTTTATATCTCACCTTTCAGGGCGTTACGTTTCCAACAGCTGAGCACTTTCTGGATCAACTTGATTTATGTGAAGATACAACTGGAAAAAAATGATGAAACCTGGAATTGAAACAAGCCAAAACACTCAAAATTGCAAATCGAGAATGCCTCGTAAAACTTCTCCAATCTAATGCGAACTACCCTGCAATCGACTAAGATTGCTGACTGACTTGAAATAACAATGTGATAAATATGAAAAAAAATTACCTTCTCGCTTGATTTACCATCCTGATTTGGCCGATTATCGGAGTCGAGTTGATGTAGACAACTGAATTTCAATTAATTCATCACAGGAAAGTGCAAAAATAGCGCACAAATCAAGATAAATCAAGATTAGATTGGAGGTAAACAACGGTGAAGTCAGTAGGTTAACCAGGGGAACGAAAGAAGAGAGTGACATCGAGTGGTGTGTGAAGACTCTCTCGTCTCTCCCTCTCGCTCCCTCCCTCCCTCCCCCTCTCTCTCTCGGCTTGGGGCAGGGACAGATTTTTGGGCGGGAAAGTGGTGATAAATTACTCTTTCTTTCGAGAAGCAGGAAATGGTAGAGGAGAAATGGAAGGTGGTCAAAGGCAGGGGGGGGGGGGTGTAAATTGGGTGATCAATAAATTCTGTATCGAACCAATAATTCGAGTCATTCGGGCCAAAATATGTCTACAAATTAAGAGCGATAGAGATCAACTCATTTCTGCGATTTATTCGCATGCCTGGCCGAGAAAATGAATGAAACTGATTGTTCCAGTGACCACTTATAGAGAATTCACGCAGACAAACAACTGCAGCTTTTTTTTCTCGAGGATACAGTGAGTGCGAATGTGAATGAGAGGGACGAGCGAGGGTCTGGAATAAAGAGAGAGAGAGAGAGAGAGAGAGAGAGAGGAACCAGTATAGTTCTTCGATAGATCAACTTTCCGACTCAAGGCCATTAGCCGATTCACAAATGAACTGATTCATTATACCATTATGAAATTGATCTTTTTTGTTTGTTCTCCTTTCAACTGGAAGACTACCGTCTCTTAACAGTTAGACAAGAGAACGAGCGAATTAGATAGATTCGGTAGATTGTTTTTTCTCGGGGGACGATCTTAAGCGAACAACCGATTATCGGAATCACAATATTTATTACAATATTAGGAGGTCGAAGTCGTTATTAAATATATGAATAGCTCGGGGCAATATTGAAAAGGCGATGAGTTACATTATTAAAGCAAACAAATTAAACTAAAATTAAACGAGAATGATCGTGACTCGTTGTGCGCATTGTCACCATTCCGGGGCTTGGATGGCGCACAATTGGTGCGAGGGACTCCTCCCTTCTTTCTCTAGTGCATTCCTGTATCAGTCTCCCTCTCCTCTCGCTCTCTCATCTTAAGAGACCTTCCATGAGAGAACGCACCTACCCCACGGATGAGATTTCTGCAACCTATGCCAATTTTTTTTGGTGATGTTGTCATACCAAGTGCTGATATTTGGCCAAAAATCTAGGGTTTTGATGCACTCTCCGAAAAGTTACAGGCCCGGCCCAAAAAAAGTCGATTTTTTCAACGATTAAAAATATACGCTTTTTTTATTTGTATCGTAGTATTTTTGCACGTAGAATCCGAAAAAGATACTTAGAAATTCATCCGACATCGTTGAAAAGTCGAAAACCGTGATTTTCGATGATTTTTATTCGTCCTGAAAATTTTTTTCATCTTTGTACCTTTTTTGACTTGAAATTCGGATTCTACGCATAAAAGTACCCCGCACAGTATTTTTTTCACAGCCATCCGAGTACTCGCCCGGATAGCGAATCTCCTGGAAGAAAGCGCACTTAGTGCCCGCGCGCCGAACAACGGTGTCTAAATGAGATTGAGAAATTGTGAACACTCTTTGCCCCGTGAATTTCTTTATATTATTGAAATTTTCACTTAATCTTCATATTCGTTCACTATTTTTCAACTTTCTAAGATTGTTCAGTTTACACTGATTGCTGATTTCACTTGATTTGGCAGTTATCTTTTATCTCGGATAACATTAGCTCAACAATTGAGAACGCTTGGGAAAAAAATACAAATCAACGTAATTAGTTCGAAAACAAGAATTTAATATAATAAGAATTGAATTGATTCATAGATAGATCAGCATAATCGTATGTTATGCTGTATTACTTCTCGATTCAAACATCATCGTCAATAATCGGATCATCATTCTCGTTGAAAAGTTCATTGAAGCTCTCCCTAATGATGTCATGGATCACATCGTTTCTTTCTCTTCCGAAATCATCAATATTTTCTTCATCTTCATCAGATAGATCACCATAATCTTCCTCATCGTCCTCGTTCATCATTTCTTCATACTCATTTTCGTCTTCCTCATTCTTATCTTGTGTTTTTCTTCTCTTCGGTGCCTTCGGTTCCTTCGCAGCCTTCTTCTCTTTGGAAAGAGTTCCAAAGTACGACCGAATCTGTTGAGCATTCATTCATTTGTATGGTTTGATGCTTTCCTCCTCCTTCATCAACCTTTCGACCTCCGCAGGATCCATCTTTCTACCGGACACGTCTCCTCGTTGGAAAAGTTTCTCAGCAAATCTCTTGGCCTTTTCCGGATAAACACCACGTTTTCTCTTCAATCTGAGTGCCCATCCCGCTTTGGAAGACAGGTCCGCTCCATGACTCATCTCTGTCATCGCTTGCGATACTTCCGAAAGGACATTATTATGCGCTTGGACGTCCTCAAGGTTCCTCTTGAACAATCCAAGGGCGTAATCATATATGTGAATCTTCTCAGGTAGAATGCGATGTCGACCGATTTCCATATGACGAATAATATTACCTTAATTTATGAAGGATGAACTGCATTCTTGACACGTGAACAGTCCCTTTGCCTCCTTAGTATCAGCTGACATCTCGTGTCCATGATCATCAATCTCGTCAACATCGTCAATCTCCTCTTCATTTGAGTCTTTCTTGGAGAAAAAGAAATCCTCCTTCTTCTTCAATCTTGAGAACACGAGTGAATCCAGAAAGATCAATGTAGAATCGTCCATCTCCAATTCCATTCATCTTCACACTCGAATAGTATTCTTATCGAATACAATGTGACCAAATCCGGAGAGTATCCGGAGAGTATTTCTTGAGTATCGCATACGCAACAGAGTCCTTGATGATCAGATGCTTCTTCCCAATATCTGATCAGATGCTTCTTCCCAATATGTACATTCTAATAATCTCTGCATTCCGATGTAATCGAATCGTGTTCGGAATGGAGACTGAAGATCCATCAGATGTCTTCACTTTCCTTTCACCATAAGGAATTCCAGTCGAGATGATCGGACTGGAAATTAATGAAAAGAGCTGGGCTGTGAAAATTATGTTTACCTCGTGATGAAGCTGACATAGTAGTGGAGCTTGATTGGTTCATATCGAGTTCTGCGAATCATTGGCTCGATGAAGGGACCGAAGGTTCTTGCTATGATTTTTGCTTTATGATATTTTCTACTGGAAACTCCAGGAATAAAATTCTGTAGTTCTCTCAATCCAACTGCATTCACGATGCAAGAGAGTACTATTTCTCGGCTCTTACGATCTGGAGCTTTTTCGTACTGCTCAGCAACTGCTTCGAGAGCCTATAATTGAAGATAGTGTACATGAATTTTCATATGATACTCTTTCATTACCTTTGTCAATCCCTTTGTTGAGTTATTCCAAGTCTTCGGTATTATTGATTGTTTGTACATCGTCATCAGCTCTTCTTGGTGATTAGGAGCGATCACCGATGCATTTGCATTTGTGAGCTTTTTCATTGCATACACTTTCCTCATCTTGGTATCTGGCAAGAGACTGCCAAAGTTTGGAGAAGGAGTGACGCCTGTTACTTTCGCCTTTTCGGCAAAAATAGCATGAGCGGCCTCTAATTCTGCCCTCTCGACATCAACGATTTCTTGATTAGACGTGTCGAAATCTTCGAAATCTCTGAGCCTTGTTGAACTCATCGACGAAGGATCCGAAGTCTTGCGTTTTCAGATTGAACTTGGGTAGCTTTTCAAGAGCTTTGATGACTTTCTCGTTATTTATTGCATTTTGCCTGTCGATCAAACGTTGTACTTCAGTAATAGAAGGATGGTGAGCGACTGGCTGTTTGTTACTACTCTCGTTATTTCCCATTTTGATATCTGAAATGTATACATGAATGCAATTTGGAAAAAAAATAAGCGATAATGAAAGCCAGAAAAAAAACAATCGCGAAAAGAATAATTCGAAATTTCGGAGCAAACACGAGAGTGTATTTATTCTTGGAAAGTGTGCATTTTTGAATAACCAATGGGTATTTCATATAGGCGACAGCAGAAAATCATACCCACAGGAAAGTTGCAGCATGTAAGTTTAGAAACGCTTCTTTTCAAGACAATCCAGGGGGCCTTTTTAATTATTTTGATTGTAAAACAAATCAAGGAATTCCAGAGGATATGAGCACTAGCCACAACATCGGAGTTAATAAATAACGAGAAAAAAATGAGATCAAGTGAACATTTCGAGAACACGAATGATGTTAAAGAAAATTACGATTAAAATAGAGCTTTTTGAACAAAAAAAAATCAGTGAATTCAGCAATCAGTGTAAACTGAACAATCTTAGAAAGTTGAAAAATAGTGAACGATCATGAAGATTAAGTGAAAATTTCAATAATATAAAGAAATTCACGGGGCAAAGAGTGTTCACAATTTCGCAATCTCATTTAGACACCGTTGTTCGGCGAGCGGGCACTAAGTGCGCTTTCTTCCAGGAGATTCGCTATCCGGGCGAGTACTCGGATGGCTGTGAAAAAAATACTGTGCGGGGTACTTTTATGCGTAGAATCCGAATTTCAAGTCAAAAAAGGTACACAGATGAAAAAATTTTTCAGGACGGATAAAAATCATCGAAAATCACGGTTTTCGACTTTTCAACGATGTCGGATGAATTTCTAAGTATCTTTTTCGTATTCTACGTGCAAAAATACTACGATACAAATAAAAAAGCGTATATTTTTAATCGTTGAAAAAATCGACTTTTTTGGGCCGGGCCTGTAACTTTTCGGAGAGTGCATCAAAACCCTAGATTTTTGGCCAAATATCAGCACTTGGTATGACAACATCACCAAAAAAAAATTGGCATAGGTTGCAGAAATCTCATCCGTGGCCCCATCCTAAAAGCTACGTTTTATCGTGGAAGGTCTCTTAAGCGAACAACAATTTATCGGATTTACAATAATTATTACAATAATAGAGGGTCGAAGTCGTCGAGTGTAGTGTCGTTCGGTAGATGAAAGTGGTCACCTAGAAAATAATCGAATTTATTACACAAAAGCCTGGTATTTTACTTCATTCTTGATTCCAGGATGACATATATTATATTTGATTTGCATCCCTCCACTCATTTCACCATTTCAAATATTAGTTCTCAAACATTTCCTCAATACCTCGAACATCGTAATGATCCGGCAAGAAGTAGAGAACATTATTGAACATACCGTTCCTGAAATCGCAGAAAATTGAAATCTTCGAGAGCCTCGATCATACGAATTTTATAAAATAAAGCTGTTCTTACTCACCTTTCTATCACTGACTCTTCACGTCCAATCACAGTTCTCATCACTCTGGTTATTAGCGTTTTCTTCATTCTCGGAGAGATTCGACACCTGCAAAGGATTCTCTAACTTTGTCGAACATGTGATTCTCACTAGAGCTCGAGAAATGATACCGCCGTCTCTTCATTTCCCACTCTCTCTTGCCAACCGAGCGAGCGAGAGAGCGTGCAAACGGAAGAGACGGCGGTATCATTTCTCGAGTTCTCACTGTCATGTCCTTACGTCTCCATCAACGGTCATCAGGTTGTTTGCGGCACTTCTCGGGTAGATGTGTTTGATGTGATGTTGCATCTGGAAAATATTGGTGTAACTTTTTATTGAAACGAGCCAAATACACTAAAATTGCACATCGAAAATGCGCTCCTCCATAAAATATATTGCAAACTACAAGGTAATCAACTTAGATTACTGGATGACTTGAAATAACTATGTGAGAAATATGATGATTTACGTTCTCGCTTGAGCTACTATCCTGATCTGACCGATTATCGGAGTCGAGTTGATGTAGACAACTGAAATTCAATTAATTGGTCACAGGAATGTGCAATAATAGCGCACAAATCAAGATAAATCAAGATTAGATTGGAGGTAAACAACGGTGAAGTCAGTAGGTTAACCAGGGGAAGGAAAGAAGAGAGTGACATCGAGTGGTGTGTGAAGACTCTCTCGTCTCTCCCTCTCGCTCCCTCCCTCCCTCCCCCTCTCTCTCTCTCGGCTAGGTGCAGGGACAGATTTTTGGGCGGGAAAGTGGTGACAAATTACTCTTTCTTTCGAGAAGCAGGAAATGGTAGAGGAGAAATGGAAGGTGGTCAAAGGCAGGGGGGGGGGTGTAAATTGGGTGATCAATAAAATCTGTATCGAACCAATAATTCGAGTCATTCGGGCCAAAATATGTCTACAAATTAAGAGCGATAGAGATCAACTCATTTCTGCGATTTATTCGCATGCTTGGCCGAGAAAATGAATGAAACTGATTGTTCCAGTGACCACTTATAGAGAATTCATGCAGACAAACAACTGCAGCTTTTTTTTCTATTTTCGAGGATACAGTGAGTGCGAATGTGAATGAGAGGGACGAGCGAGGGTCTGGAGTAAAGAGAGAGAGAGGAACCAGTATAGAGTTCTTCGATAGATCAACTTTCCGACTCAAGGCCATTAGCCGATTCACAAATGAACTGATTCATTATACCATTATGAAATTGATCTTTTTTGTTTGTTCTCCTTTCAACTGGAAGACTACCGTCTCTTACAGTTAGACAAGAGAACGAGCGAATTAGATAGACTCGATAGATTGTTTTTTCTCGGGGACGATTAGCTATCTTAAGCGAACAACCGTTTATTGGAATCACAATATTTATTATAATATTAGGAGGTCGAAGTCGTTATTAAATATATGAATAGCTCCGGCAATATTGAAAAGGCGATGAGTTACATTATTAAAGCAAACAAATTAAACTAAAATTAAACGAGAATAATCGTGACTCGTTGGGCGCATTGTCACCATTCCGGGGCTTGGATGGCGCACAATAGGTGCGAGGGACTCCTCCCTTCTTTCTCTAGTGCATTCCTGTATCAGTCTCCCTCTCCTCTCCCTCTCTCACTTTGTTCTGGCGTAGAGTAGGGAGAGCCAGCAGATGGTCTCTATCACGTGAACATTAGGGACTAGAGAACGCTTGGGTTGGGTAGAGAGAGAGAGAGAGCGAGGGTCTTGTGGGAGAGAGAGGGGAGAGGTGATTATCAATAATACACACATTAGATACTGCAAAGATAATCTCAACCGTATTTTTTCACTCGAAAAAGGGCATATGACAAGAAGCAAGGAGGAAGCGAGAGGGAGAGGGAGGGACAGAGAGGGAGAGAGAGAGAGGGAGAGAGAGGGAGATGAGAGGATTTCTCTTTCTGTGTCATCGATCTGTTGTTGTGACCTAGCAATCGTAGGGAGAGGAGACAGTGGCCGAGTGGGGATGGTTTCGTGGTCTCTCCAGAGTAGAGGGAGAGTTAATGGGAAGAGAGAAGCCAGTACAAAGCGTTTTAATCAGATGTGATACTAGCGATTGGCTAACTCGTTGTGCACACATGCTCAATTGGCTCAACGAGACTAACAGTTGCATAAAATTCCGATAAATTGTTTGGTTTCTGTGCATCTCGAATATTCCGAATATTAAGCCGAGAGAGCGAGTGAAATGGAGAGATTTGGACGATTTATCGTGGAATGATTTGCCTCTTCTCGGATACACGAGTAGATACTGTTAGTGTATTTATAGGAATCACAATAATCATAACAATAAGAAGGTCGATGTCGTCGAAAGGCGTCGTGATTCGAAGAAGTTGGTGCACTGAAAATTAATATTATATAATTCCGTCACCCATGCTTTATTCTTGATCCTAGGGTGAAACATCCTGGATTCGCTTGGATTTCAATTCTACTCGTCATTTTTCAACATACAGACATGGCTTTGAAATCAGTGACCGAACATATGCTCAATACCTCGAGAGATGTGTGTCGCGATGTGAGGGAAGAGGCAGAGAACTTTATTGAACAGCCGCTGCCTGAAATTACGATAATTAGAATCTTCGAGACCCTGAGTTCACAGCTCCCCGTATAAATCGCACAAGTTTGATGAAAAAAACGGATCTAATACTGCTCACATCTCATTGACGGTCTCCATTCTCATATTGGGATCGCACCTTTTCTTCATTCTCCTGAATTTTAGTTTTCTTCTCTCAATGGCATCTACTCTACTTTTTATTACACACATCTTTTGTTGTGCTTTTCACATTGTAAAACTGTAAAAGTTTGCCCCATAAGCAAATCCTTCTTGTGATTGACAGATTCTCAGTTCTCACCTGTTCGTCCTTTACCGGATTTCTGCTGCTCTCTCTTCATGTGTCTCTCAGTTACATCTGGAAAATATTGATGAAACTCCCAAATGATATAAGAGTTACTAGTGGTAATCAACCTTTTTATTCTCAACAAATGTCCGGTAATGTTTTCGTATTAGCAGTACATTGTTTTCTTTATTTGTTGAATTCCATTACTCACTCCTACGACTTGAAACAAACATTAGATGATCCGATCAGATACGCATTTTGATTTATAAACTATTATTATTTACCTTTTCTACTACTTGATCCGTCATGATTCAAACGATGGTTGTAGTCGAGTTGATGTAGGCAACTGAAATGTAGAATGCTAATCACGAGGTAATCGGACACGTCACAGATCAACACAATACGAGCATAGATAGGCAGCGTCCCGGGTGAGAAAGTACTGTGTTTACACCAGTAAGTCAACGGCTGAAAGGAATAGGTGGAGAGAGAGACTGCGAGGGGAGGAGTTTTGCTACTTAACTCCTCCTCTTCTCCTACTCTGTGCTACTAGAGTTTGGCGGGAAATCAGAATGATCAATTACCCTTGATGAAGAGTGGAGAAGAAAGTAGGTGTACCGATTTACTGAGTAAATCACTACCCAAATACCAATAATTAAATAATTAAATCAATTTCCAATAGAATAATCAGTTTCCGATCACCACAATTAACGTATCATCCCCAATCACACTGGTCCATTTATTCGCACCCTATTCCGGTCCCGACTGGATCAGGGTTCGTTGCGAAATCACACCGTATCACACATAGCTGGCGTTCTCTAATAGCGGAGACGTCAGTATAGTAGGATATGCAAGAAGAGAAGATTCGGACAATAAAAAGGCTGTAGGGTGGATCGATTCGGTCGAAGCAATTCCATGGTTCCTGAAAACCAAAGATATTTGGTTTGTATATCGCAATTTTTCAGTTCAGAGGGAAGACATTGAACATCTCTACTTCCCCAAAGAGTGATTTTTCACGTGAGTTAGTTAAATTAGTTAAAAACTAATATTAGCTAAAAATAATATTAATATTAGTTAAAAACAACAACAACAACTCACCTGCTATCGAATATAACCTCTTCTCGTTTATTTCTTGACCATTCTCCCGATCGCTCGACCACTTCCCTGAAATGAATGCGATTTGGAAATCATCCGATTGAGAAATTCGAGTAATTTTGATGAGCAATGATGTACATGTTTCCTGTCATCGGTAAGCTCTTCTTTTACTGAAAAAAATCGCCGATAATATCGAAAGCAGCTCGTTGTGAAGGAGTTTTGGAGACATTTGAAGTTGCAACTGGAAAATATTGATGAAACTTTGATATGCTATGAGAGTTACTTGAGGACAATCCAAATACTCAATGCAATAAACACAATTATCTGCAAATCCCCCGTGTTTTCGTAACGTTAATAATGTTATTCGATATACCTGTAGGCCAAATGTGTTTGAAAACGCTCACGTTACTCGAATTTGATTACTAAGGAGAATATTTCGGACAATCATTACCTTTTCTTTTTTTACTACTTGATTTATTCTTTACAACTGAAAGATGATGTGGAGTTGGTGTAGGCAACTGAAATGCAAAAGACTGATCACGAGAGAGTGGAACATCGACGAGCCAGGACAGACAAGTTCATGTCAGGAAATAGAAGATGCAAAGGTGAATAACGTGAAAGTAAGGGTAGATCATTAGAGTCTTGAACACGGGAATGGTCAAGTCTCAACAAATGAGAAATGTTTACGCCAGGAGGTCAACGGAGGAGAAGAATGGAGACAGAGGAGAGCAGTGCGGAGGAGAGGGAGAGTGTGAGAGGAGGAGTATTCCTTCTAAGCTCTTCTCCTCCTCTCTTCCCTGCTTTACTACTCTCTCTTGGCGCGAAAACTATATGAGCAATGACCCTTTCTCTTGTAGGAAGAAGGAACTGTCAGAAACAAAAGAAAAGGCGATCAGGATAAAAGAGAAAAGTTGATTAATCGTCTCTTCTTGTCACGGAGAGAACAGTATCAATTCGGACCACGTGTAATAGCACAAAGAGGAAGAAAGAAGATGATGATATCTAGTTAAATTAAACTGCGTTTGTCAACTTCCTACGATAGATATGGTAATTGACAGTAGGACAAATGGGAGAGAAAAGAAGAAGTGAGACAGAGAGGAAGAAGAGGAGGGAAATGGACCACTGCCACCCCTCTCCAGAATAGGAATATGGGAGATCAACATAGTTTTTTCCTCTTCGAAAGGTCACAACAAATGAGGAAGAATATGTGCCAAGACGCGAAAGGCAGCGAGAGAGTGAGAGGATTTCCTGTTCTCTACCATCGATCTGTTGTTTTGATCTCGCAAGCGTAGTCAGAGGGAGACAGTGCCCGAATGGGATCGGTTGCAAGAAGCCTCTCGAGGAAGAGTTTATGGAAAGAGTGGAAAAGACAGAGGGGAGTGAGAGAGGGGAGGGAGGAACAGTACTTGATAACTTGATAATAACTTGATAATAGTACTTGATAATAACTTCTTGCTTGATAAGATCAGATAGCTACGATGAGAAAAGTAAAAAGAGAAAAGGAGAAGTGATGGGATTCACTACATTTTAACTTGAAAAGTGTGTTGCCTCTCTTGGATTATCACACCTGGATGAATAGAAGGCAAACTAAAACGACTATTTTATCAGAATAATCAGAATACAATAATAAGTCATGAAGAGCGAAAGCAACAGAGATCACTATAAAACTGGAAATGATTAACAATTGTGATACTCTTGTATTCGAGTAGATCTCTTCCATCCAATAGGCTAATTTGAATCTGCTAGCATTTGTATCACAATTGCCGAGTCACATCCAACATCTGAAAAAAGCGACCTTGGTCTCCAAGGCTTATGAAATAGGGCTTATAAAGCTGTTCAAATCTGCTTACAAGTTCAGTTACACCCGTCTGGATCATAGATGGGAAACATCTCTCATTTCCCAACTCTCGCCGGATAGACACACCGCGAGAGCATTGCGAGAGCATTAAATGTTTTCACAGCCCTGGTCTGGATTACCCTTGTCGATCGTCTCAGAAGTTGTTTTAGAGTTCGGCGAACACTAGTCCTGGGGACGTGAACGTCGAAAAACTTACATTATGGGCATATCTCATGTTTGGTCAGAGATGCAGCGATTGTGTCGAAATGACGTCATCGTTATCCGTATTTTGAATCTCTTCGTCTTCATTCACCATGATCTGGATTTCTGCTTCTACAGCTTGAGAGAAGATGATTCTGGAAAATATTTAAAAATATTTTTTATGTTTTTATCGCTCATAAGAACCAGCTTATAAAGTAAATCCCTCTTCACTGCAAATACACGTACAGAGAAGTAGATGTACCCGGGCAAAACTTTAGATTTTCTGATACACCTTAGACATTAAGAATCATCAAAATGTACCGTTTCGTTAGTAATACGATCCATATTCGAATGATTGTCGTAATAGAGTTGATGCAGGCAACTGAAATGCATAGGATTGACCATAAAACATGATGAGTGCATAAATCAACACGAATCTACACTTGATCGACAAGGTCCAAGATGGAATGGGCGGAGCACTAAGTCAGAGAGGAAAGAAGAGGAAAGAATGGACAATTAATTGCGCTATTAACGCCTCCCCCTTCACATCCTTTCGCCCTGTTATTACTTTCTTCTCATCCTTTTTCTCCCCGTGTCATGCCCATAAGTACCCATGACAGATTTGGTGAGAACCAGATAATAAAACTCTCGTGAAGGAAAAAAAGTAGGTGAAAGTAAGGACGATAGATTCGGAGAGAAAAGAAAAGAAATATACATATTTTCGCTCTTCCGGTGATAATGGATTCTTTCCGTCCTTAAAATGTGATAATGGATTGTTTCCGTCGTTAATATAATTGTTTTCAAGTTTAAATTTTACAATTACAATGTCATTGGAGCAGATCAATATGATTATGTAATTGACTACTTTATTGATTGATTACAAAATATGAATCTGTGGACGGGAAACACAAAGGAAGGAATTTCAATTATATGAGTGACTCGATTCGAAATAAGTTAATTCGAACGCCTTCTTTTCCTTGCCATTCAGTCATCTTTCACTCTTCGATAACTCTTCTTTTTTATTCCTTATTACTCTTCCGTGCCTTCTTCTCTCCATAAGCGAAGTCTTGATCTGTACTGAAAAAAGCCGTATTTTTCAATATCCCATCCCTTCCAACATCACAAAAGTTTAGGGGAATTCAATGAGGGAACTTGAAGAGTATTTATCAGAAAAAATTACTGTTGTTGATACCATTCTTTTTCGACTGACTGTCGCAGTAGAGTTGGAGTAGGCAACTTAAATTAAAAATATTGATCATGAATTAAATATCAACACGACAGTTCATTGATAGGGAAAGAGGAAAGAACGGAAAATATGAGGCCAGGAGGAAGATCACGTTTATGATTTTTCTCTCCCTCTCTCACATTTTGGGCGGGAACGAGACACTCTTCTCTCCTTCTCTCACATTTTGGGCGGGAACGAGACACCACATTTCTCACATTTTGGGCGGGAACGAGACATCTCCCTCGTGAAGTATTGAATGGTAGAGGAGAAGGGATGACGGGATAGAGAGAAGAGTGACCGTCTTTCATCTACCAAATATTTATAGCATACGAGTGCGTTGCAAAATATACGAAATATTCTAACTCGAAAACAGTTTGTTCCTGTAAAAATACACCAAGCTTTTAAAGAATATCAGATCTTTGTTCGGACTACCGTCCTGGTCCCTGTAGAACAGAAAAGGATAACCGATCTCATTTTCTGACAAGCGTATAGAGATGCGCTCTTTTATATATTGGATGAGCCATAATTCACTTCACAAAGGGGGGAATATACCATTGGGCCACGTCTACTTAGAGAGGGGAAGAAATGATATACCACGTCCCGTCAGAATGTATACTAAGAGAATCGGAACACCTGAATGATAGAATTTAAAATAAATAACTGGACCCATGAGAGAAAATGATAGTGAGGAAAATATAGCCGAGATAGTGAGGCTGTACTCGCGAGATTGGCCCATTTCTCCCTCACACTCGGGAATGGTCTACCTCCCTCCCAATGCCATTTAAAGCAAATAATGAACGATCACTTCGCTTTTCAATGGACTTCAATCGTTTAGAGATTTTTTTTTTTCAAGAAGAGCCTGGCGCGCTGAAGAAATATTTTCCACGTCTCTCCATCTCATATCAGACAATACTGGGAGAGTACGATCTTCTGCTCATCTGCCAGTGAAAAAAAGGTAAAAGTGTATATACGTCAAGCGATTTTACGTCTTAAGAGACCTTCCACGATAAAACGTAGCTTTTAGGATGGGGCCACGGATGAGATTTCTGCAACCTATGCCAATTTTTTTTTGGTGAAATTTTTTTCCTCCTTCCCTGAAAAAAAAAGTCCTGAAAAAAAATTTTCAGGACGAATAAAAATCATCGAAAATCACGGTTTTCGACTTTTCAACGATGTCGGATGAATTTCTAAGTATCTTTTTCGGATTCTACGTGCAAAAATACTACGATACAAATAAAAAAAGCTTATATTTTTAATCGTTGAAAAAATCGACTTTTTTTGGGCCGGGCCTGTAACTTTTCGGAGAGTGCATCAAAACCTAGATTTTTGGCCAAATATCAGCACTTGGTATGACAACATCACCAAAAAAAAATTGGCATAGGTTGCAGAAATCTCATCCGTGGGGTAGGTGCGTTCTCTCATGGAAGGTCTCTTAAGGCAACGCTAGGTGGGACTGCCAGTGTCTTTTCTGTCAGTGCCTTGTCCGCAAAACTAAACAAGCTAACAAGGCTTCCACTGTTACGGAATATGTTTGATGCATAAAATATCCATTGTCAATTAGGTGCGGGTTCAACTAATGGATCAATTTATATGATTCGATAGATTCATACGACATCATTTCATAATTCGGAAATGTTTATTCATAGGTACAACACGTGTGTGTCTCTCTCACTGGCGGTCATGCATTCACCGGGGTAGGGAATCGTCGTCAGCCGCAGAAGGATCATCGGTAACGCCGTCGATATTATTCTTCGTATCGTCGCCTTGTACCCGAGGCTTTTTAGTGGTGTACGGATTGAAAGGTTCCGCAGTCTGATCGTCCTGGATGTGACCGGCCATCCTGGAATTAAATGTTTCCTTTATAATAAGCAAAATATTCCGCACGAGTGTCTTTATAAAATGCTTCAATAAGGTGTAATAAATGAATCTTACTTGCAAGTGATGGTCCAGATATCCTGAATAATGTCGTCCACATCATAGTCGCTCAAAGAGGCATCCCGAGTCCACATTGCTCGGTCGGGAACAAGTCCGCGCCAGAGCGGACTGTCGTCGTATCCGAATCCGAATGGCATAACGATGTGCTTGAAACCGACCACGTCGAAGCCAGCAAAACTAGGAGGAACAGTATCCAATCTGAAATAAGGTATTCAGTTTTTTTTAAAATTTGCCAAGAAAAATACAAACTTTATAAAGAGAATACTCAAAAACGTCCCCTATAAAGTGTTGGAGATACAATGAAATGCATACGAGGTTTTCGAAAGCGGAGTCCACATAATGATCTTTGTCGTCTCCAAATTTTCGTAATCGAAGCAATGGCACATCATCTTCGTAGGAGTATTGTACCACTTGGTGAAGGAGTCGATGACACTGAACTTCGTTTATTGTTAGATCAATCATCTTCATTGTATACACAGTTTATTCACATTAATGAATTTTTAATAGATGCATATTGTGTTTCCAACCTCTCACCTCTGAAGCATTACTTGAGGAGCCTGCTTGTAGTCAGTAGTTGCAACAGTACTAGGGTACGAGTTCATGTTAGACATGCAGAAGGTGGGGACTCCGATTCCGGAACTGTTTGCGTAGATGACACCGTAGAATTGCGTCTTGTTTGCCAATTGATCCTTGTTGAACTCGCAAGTATCCTGAGAATATGAATATTCAGGCGATTTGAAGGAGGAGTAACATGAATAATTTGGATGGCGTCACATTGTAGCAATCCATAACCATATTAGAATTCCGAAACTCCCGTGTTTCCACGACACCAATGAACCGAGTTATCGCGAGTTGGCATACTGCCAGTATTCCCCTGAGTCCAGGCTAAGACGGGTGTTTTAAACTGCGGATTTGATGGGAAGAGAGTGCGCTGTGATCTACCCCTGCTTCCCCCTAGCCTCTTCCCATCGATCGCACTCATTCCTCTCTCAATCGAGGGACGGGAGATGGGAATAGGGACTTTGGCAAGGTGCCAGCAGACAACTACTGTAATTGCAAGTCCCGGGATTTCGTTGTGGGAATTTCTGACATTCATTCCTGTTACTCCTCCTTTAACGCACAAATCGAAGTACAAAAGAATAGTCAATGCACTCACGTCATCAAGATCGATATTCTTGACAGCTGGGATATCGAAGTATTTCACGACATTCTGAATAACTTTCTGGGCCTGGAAAATCAGTATTTCAGAAATATGTTGTTATCAATCACTCGCCTTGGATCGGAATTCCGTCATTCGGGGAACGCTGCTGATATCAGTGTGGAATGCGAAATCAGCTTGAAGGTTTTGGATGCATCGCTGCAAACTGTCTGTAGGCGGGATAACGGGCTTCTTGTCCGTTCTGAAAGACGGTAGGATGTGATGAAACCAAGTATGGTAACGGACGGGAAAGTGTTCACGAGGTCGAGCAGGGCCACTTCGGGATCATATGTCTCTGTGAATACAGCTGGAGTGAAGATCTTGAACGAGTCGGGACTGAAATTAAATCCGTTTTAACTTGACAAAATTGAATAGTTTTAAATTTTGCGAGACTTACTCTGTGAACATAGCATTCTTGTCGGTGAATCCGACAATTTCCATGTAAACAGTATATTCCGAATAAAGATCGTCCCAGTTGTCTCCAATCTCAGAATCAATGCTGCAATATACTACTTTCCTTACATTGTCCCAATCTCGTCTCATTCTCTGGCCAATATAAACCTTGCTCACCCAACTGTTGTCACATGAGCGACTCTCGCCTTTCCAATCGAAGGATCTGCCGCAGCTGCGATCGACCTACATTTTCAATGTCGCGTCTGTGTCTCATTGATCAAGGAAAAAACTTACATGAATGAGCTCGAGAGAGAGGGTTGTCGGAGGTTGAGGTATAGCGAATCAAGGGTGCTGAAATTATGTGTACCTTGTTTATTGTGACTTCTCTTTTTTTATCGATAAAAATCAAAATTATCACTGGTTTTGTTCAATAATTAAACTGAACACATGCCGATGATGACAATGATGTGATGACGATAACTCACACTCCGAGACTTGCGCTGCACTTTCCAGTTCCATCATCGTTGGCCGCCATCTTCGCCCTCAAATCGCTAGAATCCTTGATGATTTGTACTTCGGCCTGGTCGGGATTGTTCGTTCCGAGGTAGAACTTGTAGTTGGCAGCAGTCAGTAAATCCATAAAGTTCGCGAGGATGGACTGAAATGATAGCATGAAACATTGAATCTCTTCTTGTAATGTTCTTTAAAAAATGTTTCCGAAATTACCTGAGTCTGCAACTTGAGATCCGCGTCGGATCCGCAGACGTCCTGAATGAAGAGGTACGCAATGCCAGGACGGTCATTCGGGTCAATTTTCACTGAAAATGCAATAGAGCAAATGGTTATTGAAATTATGACTAGTGATTTTAAACGACGACTTCGCAGTTCTACTTCGCAGTTCTCTCTCACGGATAAATGAGAAGTGGTGAATTTTGCTCATTTATATTTCCCGATTATGACACTCACCATCACAGAAGTTCTCTCCGTCTCCATCCTTGTACCCGTTGTAGCACATGCAATCATCACCGACGATCTCTCCGTGCTTGCACGTGTTCTCCGTACAGTACGTTCCGCCCCAGAAGGCCTCGCACACGCACCCATCCACCGTCGTGTTCCCGTGCACGCACTCGCCTTCAAATAGAAATAGTAAGAAATATTAAAACGTTAATTAGTAAGATTCTTGATTTGCCATCTTTCAGTAATTGTCAAAATTTCTCGAATACGACTACAAAAAAGGATGAAAAATTGTAATTGTCTTTGTATGGCCAAAAAAGAAGGGACCAGGAACAAAACATTCGTGTTCGAGACTTTTCGAGAAGTACTCTCATCTGGGGCATATGAGTTCGTGAGCAAACATCATAATGGAATTGATAAGACCGTGACGCGAATCGACTCACCAGCTGGGCACAACACCGAGAAGTACTTGTCCACCTTGTACGCGTTTCCGCCCGAGTTGGGAATGATGTAGTTGGAGACCTTCAATTGAATGTTTCAGTCCCACTTCGCAATCGTGTATATAGTGAAGCGTGTGGTATTCATAGTGAAGCGTGTGGTATTCATGTGTTGTTAAAACAGTTTAAAAAACATAATTTTCAAGTGAGAAGAAACACTCACAGTCACTCCGACGGCATTCACGCCTTCACTGCAGTCGACCGGGATCGACAGCGAGAAGGAGCAGCCGTTGCGAACGGTAGCGTAGATCTCGGTTCCATTTCCGAATCCTTCTTCCAGCGAGATGGGAGTGACGACGGCAGTGGGAGTGGGCGTATCCTCCACACTCTCCGAAGTCCAGTACGTTACCAGAAGATGCTCGCCTAAGAACTTGATGTGATTTCTCGTACTGAATATCAGTCTAGCCTACTCTGCAGTAAGCACAAGGGATCTGAAACTCACCAAATCCAGTTGCAATCATAGCCTTGCTGTCGCTCTCATTCTCAATGAATCCGTAGCCGACCTGAAGAACAAGTTGTGCATGATCATGAGAAGAAACTCAGAAAAGAAAATTACTCGTACTTGATTCTGACTGAATGCGGTTACAGTGGTGGAACAATTCATCTTGGTAGCATCCTGCTCCTTGATGGTCACTGTGACGGCTCCCGCTCCATCGTAAAAAATTTTCGACTTCGACTTCTTGTTGAAAGTGAACACTTTTCCACCAGGAATGTCATGAGGAGTGTATGTAGTAGCATCACCTGAATGATCGTTAGGTTATGCCTCAGAGCACTATATCTGTATTTACTTGAAATCTCGATGGTTGTGTTCTCTCCATTCGCAGCGACAAACAGCTGTGCAGCGGACTGGTCAATGTTCACAGTGACCGCAGCGTTACATTCGGTCGTGGAAGCAAGGAGATTGGGACGAAGCTCGAAACTGGACTGGAACTGCACAATCGGGACGACGTAGTTGGTGAAGAACTGAAATTGAGGCCCGTTATCTTACTTGATATACTCCCATAATACTAAAACGTCTTCAATGAACAATGAGCAACAGTAAATTACACATACGTCCTGGTAGCTGTTGCTGGCGTCATCGGTAGGGAAGTAGAATACGCTTCCTCCTGCGACCTGCACTGGATGGATGGGAGTCTCAATGACAGATCTCGTGAAGAGGGCGCTGATGGAGACTCGTTGATGGGAGATTTGATCGAACAGGAAATCGGCAAAGTAGTCCGCCCTGTCAGTCTCAGCGAACCAGAAGACCTGAGCGCTTCCCGTCACCTGCAGAGGAATTTAAACTTCTAGTTGATATTTGAAAAATATCGAAAAAAAGTTCGATTTCAAAAATATTCGTTCTACTGACTCAACTGATTTCAGTAATGCAACATTTGGAATATTGTTAGCAACAAACCTGGGCATCCAATGAAGCTGCAAGGGCAAAAGTGGGGTCATAAAATTCCTCAGGCTTCACATCAGTTGGTAACTCGATTTTCTGAGTTGCGTTCAGAGCAGGGAAGATCGCAGCCTTGTCAGTGGTAGAGAGGAGAACTTTGTACTCGTCCGTAGTTCCATCTGAAACATCATTTTTAATAAATGCTTTTCGCGGAAGCAATATAGAGATAAATTATTTTGAAAGATTATGTTATCCTCTTTCCGGGGAATCTATAGCTGGTTAACCGGCAAATTAGGTTGTTGCGCATTTCACACGCACGATATTCATGGGCAACTCACATTGCACGACGATGTACTGGGCTGCTCGTGCATCCACGAAAGTTTCGGGATCAAGCGATTGGAGCTTCTCCGTGACGCCTTCCGACTGCTCAACAACGAAAATGATCGTGCTAGCGATAGATTTGAAGTCGGGCACGAAGTCTTTTTCCGCGACGCAAGCATCATCTGCAACATATAGAGCAGGTCAAAATAGGAAAGTTCGTTTTCCGCAGGAGGAATGGAGTGGGACGAGGCAAGGACTACTTCCTGGCCTCTTCCTTCCTCTTCTCGCGCGAACGTTAGTCAAAAGTCAGCGACGAATGGCAAATAATCTCTCGATCTCTCGACACTCACAATGCTCGCAGAAGAATCCGCTGTAGTCTTGCACACAGTCGCACTCGAGTGACGCCGTCACCGATCCTCCATTTTGACACACGGGAATATCGCAGTTGTCTCCCGTGTAATCGTGCGAGCAGATACACACAGTGTTGTCGTTCTGAGTGAGGCTGATTGGCAGGGCACACGGAGGCTAGTCATACCGGTGCGTGTTCTCCATTAATACACACTGCGCTACCATCTGACACTCCAACGCATATGCTCGTGAAGACTCGAGAGAAACTACCGTCCGAGGTGGTCACGTCAGCCTGACATGTGCGATTTCGAAATGATCGAAGACGTGATGTCACTCACAGACACGTAGTAGATGTTATTATTGTCACTGCATTTCCAGTTGTAATCCAATTCAAAGTTTCCATTGCTGCCAGATGCAACTCCATTTCGGAACGACGTGGCTGTGTTGTCAAAGAGCGACATCTCCACAGAATACTCTGCAGATGTTGTGGTGATCGGGTACTGCGCTTCGGAGGGATCTGTAAAATGCACATTGATTATGGACCACTGTCCTTGGGACGGCATTTGATTTTATTATTTCAATGATGAAGCACATTAATGATGGAGGAAACGTACTGAAGTCGGGGTATTCCTTCTCGAGACAGAATTCCTTATTCGTCTTTGCGAATCCGATAGTCGCATACTCCTCATTCAGATCAATCGCTCGGATTGAAGCAAAGTAGAAGTAGTACGGGGAAGGAGTGGCCGTGACAATCAAAGTGTCGTCTTCATCGGGCGTATAGTCGAATTTGGCAATGGAATTTCCGAATGTCTCCGGATCGGTAAGTGTCAAGCCGTTCGACAGTGTTATCTCCGACACTGAAAGTACTTGTTGCGTGAAGTCAGAGTGCAATTTCAAACCAATAGGCACAGCGTTCACGAAGATTGTGTAGTTTCCGCCTTTCTTCACTTTGAAAGTAGTGGAATTGACAGGGTGCATACTAAAGGGTTGCAATCAAGAACAGTCAAAGGGAGCACTCAACATGAATCCGTTCTCGGCGTCTGCCATGTTATCAAGAGCTCCAGCTGCCTGTCCGTTCACCCATCCAACATAGCTACCGAGGAACTGAATTAGTTACTTACGTACTCAAATTAACTTTCAGCACATACGTTGTTCAGATCGCTAGCTTGTGGGAAATGAACAGCGAATCCTCCCGTTTTCGATGCGAGCGTTTGCCATGTTCTGATCGCAGTAGGATCGCTGAAGTCGTCCTTCTCACATCCCAACAGAAGAACGATAAGCTGGAATCGGTCGTAGTTATTCACATTTTCATTGCTTTCTCCTACTTACCCTCAATCTTTTGGAGTACGCGTTTTTGAGTATGTTCATCTCATCTTCTTCATCAACAACGTCGTTCTTTCGATCGTAGATGAAGATGATATCCGAGTTGGGCAGAGCATTGGTGAACCTCAAATTTAATCATTTACTTCCTGGATGGTATGGTCCTACTCTTCGCATTCACGATTAAATGGGGTCAGGAAAGGAACCTGTCTGTGAGATCCTCGAGAGGGAAGAGGGCAGACACGGGCGCAGAGCATTCCTCATCGAAGTAGATCGGAGGAGGGGCAGTCGAAGTGGGATCGACAGGCGGAGCGGGAGTTGTGGTATCCTTCATTTTGTATGTGTGCCACTGAGTCATCATATTGTCCTTGAAGTCCTCGTATTTGCTTGACACCTGAAGGAAAATCACATATTTGCGGATGCATTTAGTCTTTCAATTCTTTCTCACCCAGCCTATTCCGATCTCTAATAATTTTGTCTCAAAAGCTTAGTTTTAAAAAATCCTTTTCGAAAGTGTACCTTCGCAGCGGTGGTCTGAGCCGCATTATATATGTTGATGATGTACTGATCATATATCCCATAATCATCCAGATCGTTCAGATATCTGATTGCCGAGTTCCTGTTTCCATTGAAGAGTTGGTAGATAGCGTTTGTTGCGTGTGCAGAAACGATAAGCGATCTTCCGGTCTTCTTGACAGTGATCGGTGCTGGCTTGCAAGCTCAAATCAACAACACATTATCAAAAATTTGGATATTTTTTCTCACTTGAATCGGCAGGCTCGTCGCCTTCATCGTCTAGTCTAAGCAACGTGGATGCAAATGATCGAGACGCTTCTATAATTCGATATTTTCGAAATAGTCACTGTGTTTCTTCAAACCTTCTTTGGCAGTACAATATAGATTCTGGACAGTAATAGCCGCACCATCAGTGTTGTCTCGCACCTGGAAAAAAACGAGGGACTTTATAAAATACTCTTACTCTGACTCACTCTGACAAACGTGTCATCTCCGTCATTGCAAGAAACTTGTCCGAATCTCGCATTGTACTGGCATTGTCTCCTGAATGTCACACAATAAGCAAAATGTGAAACAATTAAACGAACTGTGTGGGCACAGGATCCAAATTCAGGGTGAATGGTGTTCCAGAAGAGGAGAATTCCAGATTGAGTTTCATGAGGTTATTTTCGTGATAGTGCTCGAGGAAGTGGCCGACAAGAGTGTTCGTGTCACCTTAATCGTATTTAAGTAGAATTTCACTGCATATGAAATTTTCTCACCGCTGATGGCATACGGTGACGTCGCATCAAAGTCATCGGAATTGGTAATAGCCAAACGAGCTTGATGCCCGGATTTGAACAAAATCTAAATGCAAATGTTGTGTACAAAACAAGCTGATTCTAAGTGTATCTCACCAAAATAGTGCTCGGCACACACTTCTTCTGCGATCCCATTGTTACGTAAGGTTTGAAGGAAACAACAGTTCTTGCGGGGACAGTGAGAGTATACGCGTTGAAGAATCCAGCAGAAACACTTTGTGCAGGTGCATCACCGATTCCTCCAATCCACTGAGCGGTGTAGCCTAAATTTGAAGCATATCTCAGTTTAAAAAATAGTTTGCATTACTTGTGTACTGAGCCCCGCCACTGATTACTGTCAACCAGAATGTCGTTTCCTTATCTTCCAAGTTTCGGAAACTCGTGAAATCAGTTGTTGCTTTGCAACTGTCGGTTGTTGTTAGAACTCGATCGACAACGACATAATTGAAGAATACATCCGTCATCTTGTTCAAAATCTAAAAAAATATGAAGATGTCAAGATACTGATGAACAATATAAAACCTGTGTGATTCCATCAGCTCCAAGTTTTTGTCCTCCTGATCCATCGAAGGGGTTAATGAAAAATCCGAGAGTAGATTCAGAGAGCTCTCGAAGCGTTTGCAAGCCGCCAGAGAAATAAACGGTATTCGGTTGCGGTTCTCGAGGAGAAATAACCAAGGAATGAATCTGAAAGAAGTAATCGTGCTCCCCTTTCACATTTGCAATCAAAAAACCTGAATTCTCATGGAAATAGCTTGCTTTCTGATCGCTTCGATTCCTTCTGTGTTGTTAAAATCATCAATTCCCAGATTGCCAATAATAATCAAACGCGAATCTTCATCCATTTGATTGATCGCCTCTTAAGTTTGTTGAAATAATTAAATAAAAGTTATAAATTGCTTACTCATTACGTACAAAGTAGTCAATTCTCCTTTGCAATCGTACACAATTCCGTTATTGCCATCATGACAACTCTTAACAGCAAATTCGAAGTCAGGCTCACAGTCGTCATAGCTATCGGTGATAATTTCATTCTAAAAGGATCGCGAATCTCATACAAAAATATCGTTGATAGAATACCTCCATCACATAAAAGTGAACTCTCGATGTTATAGTAACTCCTGGTTGATTGTAAACAGCGTCGCAAATAGTTTTTTCGATAGGTGGTCCCTTATCCTTAGATTTGAATTGTTCTTGGAACTGTTGATTGTAGGTGATGATAATGGAGACGTCTCGCGAATGATCGGCTACTTCGAAACTTTGTAGATCTCCCTCCACACATTTGACTGAAAATAGTATTGTAATCCGTAAATCATAACCAAAATTATGAAATTCTAGGAGAAAAGTAAAAAGTGAGAAAAGTGAGTTTCCCCGATTGCCAACTCTGCTACAATTTTCACAAGAATCACAAGATTTTTACAAAAGCATCCAAATTGAACAGAATAATGATTGTTACAGTAAATATTACCTGGTTCACAGTGCAATCCAAGGAAACCGGGAGGACACGAACATCGCTGATCTTGATTCACATCTCGATCGTACGGTGAGAGCACTCCACTATTCACGCATTGAATCTATAAATAGGAAAATTCAGCACAAATAATCCCGAAAATTAACCTGAGAGCACGTTTGTTTCTTGGAACCGACATCTGTGTACAGATCAGTGCATTGGCACGTTCCATCAGGCGCAGAGTATCCATCATGTTGGCATGTGTAGTCTACAAAGAACATTTTTTTCGAAATTCATAGTTCAACGTCTACCTTTCGCGTATTGGTTACTCCGCACTGCTGCACAGAATAAGGTGAGTAGTAGCAGTTGTTTGAGACGCATCTGCAAATTTTATTCGAAATATTCAAGTTAAATCACGATGTTCTTTGATCTGTGTGAAAAAATCGATACAGGATTGATGCATCGAAACTGGTCCAAGATGAACGAATTTCGAATTGAAATGTCAAGTACAGTAAAATCAATCGATAATGAAACAGTAGGAACAACGGGGTGTGGTTCTCGAAAGAGTGGCAAGGTGAGGCTTAGATAGAGGCGAAGAATCGACGGAGACGGGAGGAATGACTCTCTTCTTCTCTATGTTTCTGGATGATAACGCGAATGAAGCGGGGCCTTATCTGTACAGGCACGCCCTTCCTGAGAGAGGAAAGGGGATAGTTAGCAGCTAAATGAAAAGTGATGAGGGATGAATTCCGGAAGGGGAGAAGAGTAGAGTAGAATTCTTTATAAAAACTCAGCTCATTAATACCAATCTTCCTTTCAGAACAATTCACACTTAGTCTGTGTGAAATGCCTGAAGAACGATTTGAGGAAATGCGTTCGATGTCAGGTCAGCTCTACATCACCATTGAAGTCCATTTCAGGAGACGAGGGGCAAAGTAAGAGGATGTGTTGAAAATACGGGATCATTGATGTGACACTCTGGAGATACATCCTGTACATTTCCGCCTTCTTTTTGCACTCGAACTTGTGTTTTACTTTCAATTAGTGAAACGTCTCTGCACCTGTCTTTCACTACTTTGCACAGACTCAAAGCCGCAGTTTCAGTTTGCGCAGTTACATTTTTAGAAGCTAGTTCATGAAGTGATTCAAAACATCGATTAACCTTAAACATAATGAAACTTCATGCAATATCATAGTAAATTTCCTCTTTTCGAAACTCAATCATTATTGCGCTCCACCGCCCGCTCGTTCTCTCTCGCACTCGCGTACTCACATATTCCCCTCCCCTCCTCTTTCCATCCCGTGTCGGAGAGAGAGAGGAGTAGCCACAAAACGAGAGTGAGTGACCATTGTGGTCTACACCCCTCCCTCCCTCTCCCTTCCTTCTCTCGACCCACTTCTTTTCACTCCATCCTGAGATATTCTCGCCCAAGCGAGAGGATCTCCTTCACACCCTCCTGTTCCCCTCTCAAACCCCATGATGTCCCTTCGTTTCCCTTCTCAATTTGTGGAAAAGCCCATTAGTCTGAAGTGCTGGGCACTGCATGTTCGCTCCCTTTTACGAATTCCGACTTTTCGGTAATTGTGAGTCACAGTGAGAGAGAAAATCGCATCAGCTGATCGAATTCTAGTGCCAAAACAACCGTTCCGTTACCCCCCCCCTCACTCCCCTCCCTCAGTATACACGATTCATGACCGCTCAGTCGGTCACCTTGTCCTATTTATCCTCAGGCAACAGTTATCAGGAGTATAGCTGGGGAGGTGATTCAGTTCTACGTAATCATATTGTGGCGGTTCAAGGCTTGGAATCTTCTTATGTTTATCTTCACAATATCCGACGATAAACTTAAGAAGACGTTAGATCTCACTCTTGGGAAATCCAGAGCAGTGGCCCGATTCAATCGCTTTCAAGTGATTTTCCTCAAGAGTTTGGCCAATTTAGATATTTCACGTCGTAACTGCCTTGGTTATTGCGAATACTCTTTCTTTTTAGCTCCCCTACGTCTTATAGCTTAGGGTCCGCCTCCCGATACACTCAACTTCACGTGATTTTCCTCTTACTTTGACCACCAAATGGATAAAGTCGTGCGATCCCAGTTGATTTCCCCATCGGTGAATCTTCCCTAATACTTTGATACTCGCCCGGGCGATTTCCCCACCCACGATAAGGCCCTGGGTACTTTGTCCTGGGCGTATTTAACACCGGGTTGCACACGGTTTCCCGCGTTCTCCCCTTGATCACCCGTTGCTCTAGAACGCTTCTCTCTCTTGCTCGATTGTTTGTTCGGATCGATGGGACCAGAGGGGGAGGAGGGAGGAGAGGGGAGGGTGTCCTCCCTCCTCCTCCTCATCCCGCCTGTTGCACTGCTCTCACTAACCCGTGGCCCTTCTCTCCCTCCCGAAATCTCTGCCCTCTCTCGATTCTCCCTTGTCTCACACCGTCCTCTCATCTCGCTCATTTCCCTCCATCATCATCTCAATCCACGCGCGTGCTAGTCTCATCCAGTCTGGCCTTTCCCATACTCACAGGAAATAAGTAGATTGGCTTTAGGATCACCTGGGAGTACTTTATATGTCTAACAGTTCTATCTCCTTCTCCTCTATAAGATTTTTAAATCTTCCCAGATGATCTTATGAAGTCGTTGACTTATTTCCCTCTGAGTAGTGTCTTCTCCATCCTGACCTTTCCCCTACCTACCTTCCCCCTCTCACTCTCGACTCCTCCCCCGTTCCCTCTCCTCTCACCCATCGTCGTCCCTCCCCCTCTTCAGTTGTTCATGATACGCGTGTTTGGCTTGTGCGATGTGCCATTCTTCCTCTCTCTCTTCTCCTCTTCACTCTTTCTTCCCCTCTCCGTTTCACTCCGAATCATCATCGCATTCTCCATATATTTCATCTCTTTCCCCCTTACTGAAGGCAATCTCGCCCTTTCGCCTATTTCGCTCGCTTTTGGCCGTTTCACCAGAGTATCGAAGCCTTTCGAACGGCATACTTTGCTGTTAGCTTGACCGCTTGTTGCTGATTATGCTTGATTCATCTAGTTCCTCAAACTATCGTCACATGAATTGCGTGCGATTTGATATAGAGATTCTTGTATGTTAGCGTTTTTGTGCTCGGTCTTCAGTGCACCCCTCTGCATTTTTTTAATCCTCCCCTCTGCAGGTTTCACCGTGGCTTCCTCCGTCCTCCTCGCTCCCAGTCTCCAGATGGTCGACGAGACGTTGCCGTTGACCTTCGAGGGAACAGAAGCCCATCTTCCTCCTCCCTCCTCACAGTTCACCTCAGGCGGTCGGACTAAACTTGCCCATAAGCTATCCGTCGACAGACACGCTATATTCACACTCGTAGCCGAGGTTCGCTCACTTTGCAATGCAAATTTCGCCCATACTGTGTGAAATTAGGACGCCCACTCATTTTCTCGCTCTTTAATGTTCTTCTGCGACTGGTTTTTGTAGGGCGCAATATTTGACGCATAGGCCTCATTTTGACGATAGAATTTTCGAAAATTGCAACTTTCAGCTCTCTCAAGACAACGCGGACCACTTCTGCAAGTGTCCCACGTGGACCAGCTACGGTGGACGAATTATTGACTGCTGCACGGAACTCAAGGATGCAATGCCCAAGCTGCAAGGTACGGTAGTCCTGCGGTAAATCGGTAATCCCTGAGCTGTCAGTCGAGATAACACCAAACTTTAGACGTTGACCCCTTGCGAAATCCGTGAGTAAGCATACCTTTCCTATCTCTAATAATGGTTGTACCTTGGACATACTCGGTAATGACTAGAGCACTCAGATAAAAACTATGCTTTAGATGTCGTTTCGCAACTGCAAGAGGTGGCGCCCCGCTACGACTATGATGAGAGGACGCCCGGCAATGGATACAGGTATAATAAGTTGTAGCTGTTTACTTCCTAACATGATCGAGTAGTAGATCTGGTGTCTACTAAGAGTGTCCAGAGTGAACGTTGACGGTTGCTTTATTGAGACGTTTATTGAGACATAAACGTGATTCCCATCTCCGCCAAAACAAAGAAACCGCCTTTTAGATCCCTAATCTGCATCGCGGACACGGTCCTGCTGCACCTCGTGTCGATTCTGAAGGCGTGCGCCGAACAAAGGACACAGATCATGTTCAGGATAACGCACTGCTGCAAGGTGCGTACTAGGGTTGACATCTCGCCGAGAGAGAGAGAGAGAGACTCTCCTCGATTCGCATACTCTCTCGCTGGTCAGACAGACGAGAGAGCATGCAAATCGAGGAGAGCCTCGTGTCATTTTTTCGTTTCCCATAATGTCATCATAACGATAGATTACCTGGGAATGGACATATTTCCCATCATTTTACAATTGGAAATGGAATTGGCATGAGATGTCGATGAAGTAAGGATCATGGCGTCACTTTCGTTGCAAAAAAGATTATTTTGCAGGAACTCGAGGCCTACGCTACCGTCGTCCGCTTTCTGTGTGAATCATTCAGCAAGGTCGGTGCTGTTTTCGCCTTTCTTTGCTGACGTCGTTGCTTCTCCTCCTTTTCTGCCCCATTAGTTCCCCTTCGTCGGCAAATCACGGGACGCTCCCCCTCTTGCCTAGCGACAATTGGCATCCTTGGAGATGCGCTAGTGACGTAGGGAGATTGAGTTGCGCTATTCTTACACACACTTGTGAAAAATCTATGGGCTCTCGCTGGACTATAATGCCCCTAAGTACGGAGTGAACACTTGCTCACACCTAACAAGTCTCTACAGTATTCTTCACCATGCCGAGAACTACCTAGTATAATTTATTAAGTACGGAGTGAACATTTACCGCTAACATTACACTTTGAATCGATAGTACGTTGCGCTTCGCCCACTTTAATACGCTTCCCGCGCCACTTGATAGCGCCAGTAGTGTAGTTAAGAAGAGGCCTTATCAATCGAGTGGAAATGAGCCCATCAAACTTCTCTCGAGAACGTCATCGTAGAAGAAGTCCACAGGCACCATGACTGGTGAATACTCGAGTAGCGATGTGACATGTCCATTCACCAAATGTCATGTATACTCAAGAAACGTATGAATGAATCATGTCGATATGGAATCGAATATGGCATCATGCATGAGAAACACGGAAGCAGCGACTTGTCCATAGATCGAGACAGAGATTATCAAATTATGGAGGAGACTGGAGAAATGGCCTTTGTGCTAACTAATGAGATGCATCCAATCTCACACCGGAAAAGTCGAGTGCCGAGAAGGATGGAACTTTTACCTAATAGAGTTTCCCGCTGCTTACATTAGAAGTCCTTGCAGACGTGTCTGGCGAAAAGAACATTCTGATAAGAAGAATATCTTGCTGGCCTTAGTCCTTCTGATGAATGTCCTGAAGAGCAAACATAATAACATTTAAATAGAATACTACTAGAATACTGGCCTAACAATGATCTCCCGAAGAAAGCAAGTGCCTTGATTAACGGGACTTTTACCTTTACCTTCACTGTTTGCAGACGCTTCAAGCCGCAGCCGAGATGCCGTCCACCTCCCTCTTCCCCGAATTAGAAGGAAGTTACGACAAGTATCATCAGATCCTCAAGGATATGGAGAAATTGGACGCCTCGTGCTTCTACGGACGCCCACTCGGATTCCAAGTAATTAATAAGATGGCTGAAGGCTATTCGCTTTGGATAGGCTAGGATAGGCTAAGAACTCCGAATCCAAGTACACACATATGTATATAATTATTCTGAAAACAATGCATAGGAATGGTAAATGTAGGGAGGGGAATGGGAGGGGACTTCGTACTCACAGTATCGTTGGGTGTCGTATTTCCTGCACATGTGAAGAGGACGCCCACTCGGATTCCAAGTACTAAATCGGCTTAATTAAGAGTGACGTTGACGTTGAGAGAGGGCGTAGTAAGAAGGGTCAAATGAGAATCTCGGGGATTTTCGAAAAAAATGTGGAAAAATATATAATTGCAGTTCTCACCGTCAGTCAGTCGAGTGTTCCGCTTCATCGGTATCGTGCTGGCGACGTATTCGCTGTCGTGGGAAAAGGTACGGTCAATTTGACTAGAGTACGATCCAAAAACCGTTAGGATAGTCGACGTTCCAGCAGTTACCCTTATAATAAATAACAAGAATACTCTCATAGGAATAGATTAAGAATCGATTAAGAATTTCCAATGATCCAATGCAAAAAAACTCGAATTTTGATTGGCATCGCAATATGGAATAAAGGGTCACGGCGCGATCGGCAGTCTGATCAACTCGGGTCGCTTCTTCTTCTCCCCCGAGCAGCGCGCCTCCCGCATCATCAAAGTGATCAAGGAGGCCGATATCACCTTCTGCAAGGGATTCTGGAATCTGTCCGAGATGGGCAATGTGAGTTATTTCTGAAATCGTCATCGAGATTACCTAGCAAACCACTTTATCTCAGCTCGAGCTTTAGAGTTTTAACTTTATTTAAAAATCGAAATGATCTCTACTAGAGTGGAATGGTTAGGTGTTATCGATAGCGTCACACTATGCATCTATCATGGCTTTTTGAGGAGGGGCGATGCTAATGTGTCCAAATTCAAGCACGTGCCCAAATGGTTCTGCCCCAATATGGCCATCAATGAACTCCGCGACCTCCCGTCGGACGGCCCTCTCCAATTGGCAACTGTCGATGGTGGAACGGTCCTCATCCCGGAACCATCGGTGCACACCGGCAAGAGACCTGTCAAGATCCGAGTGCTGTCCTTCCAAGCGAGACATGGAGTGGTGAGTAATATTCTTATCACTAACGCATCAACCTTTGACCTGATGACGCCAAACTCCGCTCTGTGTGCAAAGTTGGACAAGGAAGTAGAAGAATTAGTTAATGAGATATCGTCATCGTTGTGGTTAGTTATGCGCTATTTCGAAAGGTTTCGACTGAAATTGCCGTAGTTTACGATGTTTCTGTAGTGAAGCTAATAATTCTGATCTCTCATGCACGTGCGCTGGCTTTGTTGTTACTTTCGGTTCCGATGTTGTTGAGAGCGAGAAGGTTCACCATTGTGAAAGGGGAAATCTGCAGGAGTGATAGAGTAGGAGTCAGCAATGGTGTAAAGATCAGCTGCTGTTTTGAGATGAGTCACTGCGAAGTTTCTAAGGTTCTTGAGGTATTGTCTAAAAAGTAAAAGGGGAGACTAGACTAATCGTATGCGCCAAGAACTCTAGTGATAACTTAGTCATCTCATTCATTCAGAGTCCCAATAGATATATGGTTATAGTAAAAGGGGGTCCAGACAATTCTCATGAACAAAGAAAGTGATAACTCATTTCTCTCATTCAGAGTCCCAATAGATATATGGTTATAGTAAAAGGGGGTCCATACAATTCTCATGAACAAAGAACTTCAAGTGATAACTCATTCAGAGTCCCAATGGTCTCGGGGCTCGTCAGCCCCTCTCTCCCTATCTTCTCTTCCATTGTCACGGAGGCGGATACGTCGCCACTTCTTCCAAATCTCACGAGGTTATCATTTATTCGTCTTTCTTTCCTTCCCTCTCCCACTCTCGGAAAGTAGATCCGCTTACTTCGTTGAGCCGGCTTATAGCAGAGGGGGACGCGGTCATTGAGCCGCCCCACTCGCAACAATGAAAAGAGTCGAGCATGGAAAGAAGAGGGGATTTGCTAGTAATAACACGTGTACAAAAAGGGATCTATCGCAACTATTTACTAAACACAAAAACTCAGCGATCCGTCGCAAAACTCACGGCGTTTTTGAGGGGTTTATAAATAGGGGCGAGACACATAACAACAATGCAGACAACAATCGAAGAGGTATAGATAGAACGAAATATTTAGGGGGTCAGGGAAGTAAATTTTGTCCCATTGCTGTCAGGGTTTCCGAGACTCGCAACAATGAAAAGACGAGAGCACAAATGGAATGAAGAGGGGATTTGCGAGTAATTAGATGATGTGCGATATATATCTTTTTCCAGACGTATCTCCGTGTTTGGGCCAAGCTGCTTAACTGCACTATCGTCTCAATCGAGTACTCTCTGGCACCTGAGAATCCGTTCCCTCGTGCTACAGAGGAGTGTCTGTTCGCCTATGCATGGATTGTGAACAACCCCGCACTTCTTGGTTAGTTTTCAGTATCGTTTTTTCAGATCTTGAGACAGATTTATCTCACAAAAAATCAAAATACGAACGTGCAAATGGTCAGATGACAACTAAAGATGACGAGAAACAACTGCGCATTTCGTCATTACGTTGTCTTCTGATACTTAGGCAAACGTCGGCTTATTTTGTGCTTGGCTGAACCAGTTCTTTGGTGTTGTGCCCCCCTCGAGAAAGAGAGGGAAGGAGCTGTGTGTAACTATTCTCTGCAAGTTTCGTTCCGAGATTGATCTCAGATGGGAACTCTTCCCTCCTCTCCAAACGACCAGACAGAGTTCACACGCCAATTAGGAGTGTGAGGCGCCGATATTGATTATCATCTGTCAGAGATCAAAGAGAGATCAAGATCTGAGGGGGGGGGGGATGGGAAATAACACGCATGCACTTATGGAGGGGTCGCTACTGCTGATCGAGAATAGATTATGTGGGAATGACTACAGATCAAATAAAGATACATCGAGGGAAAGTCGATAAAAAAGATTCCATGTTGACAATTAAAGAAGAGAATGGGAAAATTTAGAAAAATGGGATTATATTGGTGATAATATAGTTAACCTTCCTGGCAATGTTCGATGAGAGAGTTCACGAGCTCGAATACATAGATACGAGACCAACAATATGAATAAAATAATTATTTCCTAATTAGTTATTTTCAGGTTGGACGGGCGAGAAACTGTGCATGGTCGGCGACTCAGCGGGAGGAAATCTGATAATGTCCATCAATCTCCGTCTCATTCAACTGAATATCGCGAGAAAACCCGACGGAATCGTGCCTGTTTACACGCCGTTTCTCTTCCAGGTCAGATTGAAATTATTACAATATTTTTTCAAACAAAAAAAAAGAGACTAAAAGTGAAATAATCTGTTCTTCCCAGCAGTATCTCGAGTCTCTTCCCAGCAGTATCTCTATCATTATTCACCTCCAAAATGATTTGTTTTTGTAACTGATAAGGTAGGGTAGCAGCATAGTTTGCCGGGATCAGAAATGAAGGGGTGATTTTCAAGTCAACTATTATTTACACGCCGTTCCTCTTCCAGGTCAGAATGCGATCATACGGATTATAAGACAGTTTGCGTTCCAATGTTTGATGAGCGTGTTCACGAGTTCGGTCACGAGACCAAAGTGATAAAATATCAGACCAATAAAGAAAACATACAGAAGATGCAGTGGGGATCATATTAGCGAGTATCAACTTTTCCTCCTACTCTCGAAGATCCTGAATCATTCCAAAAAATAATTTCCTGGTATCGTTATGAATATCAAGGAATGCATGTTTCAGTATCTGCCCTCGCCCTCTCGTCTTCTCAGTATGATGGACCCTCTACTGCACATGGGCATCGTTCTCAGATGCGTGGCAGGTATGCAACCGCAGCCATTTGAGCCAGAAACGTCTACAAGACAAGACACTAGACAACTAACCATTAGGCAACTAGTTGCACGAATTTGAACCTACAACACATACACATATCCACAAGACAAAGTCACTAGGCAACAAACCTAAGAAATCCACAGTTGTTTATCCACAGATGGGTGGTGAGGTGTGACGCTTAACGAAGATTATTGTTGCAGCGTACACCGGCGGCTACGCAGCATGCGGCGGACAGGCCAGTCCGGTTCAAGGCGAGACTGAAGGAAACAAGGGACACAAGTCACTACAGGAGTACATGGAACAAGTGCAGAAGTCCAAGATCGATTTCAGCGTGATTATTTTTCCTTCCTTTTTGATCGCAAAGTACTGATCACGAATAGATAATGCGAGAGGTTACAGAGATTCTATTCCTTGCAGCCCTCTTCTCCTTCAATTGCATTTTCAAAGAAAATTTGGTGTTGGCGCCTTCGATAGAGTGTTGTCTCGAGGTTGACTCCTTAGGCGGCATTAAGTAGGGATTACGGGGCGACCCTCTTTCTGTTCACGGCGCATATTCTAATGTGCTACACTTTCCATATTCATGAAAATAAAATTTTATAATATTGAGAAAAAATAGTACCCCTCAAAAAGTCAGAGAATACGAGGGGACAATTTGATAATGGGATAATTAGGATGTGAATTTTGCAGGGCGGCTCACAATCGATCGTCTCTCTGGTCAATCTCACTGCTCAGGATGCGCATGGATATTGTAACATAGAGAAGAAGAAGAAGGAACCGGTGAAGGTGAGATCCACATACATGAATTGTCTTGAAAATATGAAGAATTGCAGAAAGCATAACTAACGTCAGCAATAAATTACCGATTGAGATCATTTTTGACAACTTGAAGGGTGGACTTATTTTTTTGAGAAATTGCTGTCGTGTGACTACGTGATCTTGCACTGATAGAAAAGAAAGGAATTTCATTGGTGACGAGATGACTCAGATTTCCATGGCATCTTTACTGGAATGTGATGAGTATGTGATCACTTTTGGAACGATTGAGGAAAGATTTGGTTTTATCCTCATCTGCAATGGTTCAAAGTATTCCGTGCTAAGAAACGGCTGCCCAGTGACGAAATTGATCAGTTTTGAAACGACTGCAGAGCAACTCTCGTTTACAGCTGACGCAATACAACATATCATAGCGTTCAAAGAATTTTTGCGATAGTTCTTTGCAAAGATCTATTGCATCACAACTGCCATTCGGCTGATGCAATACAACATAGCTAAAGGATCTAAGGGATCAAAGTAATTTAGTTGTGAAACCGTCAAATGACTACTACAATACAGCAATGACTAAACGGAATAGCTGAGCGAAAGTGATGAACCTTGAACCGATTTCAATACTCCCGAGGGAATATAAGTATTCACATGCTTTTCAGGTGGATCTCGATCTTAACCAGAATGGGGAGACCTCAAAGAGCGGTGAAAGTGAAGATACGGAGAGTGAAGAGGATGATAATATGAGCGTCAGCTCGGTTCAGGTACTGAATTTAAATCTGGGCCAACGCTAGAATCAAAACCAATCTTATCATTTATTGCACTGCTTTTACTATTTGTAGTAGCAAATTTTAACAATGATCAATGTTATACTTAACTGAACGTAATTAATCCCAGGTGATCGCGGACCCTCTCCACATCCAGCTCTCGACCCTCTTCGACAGTGACCTTGTCGACTACCTCAAGAATCATCCCACGACCAAATCGTCAGTTTTTGCTCCCTTGCAGTGTCTATTTCAAGATTACGGTTTGCGCAATACTGCACGCAGCAGCGATATTTTATCTCCTCGCCTCTTGTCGGTTAGAGAACCACGAGAGTTTGCGAAAATGAGAGACAGGGTGAACCTAAGCTGTCTATGCACAGTGCCTTGCAGGTTAGAGAAAGACGAGAGAGTGTGTGGAATGGAGAGAGTCAGACGAAATTTCGATCTTGCACGGAGTGATTCGACCTCATTTTTCTCCGTTCCGGCCACTCCCTGGTCGCAACTGGCTACGAAGTGGTCGAGAGAGTGCAAGAAGAGATTAGGAACTCCGAGGGTCACAGATCAACGTTACGCAGACAAGGCAAAAAGCGAAAGCAGACTTTTGCGAAGAACACTCCCATTTGATACGATGCGCAGGAATTCATTCAGAGAATACAAGGTTCTAAAAAACAAATATAGAACAAAAATACACCAGATGCGTCTATTCAGTTAACCCGTCTACTGAGTATTCTTAAGTGAAAAATGCGCTGGTTCTTAGTAGAGCTGAGGGGGTTGAAGGGTGAATGATGTAATAAGAATATACAAAAAGATATGAAATTCTCTTCAGTAACATCGTGGTGGTGGATGAGAACGGCGAGGAGATCATCGAGGGGGTCGAGGCTGAAGAGAAGGACGACATCTGTCCCGAGATGGACGTCGTTGATGGAACGGAAGAGGAGGAATTCCACACCTCTCCGAGCACTCCGGTGAATCAGGCGGTAAGTATTACAGTTAAGTAGATGACAGTTTACAGCCTTATCGCTGTTTTTTATTCCAGTATACCAATAATAGCATCACAGTAGTGAAGTGAGCTTTTTGGTGCGGATACTAATATACTTAAACCGACTCAAATAGTATGCAAGTTTTTTTTACAACCGATTGCGAAACAAGCTCGATAGTCTAACCAGTAGACACTGTTCCAGAAACCGCTAGCAGGAAGCGTCTCCAACAACAGTCTCACTGCTGCACTACAGCCAGTGGTAAGATAACGTCACGTTGGACGGCTTGGAAAAGGGTTGCCGGTGCCAACACCCCTTACATTAGTACCGTACCGGCTCCCCTAGTGTGGAGTGTGCATAATACACTAGTGAGAGTTCCATCAATCAATAAATCAATCAGTCAATACTTTATCGGGATCATGCCGTAGGTTTGAGTATATTTTTTAGGTGTATATTCTTGAGATTTCGGGCTCAATATTATCTCCGAAACTACTAGAAAGTGTACGCCGATCTCGAATGAGTATTGATTGATTGATCAAGAGAGTTCCATCGAATATGAGTTCCAAGCGTAGATGACGCTGTGTGCGGCATTCAACCGAGTGCGAAAGCGTCTCGCAGTTCCATCGCGGGACGGAGTAAGTCACATCGGTGTAGTGGAGAAAGCTACCGGGAATTATACCACTTGAGTTATGTATGGTGCTTCGGGAGTTCATGCATCTCTCAAAATTCTAACACAAAACTACTTGTTTTCGCAATTTTGTTTTTTCACGAAATATGTTTTTTTCCGGACATACAATTTTTTTTGTTGAATGGTATATTATTGTTTTCTTGGGAAGACCGTGAACTCCGGAGTCACTTGTCAACCTTCTTCTTCAACTATCAACGCGAATTGTATCGTTCCAATCAGCTAGCAAACATAGCCACTCTCAATACTAACCATGGACGCTATCACCTGTAGCCTCTCTCTCTATCTCGTCCATCTGGGTTATTATTTGCACTTCATCCGCACTTCTCACTTTTCCATATGGCACCACCACCACTACCTCACTCACTATCAGATTTCCGCACACTACTATCTGCTTGGGTACTCCTCGTGGAATTGTAGCACTTTTGCGCAACTCCGGAAAATATGGAATATTTTCACAGGAGTCTGGAGATGTGCACAGGTGCAGATATAACTGGACATAAAAGAAATCTTTCAGGCTCACAAGCGCTCGCTGAGCCAGAATCTGGTGGACACGGCGGCTCTGGCCGCTGGACATGCCCTGGACAATCTGTCGGATTGGTTGGATCGACCGACGGAGAAGCAGAAACTGGAGAGGGCCCAGTCGACCAGGAGCCAGATGCATGCGGAGGAGGAGGTGAGAGGGAGAGATAGTAGCTACTTGCCTTGATATAAATGTGTCCTATGTAAAGTATTACGGTAAGGCAGGACTCGGTAAAGCAAAGTACTTCAGAATGATGTATTTTCGGATTCTACATTATAATTTGCACGTCATATTCAGGAAACAATGGAGCGTAAGAGGAACGTGCTCGAGGAGTTGGCAGCCTCCGATGTTCCTCGTGATCCGCTCATTTCTCCCATGTACGCTACTGATGAGATGCTGAGACAGCTCCCGCCCACATTCCTTATCGTAAGCTTCTTGATCTTACCTAGTCATAATATTTCCAGCCACTTACTCCATCAAAATATCGAACATAAATATAATCGTATTTTGTAACTACAGTGAGATCGTACTCAAAGATTATGAATAAACAACGCTACCTTATCGATTCCAGGGCTGTCATCTGGACCCTCTACTCGATGACACTATCGCATTCGCGAGAAAACTGAGGGCGGCCGGAGGCGATGTAAGTGTTTTTCCGAACGTATCCGATCGTAATTGGCTACCCAGAGGCTATAGCACTCGACCTAACAATTTCGTAATGTAATTATTCGCATTGCAGGTCCGCTCGGTCGACCTCATTCCGTCCGTTCCTCACGGCTTCCTTAACTTCACTCTCATGTCTCCCGAATGCCGCGACGGCGCCAAACTCTGCCTCGTTCGAATCAAGCAAGCACTGGGCATCACTCGGGACGCCTAAACTCGCCAATTCATGCCAATATCAACCGGGATATGTCTTCGTAGACCGCCTTAAACCACTCGCGTGTTCTCATAGGGTCACCTTTGCTATACGGACAACGTTATCAGAAGCATAAACCGAATACACCCCCCCCCCTCCTTGCACCCGTTCGCTCTGTCATGACTGGAGTTGCCTCTTTGCACTCTCGTGATCTCAAGTCCACACCAACAGTAGTACTACACCCGTATATTATTTGTCTTACCACCAAACCCTTTCGAGTATTTCTAACTTGGGAAATTGTATATTGTCGATATTTTGTATGTTGGAAGAAGCTTCTGGATGACTGTCTGTCATCGACCATGGATAAAGAGTTTGGAGTATTAGCAGTCTATTCCTCACAAATATGTTAACGAAAACAGAAAAGGTAATCATAATGACGATTTTTGCCCTAGCAATGGAATGGAAAGGAACTAATGTGTAATCCGTAAGAGGATAACCACCCCTGGACAGAGTCAACTTCGCCTCTTCGTACATTTCCTACCTGGAATGGGGCGGATTTGGAGACTCGAGCACAGCCGAGAGTGCCTTTTCCTGGACACTCTCTCCCTTTCACCTGCTCTCTCCCCGATCAGAGACTCTAAAGAGCCCTGGGGCTGAATAGACCCTGTCTATCTCTCGCCCAACGCACACATTCGACATATGGATGAGTGAAGCAACGACGAGAGATTTGGGACTGGAGAAGAGAGGGAGGGAGAGGGAAGGGGTAAGAGTACCCCCTCCATATACGGTAGTCCACGGGAGCCCGCCTCTAGTCTCCCAGTTACATTCACCCACGATCGCCATCCGACCGCTCGGCTGCAATGTACACGAACCTGAGTGAGTTCATCTTAGTCTTCTTCGTGGTGTCACGGGCGCTCACACAATGGATCCGCCAGCGGGGACCGGAAACAGGAAGCAGTTAGCGAGTCCCCGTTGTTATCCTCCCCTGTGAAATGGCGCTGAGCTTAGGGGGGAGCAGGTATTCCAGAAAAGCATCCCCGGAAGCTACGCGCACCTTGCCGTTTCCGTCCATTTCTCGACCGCGGTCGCGTTTCCTGTGCCTTCATCCTTCATCCGCCCCATCCGTTTCCCCTTCCGCTCCCTTCTGTCCAACACTTCCTTCCTGTCTCACCGGGCAAAATACTCGAGAGCACCCCCATGGAGAGCCGGCCATTGTGAGGTCTTCAGGCCGCATTTGGTAACTGCTACGAAGTTGCTGCTGGTTTAGACGCCGCAATGAGTTTCTCCGGGCAGTCATCATCATATTACTCGATCGCGAAACCATTGAGTACCTAACGCGTAGTGAATAAGAGGCGTTTATTTCGGTGCCACGATAATTTCCGGATACGCAGTAAGATGCCATCATAGATTCGATGTGATTCTTAGGCGCCACTTCAGGGAATCCAATATTCAAAGCACGCTAGATATCCTCCATGTATTGTTCTTTTTATTTGCTTAGCATCAAACTGTAACGTAGCTATCAGCTTGCCACCCTCTGTCATCTCATTATGTAATACGTACCGATAGGTAGGTACAAGCTTCCGGAAGCGCGCAGTTTCTATACGTAAAGTACCTTTGTGACAAGACCATCTGATAGCCCCACTGAATAAGCCAGTTCAGGAGATATTCCGCTTAGCGATGGAGTACAAATTGCATTAGTGCACTTAACAGATCTAGGATATTTCGAAATAGGACAATCTTCGCAGCTTCACCAACAGCCGGCCTTACCAATGGGTCCCACCTAGCGATGTCTTTTGACGTGGAAGCAACTTCAACTTTTAATCTTTTCAGCCTCAGCGTACGAAGTGCCGTGCAAGAGCGATGGCTGGACGACAGAGACAGTGTCGATGCGACTGAGCACAGAGGATCCGAATGGACTCATTCCTCCCGGTAAGACTCCTGGAACTAGGTATATTGGTATCTTCTAGATGATCTGCAAGTAGTTGGGCCTGGATATCCAACTCGTAAAGCTAAGCTTTCCCCTCTAGCAAGACAATTTACCTGTGCTCCCGATGAATGAGAAAGGATTATCACTCGAGATTACTTGCTTATCACATTAAAAGTCGATATTTCTGCACTATCGTGATGATTGCCAAAAATGGACGATGTTATTAGCATCTTCTCTAGTTTTACCTTTTCTTCATAGCTCCTGAGCAATCAATCTACGTCCCTCTTCTATCCATTCTCGACAATCATTATTCGCCCCGTTTCTCTCGCCATCCACCCAACAAAAGGCCACTCAATTGTTCACGACGGAGCCGAGTTGTGAAGAAAATAGGAGAGATTCGAGTAGGTGTGGAGAGAAACACGAAGAGGGACGTGGTTTAGTGAATTCTGTTTCCTTCGCTAATAGGTTACAGATTCAATTAGTGAGGCATAGTCACACGGTACAGTATCTCGCTGTGCTTCTTCACTTGAGAGCCTCTCTACCCCCTCTCTCTTCTCTTCTTAGGGAGGGGACACGGCCAAATTGGTGCCCGTTAGGCCATGAAGTAATAAGAAGTCGTGTCTCCACTCAGTCGAAGACGATAATCGGTGAAGGGGCTTGGCTAATGTACATGGAATGGAGGGAAGGAAAGATGGAGTGGGTAGGGGCTGACTAAGTGGAACTGATAATTTGTAATGCTAATAAATTCTAAGTGGATACTAATGCAAGATCGATTTTAATTTTGACATTTAACCACGATCTTTGGGTAAATGCGGCTGTATTTCGTGCGAATTTGAAAATGCCATTTGATGACAAATGTCAAGGGATGAAAGAGGGAAAGCGAGTACGAATAGGTAAGATTTCGAGGTTGAAAATGTGTAATTATTTCCAGGTTGCCTGGCTTACACTTCTCTTCTGTCTCGAGTACCGCCTCAAGGTTAGTCATGATACGGAAATTTAGAAATTTGAGAAGAAAAGTTTAAAAATGCGAATTTCGTAGCATGCCAGATGTATTTCGTTACATCTAGCTATTCATTATCTTCGGATGTCAGAATAATCTCAATTTTCGAACCATGACTTCCTATTTGTATCTGTTAATTATTGCAGTCCTAGGCAGCGGGAAGATCCACCTATGCGAACACCTAAGTGTTTAGTTCGGGAGTACTTCGATTCATAACAAAGCGTTATTCTCTAAAATCTCTATAGAGACTACCGAAATTGCATATTTGCAGTTAAATTGCACTTATTGAAAACTATACGAATCATAATCGATATGTCAAATCATCAGCTGTATTCGAAAACAAGCAATAAATTTAATATGAAAATTAACCAATCTTGCAGTGCTCGGCAGCGGTCAGATCCAGCTGTGGCATGTAACTATGAATCGATGCGTTTTTAGAGCGCTCCTATTCATATCAAAGCGTTATTATCTATCTGTACTCTATGAAGCTCTATGAAAAACTTATGGAAATTATCAATATTGCAGTCCTAGGCAGCGGACAGATCCAGTTGTGGCAATTCCTTCTCGAGTTGCTCTCTGATCCCCTCGCCCATGCGCAGTGCATCGCGTGGGAAGGCGGCAATGGAGAGTTCAAGCTGGTCGATCCGGATGAGGTGGCGAGGAAGTGGGGAGAGAGGAAGAGGTGACCTCATCTTTCGGTATTCCCTCTTATAGGTGTCCACTTAGACGCCGGCCTGATTTTCGCATAACGTCAACCTGTCAAAACTCGCCTTAGACTTTGGATATTTCCGGTGTTACCGTTGCTTTAACCGATTACGCCTTCATTGCTTCAAAGTGCTAGTCACAATCAATGTACTGCTCGTTCCGTCGACAGCAATAAGCTTGTCATCAAAGGCAGCCATAATGCCAGATCGAGTAATGTATTTCTTTTGAGTTAGCAATGCCACTTGATATGCCAGGTTAGGTTGAAATTCAGACCTTGGCGAGCACATTATTGCAAGTTTGATTCACTGTCGTCACTGCTGAATTTGGGCAAAATCTTCAGATATCTGTCAGACTTATCGATGCAGACATGAAGAGTTTCAACGTCAGTAGTGCACATATAATGATTTTTATATTATCAGAGGAGATTGGGTAGGCTTCTTAGCAATGTCAGAGTAGGCAAAAAAAAGGTAAAAAGTAAAGGTGTATCCACGTCAAGCAATTTTGCAGTAAGAGAACGCTAGGTGAACAACAGCCAGCAGAAATGTTCGACATATTCAATATTTACAGTAAGCCGAACATGAACTACGACAAGCTGAGCAGGGCACTACGTTACTACTACGACAAAAACATTATGACTAAGGTGAGTGTAAAGAAGAAAAGCGCTTTAACCGCCTTATTGTAACAAATATACGGCACATAAATCAGTACTAGTTCACATTGCTAGTCCGCGATATGCTAGGATAACAAAAAAACGTTTATTTTAATGTTATGCTGTGGAAAAAGTCAAAGAGGAATGCACAGATTTGAATTCCCGCAATTTTATGTCTCAGCTCCCAGTGGTGCTGGGCACTTGAAATTTGGATTCTGGGGTGGTTTTCAGATTTCCACCCCATAAATCAAATTTCAAGTCGCTACCTATACGGGGAGCTCAGTTATAAAATTGCGGGAATTCAAATCTGTGCTTTCCTCTTTGACTTTTTCCACAGCATTAGGTGATGCCGGTAAAGCCAGCTGCTAGACGGACGATAAGACCCTGAAAGCACTCTAGAAAAGATCATCAGAATAGTCACTTTTTGATCCGATTGTGATATTCTCAACCATGTAACCTGATAAAATACTAGTACTGAATTATTCTTGCATTCTCTCGTTTCTGTGACTCGTGAGAAAATTAAAACGTATATTCCTCGATTACGTTTTTCGTGTTTGCCGACCCCTTTACATTCCTCTCCGAATTGTTCAATCGATCACCGCTTTTCTCCTCAAAAAATAGGGAAATGCCGAGAACACAATGAAACAGTGCGCTGAAAGATGAGCCATTCTCTCGATTCGGGTTGAGATTCCTCTCCTTTTGGATAGTACGATTTCACCTTCTTCTCTACGAAGAGAGGTTGAGATGCCGTGCAAAATATATGGAAGTGAAATGGATGAGGAATCGTATCGTTGCTATTTTCGAGGTATTTGCACGCGATCGACGAAAATCGACGAACGGAGAGAAATCATTACGGGTTGGAGAGTGAAATATGTTCCCAATCTTTCTTAGATCTGCTACGATTTTTTCAAAAATATTTTCGTTTGGGAAGTGAGTTAACAATTTTATTTTCGAACAAGAGCATTGAACTCAATTTATTTTGGACTGGTCTTATAAGATTCCGACTAAGCGAGTAGATGCGAAAGGGATCAGGTGAAACCGACAAGAGAACACACGATTTCGTGCTTCTAAATATAAGAATCAGCTGCATTAAGCTCTAAAATCAGCGGAGACTTCAAAGATCAACCCACGCTTTTATCGTGCATCGTTGTAAGGATAACAGATGATCTGAGTGTGCCCATGGGTGTGTCAATGTACACGTTATGATTCGTTGTAGCATAACAACGATCTTTTGATCATATAAACATCAATGCGCCGATTGATTTCGTCAGTTTCCTACTGCTACAGCGTCCCGTGATATTCGCACTCCTCAAGCATTGGGCGTCGCCTGTGAAATGTTCACATAAAAATTATATCTATGCCATTGAGTCGACTATACTTTTAGCTATTTCTCGATAATCACACAACATTCGTCTATGTCTGAAGTGTGCACAAATCGTATCCGATGGTCTATCGCCAGTGATCTTTCGATCGCACTAAATCGTCAATTTCAGGTGCATGGAAAACGATACGCCTACAAATTCGACTTCAACAGCCTCGCTCAGGCGTGTCAGAACAGTGTGACTAACAGCTCGGAAGGAGCCAACTACCATCAGAATAACATGGGTGAGGCTGATTGGACAATCACGTCAATTTCAATTTCCCTTACGAGTCACTAGAAAAAAATATGAACGATTTGCTAAAGATGGGGTGAATAACTGAGAAGTATGTGTACGTTCAGACATTGGCCAATATTCGAATAGCTGAGCGTACACATATTTCTTTTTATTTGCCTCATTTTCGTCAACTTTGGACTGGAGACTGTTCTCTTAGTTGACGAGGTTTCAATTTCCACTGTATCATTTATGATTTTGGCAGAAATATATTAGCAGTAGAATCATCTGGCCCTTTATTCCCAGAGAGCTCTGATTTCTACACCTGAAGCTCGCATCACTCGGTAAAATGTCGCACGTGAGAATCCGGAGGGCATCCCTGTACGTGATCACTGATTGTCATTCCCTTGCTTGCTTCTAATCCGCGCGACGCGAAACCGAGAACCCCCCCCCCCCTGGTGAAATCGTGACTATTATGGGTACGGGAGAGTGATGATCACACATCAAAAGTCAGCGCGGTACAGACGCATCAAAGGGAGAAGGTATGAAGGAGATGGGAAGGGTGAGTAGTGATTTGACCACACCTTGGCCGGTGGTGTTATGACTTGTGGTTAGTAAGGGTCAAAGGTTAAGTTTTGTTGACTGATCGGGTTGCGAAATCAGACTTACACCATGAATTGCAGTCGAAAAGATGCCTCCATCCCACCACTCGTCCCTCTCTGCTTACCCGCTCTTTCCCGATCGTCTTTCTCCACCGATTCCAGTGAGTCAATCACCTATCTTCGTCCCTTATCACATTCGTAGTCCAGTTCAAAGATAATTCTGATATAACGGACGACAAAAAGTCATCGCGCAGTGACGTGATCTCTGACCAACTCTCGTAGTTTGTAATATCGGCTTATGCACGGTTCGTCATTTCAGGTGACTACCTCAAGCTGGGTCGCCTACGGGCCCGGAGCCACGGGACAGAATACTTCGTACTTCTACTCGCCCTTGCCCACCTATTATCCGGCCCTGAACACTCCCGGTCCCAAGATGTTGGAAAGCCAAGACGCAGTGTCCGAATAACCTATATGATGTATTATCCTGATGAAGCATTTCTTTTCGAAAATCGTACAGTTTCACTTTACTTTCTTCTTCTTCGTTTCTTCTTTTTCTTGTTCTCTTCTTCTTTCTTTTCCCCTTCTCTTTCGCCGATCAGAAAGTACAATGATGCTGTAATCCTCACGAGTGATTCAGACGCCGCACCAGAGCTGTTTCTTTTTTTCTCGCCTCTCTCGTTTTTTCCATCGTTTCCTTCCCTCCGCCTTCATCGCGCCTCTCTCCGAAAATAGAAATGGTGGCAACCACCTGCGGCCGCCTTTTGTGTCAGAGTTACGAACCATAGTTTCCTGAGAGATTGCCAAGGGTTAGTGCACAGGCCACGAGTCGGACCCGGGGCTTCCGCTTAGTGGACCGGTGCTCTGAACTACCTGTACACCTATCAACTCTCCGGGTAAAGCATTTTGTGAATTATAGTTTCCCTCATTCATTCGTGCCCTCTTCCGCATACTTCCCATACCCACGGGCCAAGATCAAGACCACGATGATCGAGAGACTCTAGTGGGCAAGTCTAGTAGATCAACGAACCCAAGGGGAATTGTGTTTGAACACTAGTCTACTCTAATTCGCCTCGCTCAGAGTCTTTCCATAATTGATGGGTGCCCTACCCGAATTTCTGAATTCACAGAGTCTTCCAAGTCGGAAACTGGAAACTTTAGCTTACTTTGTTGTTGCGCCTGACATTGGGTACCGTATCTGACGTGTATTCCTTTCTGTGCAAACTCAAAATATTTCAAAATACCATCTCATCCTTGTTTACTGCATCTATCCGGGGGTTACTGTACACATTCAAGCCGCCTAGCACCGACGGCCTAGACTCGTCGTAACATTAGGCGACCGATAAGCTCTTTGGGCAGGCACGAATTTCCATAATTCGGGTAGAATCCCCTCAGGGGTCCGGGCTATCACGAAGCAGGGCTACTTTAGAAACAGATTAAGGCATCAATCCCATAGTTCAGCACTGGGATCCTGCATCTGACATGAATTCTTCTAAATTTCCATACCCTTCTTAACTGTATCTATTCCGGGGTACTGTAAATCTGGCCCAAATCCGCTTATTCGGATAGAATCACTTGAAGATTTCGCTGTATCCCTAATCCGGGCTACTTTTGACACAGAATTAGCCGTCACTCCTCGATCCAGATCTTTCCCTTCAAAGGTTTCCTGCAGTGGCTTAGGCTCAATTTCCCCAGATCATGGTCGGAGTTATCGTTACGAACTCATTTTCGAGGAGTGGCAATTTCGGGTTGAGCTGTTTGAGCTGGATTCGGGAGGATTTGAGTCAATTCAATTCGTAGAAAAGAAATGATGCGAACCCGGCCCGCTCCTCCCCCACTCTACTATTTAGTAACAAACGACCACTTCAGATCTCGCTCCTCTTCTCACCTCATCTTCTTCCCATGGATGTTTCCTCGGCTCTACCGCTGCTCTCCCAACAGAACCACCTCGTTGCACAACCCATGCAAACGTCCGCGCCACTCTTCTTCAATCAGTGAGTCAATATGTATATTTATATTAAAACAGTGAGAATACTCATGTTCGAAATCAGTGTGATTAACGTTAGATTGTCTTCGAAATTGAATTACTTTATGATGTAAATAAGCCGAAGTACTTACTGATTTCGTACATACGTATTCACACTATCTTATTTCATTTCTCGCAATACGCAAAACACTCTAATAGCTAGGATCAAAAATAATCACAAGGTGATGAATCTGCGATAAATCTCCTTTATCCCGGACAAAACGCCGCTTTTCTATCACCGATCGTATAAAATCTAAATCCACTTTAACTCAGACTCTTCGTCTTGTGAAACTTATCCAATTTTCCCGGACAAAATTTCACCCCATCATGTTCACTTTTTTCTACTCTCGCTAATGCACTTTTTCTCGAAATGCAGCAGTCCTATGAAAGTCATATCATTTTTCAGAAACCTTCTAGTCTCTTCTCTAGTCGCTCTCTTAATCTCAATTTCTATACACGTTGTCTCAAAATGTCGCACCCTGTGAAACTCCTCGCCTACTTAGAAATGTCACTCCTTTCCACCGAGCATTGAGACTACCGTAGACGAACTTTCGGTCTCTCTTTACGAACAAAAGAATGTAGGGACTCAAACAGTGCACTCTAGTCAGTCGATGCTCTCATGTTAGACTCTCCGAACCGTTCGTCCTTAGACTAGAGGAATCTCTCAGATTCATGTACTCTCTTGTCCTCTCTATCGATGAAGCCGCACCGGTTTACAGTTAGACGACGTCATCTTCAAAGTGGGAAAAGGTTGAGAAACTCGACACTTTCCCCCGTGTCTTCTTCTTGTTTCGCACGTTTTCTCCCATACTGGCGCCTGACAACACCAAGCGTCTTTGTTATGTGCCTTCTGCATCCTTCTGCATCAACAGCTAGCCTTACCAGTGGGCCCGACCTAGAGTTTTCTAATGACGGTAAAATTGCTTGACGTGGATTCACCTTTGCCTGCTTCTTTCCCGCTGCTTTCAGCTAATTTTAACTGGTGTTGGTCATTATATCATCATCGTAATAATAGTCGGCGGCTCGTCGATCAAAGTTGTATCTTGCTCAGACGAAGGCTAAACTCTAGGGATGAGAAGGTATCGGATCTCCTCTTTCTTCTTCTTCGAGATGCAAGTCATTGCTCATGTGGAGAGAGCTGCGGACAAACACACACCCTTACACAACTCTCCCTTCAAAATGGTCAATGATCTCCCCCAGTGTTGATATGCACTCTCGTCCTCTTCCCCACTCATTTCTTTCACAAACTTTCTCCGAATCCAGCGAGAGAACTCCTTAGGAATCAATGTGCTCAACTTTTTTCGCGCCCATGTATTTAGTCTCTCCACTTTTTTCTTCCTTCAGCTAACACTGTGGTACACTGCTGTAGTAGACCGAGATTATCGTTTCGGCAGGAAACCACCACAATAAATCATCAATTACCTTATCCTGGTCCCTATCTCGAGGTCCTCTCATTTCCTTTCTGTGCAAAAATGCATATAGGAGATCTCATTATTTCGCTTGACATTATTCAGCTTATAGACCCTTTTCAGCACAACTTATGTGTGTGGATGTATGCAGGGAACCGATTTCCTCTATGATACATACATTATATCCGACCTTTGTTCATTCCATCACTGATCTCTTATGCGGGCCTAGTCAAACAGTGATCGATCTCTATTCGAATTCTGTGCTGTCTCGTCGATCAAACACAGTCATAGAGCAGGCAAATACGAGAGAGCTCGACCAAGTGCGGGGGCTGATCAGATCTGAAAAGGAAGAGAACAAGAGTAGATTCTGGTCTACTCTGATCCATCCCATTCTCCCACAACTCCGCATCCAAAATCGCCCCCTCCCACTCCGACATGCGAAACTACACTGCACCTTCCCCTCCTCTTTCCCTTCCTCCTCGTCTTTTCTCTGTCAAATAAGGCAATTCTGAATGGAGGAGGCAGTAGTCGCCTAGCGAAGAGAGGCTCTGATCTTGCTGGCATATATGTCGACTATATGTTCTGGCCTTACCAGTGCGTCCCACCTAGGATTGTCTCACGCCTGTACAATCACTTGGCACTGGTTACCATATGCTTACCTTATGGTCTGTCCTAGGTCTTTATTCGGACTTGGGACTATCTTTGCCCGTTAAAGGGGGCTAACGCCGCACTTAGGGGTGTCTGAAAGTGTCATCCATTTTCCACGTGCATCATATTTGCCTTTTGCCTGCAATCCGATCGCATTATAAGCGCCCTTTCAGCTCTGGCAGCAATCCAGTAGTCGAGATATCGAGAAACTGATTTTTTCTCGATATCTCGACAGATTTTCCTTTATTTTACAGTTGATTTGACTTGCAGACTCCCTTTGGCGTCACTTGTTTGGCGCACTTTTGCCGGCATTTGTGCAATTTGCACCACTATCCCGCTGCGCCAACAACGCCGCGTTGAGATTGTTATGAATTCTTTCCCGATCGTCGATCGCTCTCAGCGCCAGACAGCCTGCGTCGTCACACGTTAGCGCCTGGACAATCACAAGTCCCCCGCCTGGGTGCATATTACGGATGGCTTGACACTCTTCCCATTTGACTCTCCTCATTTCGTACTATCTTTCGCCTTTCTGATCCTCGACAAAGCATGTGAAATGAAAAGACCATTCCATGGTGCGCCATCTATGGTGCACATTCGCCCTCCACATCAGGGTACAAAAGCCGCGTGCCGTTGCAACTCTGAGTGTTGTGCAAGGTGCTCCCATTCCAAGTATTCCTCGCGCATTTCTGCGCACAAAGAACAGGTGATATGGAAAAGTTGAATTTGGCAAGAGTGCCCGAAAGACGATGCATGTCGCAAAATGGGATGTTCGCCGTGCGGTGATTGCTTGTTGTGTAGGTTTCTCGATCACTTTCCGGTACGTGCTGATTACGGGCGGTCGTGTGCCATAATTGCTCTTCTCTCTCTGCTCCCTCATTTCTACAAGTGTCACAAATAGTTGTTTGCGGGAGTGACGAAATAATACTGCAGAATTGTGAGCGAAGAACTCTCTATGTCTTATCATTTGTTTGACTATCTCTCTCCCCTCTTTCTCTCTCCTTCCCCCGCGTGGGGTGGAACTTAGATGACTCTTATTCGTCCTCTCTCTCCCTCTCGGTCAAAGCACAGCACTGGCGCAAACAATTGCTTCGATATGTACTCGCATTATTCATTCGAGATGCGCCCGCTCCCTCTCGTAACCTCTCGCTATGCACGCTCCTTCGGTCCATTAGGTGCCCAGAATGATGCAGTAATTGTTGCATTCTCTTTGTTTCTCCCGTCTCGAACGTCCTCTTTCGGTTTTACTTAGTCATTTCGAATGGGCGTTCCACACTGCATGACTAAACGCGGCTCTTAGTGTTCACGATTTTGCGTTGCCCCTTGATCTTTCACGAAAGTGATTGCTCGAGAACTGGCCATTCCGCTCTCTCGCGAGAGTTGTTAGTCATCGGTCTTGGTCTTGATTGAATTCTGACACATAGTCGATCACTCTTGCGAAGAAGAGAAGAGCGGGGGTTGAGAAGATGATGAGAGAGCGGGGTGGACTTCCCAATGATCCATCAACTTTCTCCTTCAAAAGAGATAAGGAAGCGATGCGGCCCTGCTCTAAATTTCTCACTAAAGTTCGTAGGACAGCTGAACGCGTAGTGAGCAATAGGCGAGAGAGTGGAAGAGGAGAAGAGGAAAGAATGCTAGTCGACCGAAGTTCTCTTCCTCCTTCCCCCTCCCTCTTTCTTCCTCCTTTCCCCCTATCGAAAGAGTAAACCCGAACGTCAGAGAGCTGAGCAGCGAGATACTTGTTGCTTGCTCCCTTCTCTCACTCGATCTTTGTCCATTCCCCCTGACCCCCTCCTCCCTACCCCCTCTCCCATCGCCCTAGCTCCGCCCCTACTCTCTGATCCCATGTTCTCTTCCAGAAAGGGGGCGGGGTTCACCGAGGGAGTGGGGAGGACTTCTCATCTCTCCTCCTCCTCATAGATCCCTTCACCTCTTGGCATGGCACTCACTCACATAAATATTTGTACTGCTGTCCCTTCAGTCGATCATTGTTCATCTTCTTCTTCTTCTTTCCTCCCACTGATTCATCACCTGATCTCTTCCCCTGTTTACTCCACGCCCTCCCCCGATAGTTCTCGCGTTGTCCTCATGTTGACTCTTTGTGGCGATGCAGCCCCCAATCCTTGATTCCCCCATCTCCTCCCCCCCCCCCTCATCTGTCTATTGTGTCTGCGTGGCGTCACGATGCCATAGCGTCTTTGAAATTTATCGCGAACTTAGCCTTATGACTTTGCCTTAAGCCATAAAAACTTAAAAACCTTACCTTAACCTTAACGTTAAAAAGATTGCAGACTGATGGCGGACACGTCTACAAATCCCTTCATGTTCGCAGCCTTCATGGGCTGCGGCACCTCCCCTCCGCAACCGTACACCATCGAGACCCTTCTGAAGGCCCACGCGAGTCCCTCGTCGAAACCCCAAGGACAACAGGAGGACGACGGCAGCATCTGGTAAGAGATTACTGTAGATCAATGTGCGGATTACGTTAGCGTGCCCGCTCTCCGATCGCTGATCAACTCTGTTTGCATTATAGAAGCAAAACACTGCACAATTTTACGTATTCGAAATGCGCTGACCTCTGCGATCAATTGTCTCACTTTCGTCATCCATCTGCTTGTTCATGTGATGTGTTTGCCGGAATTCCTCTCGCAACAACAGCGAAACGCTCCGCGCAAAAAGTAGCTACTGTTTGTCGCCGAGCTACCGTACCCCATTCCCCAATCTTGCACTTGGTCGATGCTCGAACTCTTTACTCTCTCTCTCGCAGTGATCGACCTACAATGGGTTATATTCTTCTTGTCTACTCTTCCTCGACTTCTTAGAGGCTCTCTGGTTTCCCCCATCGCCATGGTAGTCTCATGGGCCCCACTTCGGGAGACAATACCCCGTCTGGTGCAAGACGGCCTTTGATCGTTTGTGAAATATAGAAGAGCGTAGTAAGAGCCGAATCCCACCCTCTCGATTAAGAATCTAAGTGAACACGGTATGGGCGCCCTAATAGAATCGCTCAGTCGGGATCAGACGAAAAGATCCGTGCAAAAAGCCGATGCCGATATCCGCCATCCGTCATACCTTTCCGTTACATTGCCGATAATTGGCTCCGTCGGGTAGCTCCTACGTAGGCGGCCTGGATTCCGAGAGGTCATAACGGACTTTGACGGCGTGGAATGATTTGGCCTAACACTGCAGACTGACAGAGCAATGAGGTCTGATCCCTCTCGCGCCAGCAATTCACGCAAGTCAATTCCATTAGGCGTTGGTGCTGTGTTTTGCGCGCGCGCATTCTTGAGAAGGAATCAAGGGAATTCTAGGAGAAAAATGCGTCTAAATGTCCTGCTGCGATTTTTGGCCTCTCGCAGTTTTGAGAGAGTAGGCGGAAGTTGTGGTGGGCCACTCTCTCTCGCGTCGCTGCAGCTTATCGAGTCTGGAAGAGGAGGGGAAAATAGCTTGACGCTCTCTCGCTTCGACGTGCTCTCTAGTCGGTGAGAGCGGGCGAGAGAACAAAGGAAAGTGAGAGAGCGTCGCGGTCTCAGGGGAGGTCGAGTTGAGAGAAGCGGTAGTTGATGACGTGATGGGGTTTACGACCCGCGGTGAACTACTCAGACTCTTCGGATGATGGAAGTTCGCTCCTTTTATTACCACCGTCTGACCACCGAGGCCCAAAGCCCTCCGAGAGCCATAACTGGCAAATATTAGATGGATTGGTCATAGGGCTACTAGAGTTCGCGTCGGGAAGAGAGGGTTAGAGCAGGGGAATTAACTTTCCGAATTTCAGTTCAGTCTGTCGGGATGAGGCCTCGGGACGACACTACGGAGTCGTCGCTTGCTTCGGATGCAAGGGATTCTTCAGGAGAACGGTAATAGCACTCTCTCATTTTCCCGTACTCTCTCGCCTTCTCTGTTCTACAATACAAAACAACAACACAGTACAATTTGTCCAATTTAAATCTATAAAACTAATTCATTCTCAGGTGCGCGCCGGTAAGACCTATCACTGCCGTTACGACCAGAAGTGTCGCATCGATAAGAGTGAGTGGTGACCTACCGTACCTAGAGCTACAGTAACCCTTGCAGCCGGTCGCAACGTGTGCCGCGCTTGCCGCTTCAAGAAGTGCCTGGAGGTTGGCATGGAGCCCGATGGTGAGTACCGTAACCTACCGTATCCCTAAGGAACCCTGAGTACCCTAAGGATCCCTAAGAACTTAAGCACCTCTTGTTCAGCCATTCGCCCGGACCGCGACAAGACAGGTCGTCAGAAGAACCCCCGTCGATCGATGTTGATGATGTCCCCGATGTGCGCTGCGCTCAATGGAAAGAAGTATTCGGATGCCTCTCTGATCGGAGATTTCACCTCGTTGGAGGCCAATCTGGCCGATCTCCAGGATTCAGAGGACAATCGAACGACGCCCAGCTCGCGGGCTGACTCGAATGATGAGGATAAGGTGAGACTCATTCTGACTTCTGACCGACGGTGGATCACACCTAGCGTTGACTTACTCCTGTAGAAAAATTTCATGTGGACCTTGTCTCTTCTGACTGTCGTCATCGTCCATGACCTCTGGTCTGCAAGACCAAACAGCGACCCCTGAAACGGTAGCCCATTCCGGGAAAGGGGGACCGAGGAAGGGAAGTGAAAGATGAGCTGCGCCTTGCGGGACACAAAGTGCGGAAGAAAGTAGAGGGAGTGGGGGAAGGAGGAAGCGGAGAAAGGGAAGAAGATGAGAATAGGAGAGAATCTCTAGGGGACCGGAGATTAGACTACACTCAGTGATTCCTGGAATTGAGCAGAGATGAAGGGAGGACATGGAAGGCCCCGCGCCCGCGTGACCTCTCGAGAACAATAGACGGCAGGGTTTCTGAGATTTCCTGAAACATGCAGCTATAGAGACCGCGAAACACTTGCCTGATTAGTTTTCTTGGTAGATGATGTCACCTCCTGCAAATCCGCAGTACTTTGGTACTTTATCCTGAAATCAAGGTAACGTCATTTGGGGGATGGCATTGGGTTCTTCACGTCCTTGAGAGGTGATCAAGAGATGTCATTTTCTTGGGGGTTGGAAGAAGTTTTCATTGAATCAAATATCAAACACGAAGTAACTCAGTTCATTCCAGAAGCCGCCCATGCCCGAGATCACCGACGGTGTACTGGAGACGCTCAAGACGATAGAGGAGATCTGTAATCGATCGGAATCAACGGACGAACCAACCTCTTCGCCCCTCTGTCCCATCTCCCCCTTCGATTTGCTCATTCGACCTACGCTGCTGGCTGCACGATCAGTGGTCAGTTAAACATGCCAATAGACGGTGATCACTGTGATATCAGAAGTTATTGCACTCGAGGTTACTTTTTACATACATGCATGATCTGTCTGAGCTCCAAGAGTTGAACAACAACTGCTGTCTGTCTTTTTGCGCGCCTTCTTGCATAAAAATGAAGAGAATTGCACTCTGCGGATAGTCTAAAAGTCGATCCGACTCACTCCTCTCGAAAACATTTACCACGCGGTCTGTTATTCTAGGATGTTGATCTGGAAAAGTACTGAAGTGTATGGGGGAGAATGAGATGTTCTTTCCCCTCTCTGTAATTCGGAGAGGAGGAGAGGAGGGGCAAACAGATGACGTCAAGAGCATTCCTTCCGTTCTATCCTCGATTCGGATGGTCTCTCGACCGCTCTGATCGGCGAGGCAGTGGACGAATGACTCAATGTGCTCTTTGCAGATGCGGTACAGCGGGGAGAAGGGCGCCGGGTCGGCGGGAAACTACGCGGATTCACTGCGACGATTGCTGGTCCTGCTCATCGACTATACGAATACGTTGAAGCCTCTGGCCGACCTCTCCCCGGATGAGAAGGTCCGTGTGCCGTAATAAGTGGTAGATGAACGATAACTGTCATTTTCGAGTAGTTGATCTTGAGTCTTCTAAGTGTGGCCAGAGTGCGAACAGGATAGATGATGGATACTTTATTGAGATCATCAGTCTTACATTTCCGAAAACATTGTCTCCCCTGATTCCCTGATCTCTCACCCTCTCTCTCTCTGACCTCTTCCGTACGAGATCATTCTGCCAACCAGAAGGGTATTTGTCTCACATGCGAAGAATGTGCGAGAAGAATGATGATGAAGAACAGAGAACAGCATAATATTTGCCACCATGCGAGAGAAATCTAGCAGGGAGATAGCTCAAGAGCTCCCACTGTTTCGCAAGCGAGGGGGGGGGGGGTGAGGGAGAAGGCGCGATTGGGACAATAACAGTCTAGACGCGGCTCGGATTCTGATTCTCTGGAATTCCCCTGATCTCTCCCTTTCTCTGACCAAGATGACGTTAAAAGATCATCGACGAGGAAGTGAAAAAGGGAAGGGAACTTGATGGCAAATCTTCATCGTAAACACCACCTGCTACTGCTCAATCTCAAAAGAGGGCAATGACGAGGGAATAGACTTGATCTTTGATCTTTGCAGGTCTCGACAATTCGCAACTGCGCTCCGGCCTTCTGCCTGCTTACGCTGGCATACCATACCGTCGAGTCCGGCGCTCCTGGGGGCACGCTGCTACTGCCGTCGGGTGAGGATCAATCTTTATTTATTTGACTATTGATATGCAAGCTTGACTTCGATAATGCATTTTCATTGTTTTTTTGCATACGTTAATTCTAGATTTCCATTCAGGGCATATCCTCACAAAGCACGACAGCCTCATCGAGAGCAGAGATGCCGATGATGACAAGAGGCTGGTGCATGCCGAAGCAAAGATTCGGTGAGAATTGCTTGATCTTTGATCTTTCCGGAACACTTAAAAAAATAACCATTCCGCCCTGTTATTGCTCGGAAATGACGAGTTTAAGACCGGGTAATTAAGTAGTAGCGTTCTAGCGTCCCAATTGCTCCCACTCTCAAGTACGAACGAAGATTAATTTATACGAAATGACTGCAACATCTTCCCTTCTCTAGGGACCCTCGAGCATGCATGGACATGCTGAGTCACCCATCTCTAGGTTGCGCAAGGCCCCCATTAGACTTTAGCGCTGAAACCCGATCTTTCCGGGGCGCAAATGCTACTAATCTTGGGTTTCGCTCAGTATCTTGTGTGACCTATAAGTGAGGTAAGCTGTTGTTTGCGTCTTTCGAGGAGGAGAGGGATAGAGCAATGTGGTTGCTCTCCGTTGTTCTCAACTCATCTTCTTATCCGCCCCCACGACCCGCTCATACTCTCAACTACGCAAATAGATTGCACACGAGTCAATCTCTCTCCTCTCTGCAGCGCGTTCCCCTTCCCTTGCATGCTGCTGCATAAGAGGGATCTCTAGCCCCGTAGACTCTAATTGAGAGACGGAGAGATCGCTGGCGCGAGTATTTTGGTGTCCACTCCGTGTGAAGATGGCGTCATCGTCGAAGAGGGGACAATGATGCGGAAAAGGTCATCGAGCAAAGGGGGAAGAAGAGGAGGAGGAAGAAGAGTGGGACGGGATGGAAATGGAAGAAGAAGAAGAGGACTCTCGCTCAACACGAATTGGTCTCCTTCTCTCGCATCATTGGCTAGAGATCAGGAACAATGAAGAGAGTCATATCCATCATATTGTTTGAACTGCGGGTGCATACAGTGGAGTGGGCGAGTGCGGGATCGGATTCTCTGTGTGCATGGGTGCAAAAGTCACAGTGTGATCCCCCTAGATCGGGTTCAAAAGCCATTGTTTGGTCACCGGTCGGTCGTTGGACGGGAAAGACAAAGGGGTCAGACTGCCTCTGATTCCACCTAGCACGCCATCGTTTCCAGCCATTTCATTGCGTCTGAGCAGAATGTTGAGGAGTGGTTGTAATGAGGCACATCTGCAGTGTAGGCGTTCACTCATTCTCGCATCAGTCGGAGAGGCGACGAGAGAGCATGAGAAATGGATAGAGGAGGAAGGAGTGAGTGCAAGGCAGTGTTTCTCGCTGCACACGTACTTGCGGGCCCGTAATCATGAATATTCGAGGAGGAGAGATCGTGCAAAGGGATCCCTCTCCCACTCAAAAAGAGAAGAGAAGAGGAGGGGAGAGGAGGGGATATTTCCACGAGTAGGAACGAAAATTGACGACTAATTTATGAGAGATGATGAGAGACTGCAACATGGATAGACGTATTTAGCTGATGGGGCTCTAAAAGGGGGAAGAGGGGAGAGGTGGGAGTGGACATTGGGAGGAAGTGATGTCGACCACTTCAACATCTGTGCAAGAGTGGAAGTAAAAGCCGCCCCCAGGAACCACCCCGGGGACCGCTCCTCATCAGGCCAGTTACAGGGATTGACCACGGCAACCCAGTGACAGCTCCACACCAGACCAATGCAAGGAATGATATCCCCATTTTAGATCGATGCTGTCGCGAGTGCTGGACCAGATCGTATCGCTCGTTCGTCGTTTGTCTCCGACAGCGGATGAGTTCGTCGCTCTCAAGGCGATTCTCGCCCTCGACCCTCAGGGGTCTCCACTGGGTAAGTACCTCTAGTCTGAGCCCGTCTCTCCTTTTTCCATACTCTCTCTAGGCCTCCCTAGCCTCAGCTTCTCAGCTACTTAGACTTCCGCCTAGACTGAGAAGAAAGGGCGAAGATCTCTCGAAAACACTCTGATTTAAAGCCTGAGGGACTTATTTTGAGGTGACCTCGCCACAACTCTTCTGACGATCGCCAGAGATTCCGTGATGGGATCCCTGTACACGAAGATCCTCTCCACTTGCGGGTCTCAGGCCGAGGCTGCTAACAGATTCGGATCCCTACTGATGCTCGTGGCTAACGTATCGGTGAGCACGTTTTCCTGATCTATTGTTAGAGCTGGCCTTAGCAGTGGGTCCCACCTAGCGTTGTCTTTTGACTGTAAAATCACTTGACGTGGATACGCCATTCGTTTTTTTTGTTAGAGCCGTTCTCCCATTACTGGTCTAGTCTTAGTAATGACTTAGCAATGAGGAGACCAGAGGGGGAACCGATAGAGTCAAAGCCATCTTCTCCTCCGCTCTCAGACAAAAGTGCTGCAGACTGCAGGAAAAAATGCATGCATTTCATCCTCTTTTCTTCTTCTTCTCTCTCTCTCTCTCGTGTGCGATCTTCGCTCCTTTAGGAAGAAAGGACATCCTCCTCGGGGAATATGGGAGAACATGAGACTTTCGGGAAGTCATAAAGAGATCAATGGGGACGGAATGCCAATAGTGACGATTAGATGGACAATTTTTCGAAATCACATTTTAATGGTGTATTATTGCAGAAACACGGGAGTCTTGCTTGTTCCACGATGCAATTCTGCAAGGAGATGGGAGTGGCAACAGACCCTCTACTGGAGGATCTCCTCTACAAGGAAGACTAGACACTCGACTAGAGTAGATACTGTAGTCCCCGTTCCTCGCAACACCCCACTCAGGGACCAGCCCAGTGACCCCTGATATCTCACACATCTCAGACCATTCCCCACGCAGTTACTCTTCCATAATAACCCCGAATCAGGGACACTTCCCGTTGTTTATATTCTTCGCTTAGATTGAGTTGCATCCCGATGAGTTCTCCTTTCTACTAGCGGTTGCCTCCTTAACGATACCCCTACCGGGTACGGCTTATGCTCTCCCTCCCTGTCTAGATCAGCTCTAGAAATCCCGATTACAGTGGTAGTTTGTCGCGTCCTCTTTTTCTCTCGCTTACAGTTGCCGCCCCATTGGTCTTAGCCATCACCAAATGATAATAATGTCCCGGATCAAGATACATCTTTTGCAATACTCTTCCATTCTACCGAATAATCCTAGTTCTAGTCCTCTCACCCACTCCTCTTCAAGATAGATCATCACAACACCGTTCAATCTTTCACAACCCCACACCAAAATGTTCTCTCTCCCCGCAAACTCTCACAAAAACCTCAATGGTCGTAAAGTCTGTCAGTACGTTTTCTCACATTTTGTATTATATATTCTATGCTCTTCTCATCAAATGTGATGGATCTTCTAAACGAGCGATAAAGTGAGCTATCAATATGGAGATATTTGAAACACATTGTACTTACATCATAGAATCAAACAAATGATATAAATCAACCTAATATACCTTTCCTAACGATGCTTCCTCCCGCAGGCCCTTTTTCTGTAGTAAGAATAAATATGTAAAAACGTAGCATCGACATGATCAATTGTCTTGTTGATCGAAGAAGATCGAATATCTTTTTCACCATCATTTGATAGTCAAGAGATGTTATTCCTCCATTGAACCACGTCTTGATCAGTCTCTGTGATCTCTCCCCTCGCTGCTTCATCCTCTCAATAACCTCTCGTCTTTCACTCCACCGGAAGTTGGCAACAACTGAGAATGCGAGTGAGACGTGAAAGAAACGAGATGAGAAGTCGTATGGGGCTCACCCATGATAAATAGGACAAGCCACTCTCAGGCACTTCCGCACAGTTGTCTGCCCCTCTTATTTTTGATCTCTGACTGCTGCGGTGGCACCTGTCGGATGCTATACTAGATAGACTTTGGCCGACCGGATGAGTGATTGGACGAGGGATCGATGAGAAGCCAAAGGCTATGGGTATATCCGTGTCTGAGCCGCAGGGATGGAGCCTTATCAAGATGTGATACGGATGACTCGTTCAAGCTACTGATACATACAAGCCTAGTGGCTCCGTTGACACTAGTGCACTTGCATCCCCAGCGTGCTTGAGAGATCGACAGTTTCTATTTTCTCCAGAAAAAATGTGCTCGAATACTAGGTGGCACACATATTTGCCACGATTGGGAACCTCTGAACTCTTATCTCTCGGGAATCTTCAAAGTGACCACCTGATCGAGTGTATTGGTCGCTATGTTTAGTATGTGTTTGTTCCATTTGTCACATTAGGGAACGACGTGAACTCTAGTCATCTTGGTATAGTTCCGGGATAGTTTGCCCAAGTTCCACAATGAATGGGACATTTTACAAATTGATGCATCGCATACGCCTAGTGATGATTCACCATAGCGAACTCAAGTCTCGATCACCCCATTCCTACTTATTTTGCAGGAAATCTGCTAAATACTTCGTCTTATCATACTTCAATAGATCATACATCTCCCTTCCGTGGAGACCAGCCGAATCGAACTCCTATTTAGATCAAATTTTCAAGATTTTTTTAGGTAAGTGACATGAGAGATATATTTTATACGATTCTTAAGATAACCCATCTCAATGTTCGCGGAACTTCGTTCTCAAACTCTAGTCTCGACTATATCAGGAAGAAGAGAAAGAACCAGTAATAGATAATCGGAGTAAACACCGACCGCTCTCCGTTCCCGATTCGCCCTCTCGCGCAGGGGAGTCCCCTCACCGTCCCACGTTATTCTCGACAGTGCTCAGCGGCATAACATGAAAACAGCCGGCCTAAAGGGCAGCGAACTTGCCCCCGAACATGCCACCCTTCGTCAATAATGTTGGCATTTCAATGGAATGGAACGAAATTCCGGGGGTTTTTGGGCTCAAGTTTCATCCCAAATTTCCTCGGGACTTGCACATGCCCTGACTGATTACAAGAAGTTGTTTATCCTCTGCTAGACAGTGATCAATCAGTAGAGCGACGTCTCTTCCTCAGTAAATGATATGTGGTGATGGAATGCGAGAGATTTGCGCTGGGCCTTCCGAGAATCGCGAAGAGACCTGAGAGGAAAGCGGAACTAGACGTAAGTGGCGATTACAGTTAGAGCTTCAAGGACGGTTGTGCTGAGGCGCTGGATTCCTCGAATCGAGCACCAGACATTAACTTGCCTCAGGGATAAGTAGGTGTGTGCGGTCGGGATTACGATAATCAGTGCATCAAGAATCCCTGAATTCAGGGAATCGCACGTTTCCCCGATGCGAAGAAGGAGAATGAGAAGCCAGACAAAGGGGAAGAGGATCAGACCGAGACGGGATCTGCAACTGTTAAGTATGAAGGGTAATCCGACCACAGTTCTGACACAATCGCACGCCACCACCTGCTGTGAGTGTTTGTCACGTTATTCTCACCAACTTTACGAAAATAGAGAAAGTCCTGTATCCGGCTTTGAGCGCTCACCCTCGATTATCAGTCCGGACTAGGGCCAGGATAAGGAGGAAGAAAAGGGGCCCGAGCAGTATTAAACTGTCTTCTGTCCATGTGATCGAAGAATTAAGGATTCTGAAGAGGGATATGATCATTCTTTTTTTTGATTCTGCACGTTTTCTTATTGATAAATAAAGCGAGTTTGAGTTATGAACAGTGTAAAAAAGTCTTGAGCTCTCTCACTTCCACCCAGTTTCTGGAACATTCCAGGTCTTTAACCTCGGGAAACTTCAGTGGTCTCCACTGGCAGATGCCCAGTGGCTCTCTTCTTTTTTTCTGCGATTTGCTCGAGTGTCAGGTCACTTCTCGAAACTTTCCCAGTAGTCTTTCACCCTCTCTCTGTGACACATGTTCACTCGGACTCTTTGATCTAATGTGAGGATGGGCGAACCGGAAACTTCCGTGCAGCATCGCTATCACATACTTTCACTAGGGTTGCCTGTCGGGCAAGAGATTGTGCGGAATGGAGAGATTTGTGAAAAATGACGAGAGATTTTGAGCATTGAGCATTTGTCAGAGTGAACCACTAGTAGAATTTTCTGAGGTTAAAGACCTGGAATGCTAGGAGAAAGTATGCATTATCGCTGTTGCATACTTTCATTAGGGTTGCCTGACACGCGAGAGAGCGTGTGGAATGGAGAGAGTGTCAGTTCACTCTTCTCACTTCTCACAACTACTTGCCTGCTGGCAGGTGTGACGTAAATGCGCCCGTCGCTGAAACGATCGCTGATCGGCGGGACTGATAGGGAGAGGAAGAGGGTGAAGAAGAGGAATGCAAGCAGTAGGCAGCTGCTCGCGAGCTCCTTACTACAAGGAATGATGAGGGACTAGGGATCAGTGAATTTCATCAGGTTGAGATTCACTGATCCTTAGCCATGATGACATTCCTCAGGACGAATGTCTTCATAATTCATAATAAATTCGAGCCAGAATTCTAATATGAGCTGATTAATTTTGTGGAACTCAGTGTAGATCTCACCTGAAGCTCCAGAGTAGCGAGTGGTGCAGCAATCCCGCATGGATCAGTTGATTAGTGGTTGAAGTAGGTAAGGAAGTGAATGATCTGAGCAGAATTCCGACCAAGAACAGAGTCGTGGAGTTGCCATTGATGGTTGCTTCATGATCGCAAGGACAGATCTGCAATCGATTCATTTGACATGGCCTATCAGTGATCATTGACCAGCGCCCTACCCTGTTCATATAGTTCAATGACCTTGTAATCTTGTTATTACTTCATGCAAATTCGCTACTTTCACTGACCAGCAATGGTGCCAGTCCGGCTAGCTCGTAAATGATCAATCCGAGAGTGATTAGTGATTTCGTCGTTAGCACGGTTCGGTGGGAATAGTATCTGGAATGTGAGGTCTGTAGTGAAGGTAACATGTAATGCGCGTTTCTGAGCGCTTGCATTTTTTGTCCGAGCGTTTCTGATGTAACAAGGTCTACTTTAGGCATCTGACGTTCTTTGCGTGTTCAATGGCTAAATAGTCAAATGTCCATGCGCCCTGAAGTGTGTCTGTGTCTCTGCAGAATAGGACTTTCTTGGAGCAAAAAAGGATGGTGTCCTTTAACGTCAAATCATGTTATTTTTCCGGTTGAAAGAGGGCGAGTTGCCGTCGTGATCGTTGATGTTTTGTGCACCCCCTCTCCCTCTCCCCTCCCTCTGATCACTTACTCCTCCACATCACACGAGGCAGCAACAGCGAGCACTGCGAAATCCGAGGAGGAGAGAAGGAGGCGAAGGGAGCATGATACCTAGAAGAGTGATCTGCAGGGATCAGGGAGTGAAGAGAGAGTGAAACTCTCATGATCGCATTTCACGAGTCAAAGATCGACACTTACGCAATTCGTCACTTACCTGAACCTTTGACCCGAAACCTGCTCTGATTTTGCAGACCGACTGAGGGACCTGAATTTCGAAAATATGTGTTTTCCACGTTGTCGTCATAGTGCGAGAGGATTACCTTGCGCCAAACACCGCCATCTTTTATTAGCCTATACAGCGTTTGTTTGCCAAAACGATCCAGGGCAGTGAAATTGAGGACGATTGTGTCGGATGTGATCTGAATCGAGGAAACACTGTGTCTGTTGCCGCATGGTCAGCACCCGAATCCCATTTTAGAGTACTACTAATACTCGCGTAGTGCGTTTATAGTCTCCTTGTCCGTGCACGCAAATATTATTGAGGCGACGCGTCGAAAGCGGCGGTGGTGATTGGGCACTCGCGTCATATTTGATGCGAATTGCGTGAGCTGCGGAAGGTCGGGGAGACCAGGAAAGGGATTTACCTCGACCAAATTAGATACGGAAACACCGAAGACCTCGGAGGCAAGGGGATTCGGCAAGATGTATGCGAGGGATGATGTGTTGATTCGGAGCAGTTTAATCTTGCTGGTTCGATCGCGACTGAGGGATCTTCTGTTGATAGTCATGACAGGCTCTAGGGGATCTTCTGAGCACTTCCATCGTCCATTGGAGTCTCGCTCAAGTCCACCTCGATTCCAGGCTTCCTGCAAGAATCAAAGTTAAAAGGTTACCCGTTATTCAAATCGAACGAGTTCCTACAGGGATCACTGCCAGGCTAATGAGTATAAATTGTTTACCGAAATAATGTGATCAATGGTATTGCATAACATTCCTTAGTTTGGTATGTTATTGGCCCTCAAGATGATCTCTAGTCGTTAAAAGTGAAACTGAGTCAGTTCTTGCTAGCAACTTGTCACGAGTTTGGCGGTGTTGGCAACCTCGAGAGAACAAAGAGTCAGGAGATCGGGGATCGTGAGTGTTTTGTCCTCAAGTGAGTAGATTTTGCTCATCACGAGTCCTTGATGGCAACTGAATGAGCAAATTATGATGAGCGTTAGTGATTCCAAAAGGCGTTACAGAAACAACAAAACAATGGAGGGGGGCAAAGTCCATCCAGTGTTTCATCAGCTGGAAAGCTTAAGGGACCAAGGCACTTCTTTTATTTTTCTCATTTTTACATAAAACATACACATTCACATGTAGGCGGCTATATTCAGCGTATCCGGGTTCGCAGATCACCCAAGTAGTGCAAAGTAACTCACTTTGACGCAGTGCGTAGGTAGCTGTCGATGTTTTCACGGTTAACGGGCATATCGCACGAATTGCCGACCTAAATAAATTTGTACGATCGAGGGAATGAGAGATCAAACCTCGGGACAGATGGAAATATCAACGAAACTCCACTCGCCGGCCATCGAACACTCTCTGCTGAGAACTGTCGAGCTATTGGGGCAACGGATCTGAGACAATTAGATATATCCAGAAATTGATGTTAAGATGTAATAGAATAACAATGAAGAGAAGAAGAATATACAACGATAAGTACGATCGGAATTCACCTCGAGTACTGTATCCGGTGGCGTCCTGGCGAAGCGAACTTCCCTGCTTCCGTTACGGATGGATTCCTGCAATGAAATTCCTATGTTAGTTCACAAAAGTACCACCTCCGTTCACCAAAAGCTGAGACGAACTCACTTCCGGGCAACTGGCCGCAATGTAGAATGCCTTTGCATCCGGGGCTCCGTCCACCTCCGCATAACAGATCCACGGATTATATGGGACGAAGTTCTCGATCACTTGCAGAATGATATGATGACGATCGTGATAACGACGCTCGGAGACGGTGAAGTGACCGTCGAGGTTCTGAAGTGATTCAAATCTCGGAGGATCATTTCTGTCTGATCGCACTTTCTCTGTCCGACTGTCCGCTATTACTAGTCAACCTTACCCCATTTCATCTGGTGTTCCACAAGGTAGTGTACTAGGACCCACTCTTTTCTCGATTTATCTTGCTGACCTCTCTCCCTTGCTTTATCTAAGTTTCCTAACGTATCCGTGCAATGCTACGCTGACGATGTTAAATTATATGTCTCCTACAATAAGTCTACCAAAGCTAGTATTACGAAAGAATTCCAATCTGCTCTAAATTGTCTCTTTGACTGGACCCAATGTAATCAATTGTCTCTCTCCGCTTCTAAATGTTCTCATATCCGAATTGGTTCCAAACAAGTATCCCCTCGGTACAGCATTAACTCCACTGTTCTTTCTCTTGAGAATAATGTTCGTGACTTAGGCGCTCAAGTTCGCTCTGATCTTAAGAAGTCTTCCTCTATAAAAATGCGTGCCCAGAAAGCAACTTCTAAAATGTTCCTCCTTCTCAAAGCTCTTCCTTTCAATTGTCCATCTATCCTGATTCGTAGTTACAAAGCATATGTTCTTCCATTACTTGACTTTGCTTCTCCTTTCTGGAATCCCCACTACTCAAGTGATATTGCTACTCTTGAAAAAATCCAACATACCTTTACATCCCTTTCAACTCTTCTATCGTTGCTTCCCATCCCCTGATTATCCTCTTTCTCTCCCCTCCTACTCTGACCGTATCAAAACCCTTGGCCTGCGCGCGCTTACAGAGAGGAGAGTCATAGGTGATCTTTGTATGACTCACATGATTATGAATGGTTTCACTATTATACCACGTTCCATTTTTTACGTCTACAAGCCATTACGAGACGGCACTTCATCCTTCGGAATCAACATAGAGTTGACAACCAGTACTCCCAGATACCACTCTTTCCCTGTTAGAACCTCACGATGGTACTCCCAACTTCCAGATAGTATTCGCACTGCTCCCAATATCCGAATGTTCAAGCGTCGACTTGAAAACCACACCATCATCGCTCATTTAGCCAAACTCACCTAACCCAGGAGAGTCCCCCCCCACCCATTGCTACTCTCCCACCTTATTATGTAACGTTTCGGTCTCGTTGCGCCTCGGATGTAGATAAATTATTATTATTATTAGGATCTTCGAGTTCAACCACATGTCAGAATGTCATTCCGGTAAACAACACAGAAGACGATCCAATAATTTTACATTGAATGCTCGCACCCCTCATCGTCATCTCAAGTATACTCTAGCAACTTTTACTATTCCCCAAAAATGGGTTTACCAATAATACTGACATGAAGCGGTCTCCCATCCAGTTTCATCTCTATCACATGGCCAGAGACATTGTTGACGGAGCAGTCGATATTCCAATAACTTCCTCCCGTTGATCTCTCCTTCTTCGACTTGATTACTTTCATTTGAAGGTCGACTGATGCTAAGAGTTTTAATTTAGTCCAATCCGGGAATATATATTTGTCTAGTTAGGGTCTTGAATGATTTGATATTGAATGTAACCTTTACAAACGCTACTCAAACTCCTTAATGATTTGACAGGCAGACCTCTCAGATTAATTGGATAAAGGCATCTGACAGTAATTGATGATTGGCATGTAGAAAGAAAAAGACTGACCTTGCTTCGCCATCAAAATCGAATCGCTGAGCAATTTTCTGTAGATCACAATCGCAAACGAGGAATGGAGTATTGAGTGAGACTTTTCTTAGCTTACTATTGTGCTTGAAGAGCTTAAAACGAAATTATATGTACAAATTACGGTGAAATTTAATAAAAAAATCTGCACTAAAAATTATCAAAAAGCCTGAACGAACATACATTAGCAGGAAGAGATGAGATGTGAGTTGCATCCAGTCTTATTTCTTCGAGATTTTCTAGTGGAAACAAAGTGTCCCGTGAGATTGTGTACAGTCCCGAGTTGTGGGACATATCCCTGAGCGTTTCTCATCTGTCAGTCAAAAAAAGGAAAACTCACAAGAAACTAAGACTCTTCAAACCGGCAAACGCGAGATTGTCCACATATCGGATATCGTTCAAAGAAAGATCCCTGGAACATAGTAGTTAGATACGATGGTCCTGTAATGAAACAAACAAATGAGTAAGTTCTCCAAAGTCTTCAAACACTCCGTTGCCCAATGTCTCAATGCCAAGACCGGACGCATTGAGGAATGTTTGATTGTACTTGTGAGAAAGGCCAGTTGATGACTCTTTTAACTGCAATTGGCACATCATATTTTATTGGAGGATAACACTAACCGTCTTGAGGAGCCTTTCCAAATCCAGAGCTGCTACAGTGAGGACACAAAGAAGCAAGGCAAGTAGGGAGATCATCGAGAAATGAAAGAGGGCGCGGCTCCTTAGCTCCAGTAGGATCGCCTCATCTAAGGTCACAATCTAGCAAGAGAGGCAAAAAAACAGTTGCAATTGAGATTGGAGAGGCGAAATGGAGACAGGAGGGATACAGGGAGGAGGAATGTCATCAGTCACTCTGTTCAATTCGCTCCTCAATCTGACAGGCAAAGGTCTCTCCTTTCCAGATGCTCTCTATAGTGTCAGAGAGGCGAGAGAGTGTGGGGATTGAGGAGGGTGTTGCTCATTAGCCCATTCCTTCTCAGTGCCATCCATCAATCCGTCCTTCTTTGTGTGTGCGATGGGATTTCTTGTAGAGAGTTTGGAGGAAGGGGTCAGATGTTTAAAAATCGCAGCTGTGTACCGAACGCCTCGAGTCATCTCGGCTCATAACCGTATTTCCTGTGGTGATTTTGTGATCAGAATGGCGAGAAACAAGTTCAGTTCAATCCTTTCAATCAATGAGAAATTCGCTTATCATCCCACTGCTTTTCCTCTCTCTCTCTCTCGAGTCGGGATTGAGGGAAAGGAAGGGCCGGATCGGTTAGCATTCTCGTTGTTCTTTTCTCACTTTCCCCCTTAAGGAGAACTCGGCTTTCATTTCACCTTCGATTGGGAGCTACGATGAGGGGAATTGCTGCGATCGTCCTGTGTTCAGGTGGGAACTTGCATTCTTTGAGCTATCCAGATCCCCTATTTCAGTCGACGCAAAGTGGTTCTACTGCAAGCGTTGTATTGCATTCGGCACTTCACTGCGTTGCAGAATGCTGTACGATGTTTGCAGTAATACCACTGATTGCGTCGACAAAGATACTGCAGGGCTTCAGCAGACAATATGAGCTATTGGGAGTGCATTGATGGCTGACTCATCATTTGATTTCTTCAGTCCTCATCTCCATCGTCTCCTCTGCTCTGATCGACTCTCGCTTCAAGAGGCAGACCTTCATCTATCCCGAGGAGCTCAAACAGGTCGCCCAGGTGAGAAATATCCATCTTCAACTCCTTGTACGCATCTACATAACTGATACACGAGAACCGTATTCCTTACTGTATAGATTGAGACATTTATTTTCTTTCTTTTTTCTTCTCGGCCTAACGTAATCATTGAACGTTCCTGTGAAGAAGTCAAACGTTCCTGTGAAGAAATTTTCCGATTTAGATCCACCCGAGAATGGTACAATGAATAGAGTGAAAATTTATATTCGGGGCGAAATCTGTAGTTCGAGCCACTATCATCAACAGAGTTTTCTAATTCAGATCCACCCCGGTACGAAGATCATCGTTGGTCATGCAGGTAGATACGCTCCCCAGGAATGGCCAGAATGGTAAATATATCTTATCCTGAAATCAAATTAGGGAGAGGATTGGACTTTCGTGCGCTGAGTGTCGACTTGTCAAGGGGATAATAAGCTAAGGTGGTAGTGTTTAATGGACGGAAGTGGTAGGGCATTTCATTCGATTTCCATTCCTTTTCGGGTATGGTATCACTAGAAAACTGTTAAGTGAGCGGAGAAACGGAGGCCCTTTCCCGTCCCCCACTCTCGCTTGCAGTTCCAAAGTGGGTTGGGGAAGGAGAACGCGTCATAATTCATTATTTGTCCTGGTTCTAGTGCAAGCCTCACTAGGTTTCATGATACATTATTTTCTTTTGGTTTTTTTCTTTAGTATATGTAAATTTCATGGGATGTATTCCGCTCCCATCCTCGTCTAACAACCATTGCTTAAAATGAAGAATGGATTATTGCAAATTCGCAGGTACACTATGTCCCACCTAGCTTTGTCTTATGACTGTGAAATCGCTTGACATGGGTACACCTTCCCTTTACCTATCTCAGGTACACTCGCACAGGTACAAGCGTCATAATTCATTGCCTTTAGTGGTTCTAGGGCAAACCTCACTAAGTTTTTTTTCGAAAATATATTTTTAAAGTGAATTTCTCAGGTACACTCGCACAATGATGCAGTGGGAGGGTCACTCTCGTCTGGCTCCCTTCGCATCCACTGATCCTCGCTACGTGCCCTACCATTCAGGCAAATCGTGGAACAAGATCGCCTAATTCGTCTTGATCACTCCTCGATTCAACCCTGTCTTGATCATTCCCTAATCATAAACAATCTAATATACGAGCCCTTCCTATACTCGATTCTACCGTCTTCATATCCCCTTAGGACATCCAAGTTGTCTACGAGCTAATCCAAACACCAGACATTCCAGTACTAGCAATGCATCCTAATCATCTACCTCAGTTATGTACAGAACGATAAATGTGTATTTCATTCAACTGAGTGTTGAAAGGAATGAGAAACTGCTCTACTTAGAAACGGTTTTTTAACCAGATTTCTTGTGAACGCTTTCAATAGTGGTAGCTTTCATTGGAAAACTTCACTAGGAAGCTGTTATTCCCGAATTTGCAAATATCATTCGAATTCCGATAGGGTGTCTCTTTCCGTAATCACAAGTGTCCATTCGACATGCCTCACTCATTCCATCACTCACGGTCCACCGCTAACGGGTGCTGGCAGAAAGGGGTTGACCTATCGGTCACTCAAGTACTTGCACTTGCCTGACTCCCTCCCATTCCCGTGCACTCTCGCCTTCTCTGACCATCAAAGACAGGCTAAATTGCCTCCAATCGGAGACATGCCCGAGTGACTCTGGCTGTGGGTGCGAAATCCTCGTGGGAAGCGGAGGGTGAAGTCCTCACTTTGATCTCTCCTCCTCTTCCATCCCCTCCCTCGTCCTCTTCCCGCAAACTCCGCATAATCTCTTCCTCTTCTCGTCCTTCTGCACAATCATCATAATAAGTGGAGGATGCCCACCCGTTCCAAGTACCCGGGGTTCCCGCTGTACTACTCGAGGTAATACAATTTATTCTGAATTTTATCGAAGCTTATGATGTATTTTCCACTGTGTTCAATAATGGTATCAGTGCGTTAGATTGTCACGGTAGTCGTCTCTGATGTGACTAGTGAAATTGAGGAAGAGCTTCTAATAAAAATAATATTTTTTTCTTCCTAATCAGCTAAGCATTTTTACATGAACGCCATTCACCTTTCCGGAAATAATATTTTGCTACCAAAACAGAAGAAAGTCACAAATTCGCAAGCATTATCGCGTCCCATTGAGCTTCCCGCGAACAGTTTCGTGTGGCTCGCTCGAACTGGAGAGGGAGCGATCGATATTGAGAGACATTGCACATTGTCCATTTGACCTACTCATATTAGATCTAGAGAGATATTCTTCATGTTCTCGAGCAATTATGGACAATTTTCAGTTAAAATTTGATGTTAACTGCAAATCCAATATGACGGCAAAGTGTTTTGTTGTTGACTCTGTGAAATGAAAAGGAAAATGCCGATAGTGTGCAGGAACTATTATTTATTTGTAAATACATATAACAAGATGCGGGTTCTCGCGAGCATTCCTTCACCAGTGGAAACGAGCATCAATGGAAGAATCATTGTCTATTTGACCTACTCGCGGTCTGTAAAGACCGACAGACAGGAAGAGAGACTGGGATATTGTCCCGCGATGCGTTCGACAGATAGCCGATCCGGCTCGAGGGGGTACACCTCAAGTTTGAACGGTGAATCGATCCCCTCTCTCCCCTCTCAAGGACATCCATTCTCTCGTCACTCACTGTCCCACTCTCTCCATTTCACCCACTCTCTCGCCCCCTTTCATCGCGAAGGCCATTGTGTCGAATGGACACTGCATACCTGTATCTCTCCTCCCTCTCCCCATGCAAATGCGGATACTCAGTGACTTAGCGCGAACCAATCAATCTATCCAGAGTCCCCACCCTCATTCGAATTCCCCCTCGGAGCTCCTACTGCGTAACAATGGAGCACCTGTCTATGGCGTGGTTTCTGGCTAGATTTCTTATCTCGCTCATTCCCAGATAGCTTATCTTTGACCATCTGCTGATAATTGTCTAAGCTCTAGCACTTATTTAGTAGCCGGCACTGAGATTTTGCTTCCTGGTGTATTAAGTGATCCATATTCAAATCATCTTAAAAAAGAATAGAATAACGTAATATTAACTCGGATATCCCTCACAATTAGTTCCCCTTCAATTCCCGAGGCGGCTGCCCCTAGTAACGTTGCGCGGTTCAGTCTATGAGGGCCGCCTCCTGGCATAATTGCTCGCCCTACTCAGGTATTAATAGCCGATGTCCTTTAGCCCCACCTCTCCGATTCAAAGCGTATATCATTGTCCATATCCCTGCGGGAAAAGCGATTGATCCGGCTGGTTGACAATACTTTCTCTCCCATTGTAAAGATGATCTCTTCTTCTCCTTTATTATCTCGTGAGAAGGTCACTGAGCGCCCCCGTAAAAGTTACCGAATATCCTTTCGATTGGGGTCACTTCATAACGGCCAGTCAGCGTCTCTAATTGTAAGCACTTCCTTTCTCATCCAGCTTTCCTGAATCGATAAGCAGTAAACAGTAACTGGCTCTGAGACTCTTCCCTTCCTTTCCCTACTGAAAGCCCGATTAGACTCGTTAGAGGGCAGTTGTCCCCCTTCCAGTTTTGCCCCCTCAATTCATATTGTGATTGTGCCAATCTGAAGGGCACTCCTTGAGAGGATTCGCACCCTTTGGCCTCTTTCTCTTATTCGGGAGCGGAAAGGGGGTCTATAATAATAGTGACCGGCTGGTTTCGAGAGTGGAAGAGTCCAGAGAGAGGGAAAGGGAACGCAAGAGTGAATGAGGTCGAAAGAGAGAGGGAAGCTGGGAATGGTGTGGGCGCGCCGCGCCACCTTTTCAATAAATAATATTGTTTTTACTATTAACTTCGCCGGTCAAAGTTTTGTCACCTTGTAATACTTTGACAAAATCATTGATCGAGGCTACTTGATGTGTAATGATTTTCTATTCAAATCTAAGTCCACTACTCTAACATTTGTCTGCTGAGTCATACATTATTTTGACTAGTCTTCCCTTCCCCTATTATGTACATGAGTCAACCGCTCAATTTGTTCTGTCTTATGGTGGATTCTTTTTTCGCGAGAATTTCGCTTCGTCTTTTCCAGGTCCCTAATGCAAGAGGAGTCGAAGCGTTCGCACACGTGCGTACTCGTGCTTTCTCTGATTCTCATCGTCGCAGGCTTCGGTCTCTCAGCGGGAGGCCTCTTCTCGCCCTCATGGCAGGTCGTCGATATCAGGGAGTTCAGAGCACAACATCATGTGAGTTTCCCTTGTTTTCACAATTTGCTTAGTAAAGGTAAATGTAAAGGTAAAGGTGTATCCACGTCAAGCGAGTTTACATTAGTAAGACAACGCTAGGTAGGAGGACCCAATGGTAAGGCCAGCTGTTAGATGGCATAGTGATATATGTTTCTATTATGTTTTCGTGAGCTGATCTTGATCGAGAAACATGTCATTCAGCATGGTCTCTGGCTCGATTGCACTCGACCCGAGCGCCACTTGGCATCAATCGATCGATCCTTCGCCTCTGAGCAACCACTCCACTGCACCTACAAGTTTGACTACTCGGCAAGTCAGGTGAGAGACTCTTTCGGGTAAAACTATAACTGAAAATGGGAAAACCATGGGAAAACTAATAAAAATTTAAGGTGATCGACGAGAACATCGAGAATATCGACATCAACAGCGCAGCCGGAGAGAGCGAGCACCACCAGTTCTTCGGTTTGCCTTCATTCAGACGATGATTCAAAACAGCTTGTTTTGCAGCTCTTTTGGTGTATTTCCTTAGCAATTTTTTCTTAGATCGGGATGTACACGCAGCTAATTGAAATAATGATGTTTACGAGCAACATAATGCTTCAACATAATGTTGACACCGATGAAAATGAATGATCCATACATTCGTTCAGGTTGGCACAAGGCGGTCCTCATCTTCATGGTTTTCTCTCTTCTCTTCGCCGCTCTCGCTCTCTGCTCGGGAATCTGTGCCCCGTGCAATGGAGGATGTGCAGTGATCTATGCTATTTTGGTCGCCATTGCGCGTGAGTTATTTGATTTATTTCGTGGGTGCGTAGGTCACTACTGTTTTTATAAATTGATAACTACTAGACTGCTAGACTGGAATGAGTGGAAGGGAGATTCGACCGCGAAGTTCTAGTGCACCTGAAGCCGTGCACGCCCTTTATACTTTGCTTCCAATTCTTGATCAATGCTCCAATTAGCGAATTTTCGAAGCCATACATTGAAAATCTAGAAAACTGGAAACTGAATAAACAATACATAACTTTTGCTGGAAAATGATAATAAAAGCTAAAAAACGGAGCAAAATGTTTGCAGTGTTCATGGGTCTCGTCGGAGACGCCATCTTCTTCTTCGCTGCTCATCGAGTGGATTCAAGATTTGTCACGGGACTGGTTGGAACTTATGAAGTAAGAACTTTATTGGATAGATGTAGATGTAACGTCGTTATGGAGCGGCGTGGATATTCATATTCAGTGACACAAAGCAGACCAGTGATCACCGAGGACTGAGTAATTACTAAATATAAGGCGTCTGATTGAGCAAACATTTTTAAGGTGACGGGAGTATTGAGCTAAGTCTTGAAAAAACGCCTTGTCTTGAGGCTGAGTTAGTACAAGGGAAATGACGATACTTTAATAGTCCACTCTTTGCGGCTCATTAGAACTAGAAGTCGGTATTCATCTATGGTGTAGTATCGCTTACACTCAGTCAATGAGATCCGCTTCCTTTCATCTTCTATCGAGTACCTGCCAGCGATGGGAAAGGCTAATTGACTATGCAAATATGGGATGGAGGGAAGACATCGATAGTAGCCAAGTACCTGCAATGTTTGTGCACGACAAGTGCGAAGAGCGAGTGGATACAGGAAATCTCACACTTGATCTAAGACGAGCTAAAGCTGACTAGAGACTAAAGATAGAAAGACAGTAATTACGACACAACCTTACAAGATCATTTTGCGCAAACTGGTTGCAGGTAACAAAATAAGTTTGAATACCGATGTATTAAAACTTATTTTTCTCAGACGTGAATGTATGATACGATGATTCATTGACAATGATCATCTAAAATGTTGATTCGAATGTGATCTTTTGCTCAAATTCATATTTTGAGCAACGCATCGGAATCGCTTTCTACCTTCATCTGGGCGGATCACTCATTCTGATGTTCGCCTTTATCGTGTCTACCATCTACTCGTATCAGGTCAGTTTCTCAAAAACATTTCGGCTTCGGGCTTTAGATTTACAATTCATGTTAATTCAATTAGTTCGCGTTGTAAAGCTCGATTTTCATCGAAAATTATGGCCCCTGAGAGCCAAATAGTTGATGAACGATCAGCAAAATCATCAAGATTTTTAGATTCTTCGACGAAGCGATGGCCGTGGAGGTCTTCCTCTTCGCGAGCTCGCCCCGCTCTATGGATCGAGAATACGAGAGACCATGGCCTAAATATTGATTGTCTCAACCCGACTTTTTTTATTAATATTGTATCGCGCTTGCCTTTCCAATTTCTCATTACACCCTACCATTTTATCCGGGTCTTCCCTCGATTTTCACTTTCACCACTCGCCCATGTCATTAAACTCCGATCATTCTGTAACATATTTGCTAGAGGGACATCACAATGATCTCCACTGAGATCCTCCGTTCCCATACTGTAACCCTAACGTACCCTACCTACTATGCCGTACCGTACCCTAACATCCTCTACCGTATTCCTCCAATCCACCCACCGACCGATCTTGTGCATCTGTTTGCTTCTCGTAATCGAGCCCGCTGTGTATCTTCGTCAATTTCCCACTGTCATTGAGATTTTCTCAATCTTTCTCCGCTCCTCGTCTATATCTTCTCTTCTCTTGTCGGCTTCCCTCTGAACACACACACAAAATGTGAGACTCGAGAGAACCTAGGCTGGCACTAATTCTCCTTTCTTTCTGCGTATACCTCTCGACTGGTCACACCTAATAAAGACATTCCTTGGAAACACATTGATTACACACGAAGGCATCCTAATAGAGATCACAGAAAATCAGCCCACAGGCTTATGACTGTCACTAAATCTAGTTGAGTAAGTAGCTTCCCACGTTTACACCTCATGTGGTCATGATTTAAAATTTTCTTTACTACAACTGCTAGGCAGTGATTTGTTGCCTAGCAGTGATCTCCCGCTGGACACATGATTTGTTGCCTAGCAGTGATCTCCCGCTGGACACATGTACCCTTATTGACGTAATGACCTTTACCCTTTTTACCTCTCCGACAGTTCTTCCCAATTGTGCGGCACCATTCAAACCCTGCCCAAGCTTGTCTTCACAACGGTCAAGTGCCGTCTCTCCGTACACTAATCCGTATGGAACAGACAAAAGGGTGGAGATATGGGTAGGGAAGTGATTAGAGGAGCGAGAAGGGAAGCCGCCAAAGGAACACGTGTACTCGCTGTGTCAAGGGTGGCTTTAACCGGGCATCAATTGGATGCAGATTGAGATCATGCTAATCGCCCCTCTTTCAGATGCCTTTCTGCCTTTCGAGATGCATGGTTTATCTTTGTTCTCTTTCCATTTTAGTTTCTGTCTATTGCAGATTCATCCCATTCTTGAACTTATTCTACATTAGACAACTCAATTATAATTTTTAAAAAATGTAGATGGTTGACTTGCTCCAACACTTTTCATTGAAAAGCACACCCGTTCTTCGACGCCTCGTGGTTCAAACAGGGATCGAGAAACTGTCGCACTTTGCTCCGCTCCATTGTCTATCGGATGTGCATTAGCGCCTCCCTAGTGTACATCCAAGTTCGCCCGACTAGGCTTCAATGACCAGTTCGATCCCCCAAGCGATCACTTAGATCCACCTGAAAGCGAGCGATCGAATTCGCCTTCATTATGCTCGATCGCGGAGACGATTCCCGCCGCACATCTAGATCCCCCCTACAGTATCAATATTTGCTTGGGGCGCCCTCGGGATTGAATCTCACAATAGGGGCGGAGATCTGGTAGAGATCCCCTTCTTCTTCTTCTTCTTCCCTCCCTCCGCCTCTTCACACCTTAGCCACCTCCCTTGAAGGCTTTGAGATCAAGCCAAACAGGAGCTATCCCCTTCTCAGTGTGCCAGTCTGCCCTTGAAGAGATCCTTCTGACTGAATACCGTATCCCTTCTCTCACTTCCGATGAGTACCCCAACTACCTTCTCGCCATCGAATCTCTCTCAGGAGCAGTTGCTGCATCTTTGGGGTACTATATTTCAGTCTCATAATGTGATAATTGATCGGTTATCAGTTCGTATTTTGTCACTATCACCTTGTGACTTTGATGGATACTTCTTTGCACTGAGCGTCACATACTCTTTCAACTTGTCCCTTATCGGCATTGCGCTTATAGGTCTTGTTGGCAGCTACAATTCGCATTTTTGGACATTTCTGTCTGAACCGAGATTCGTATCAGGCTCAGTGCTTTTCGTCATACATCTTGTTTGCGATCCGACACCTCGGAATCGAACTTCTCCTCTCACATTCACACACATCTCTCTTCTTCTCATCTGTATCCATCCGCCCATCCCTCAAATACCTCCTATTCACTCAGGTGCGCGCAGCATTAGTCGACTCACTAAGAGGTACACCGAGGGATCCGAAGAGTCAAGTTCATCGTCCAACATGTCCGCATCTGCTCTCGCTAATGGTGCCAACAGCAACATAAGGACCGGCGCGGGCACCAAACCCAAGGTTCCTTTCAATTTTCCATTTCAGGACTAGTTTTTCTTGATCATGCCATACTCGGAAGACGAAGATTGCAATCCCCTCCATAGTTCTGAATGAAGTAGGCTCTGGATGCAATATCATTAGAGAAAGGGTTAATGTACAGACAGGAATCAAATCCAATGTGAGATCTCGCACTCACTTGAGAGATTTCGGGAAGCCGGTGGTCCTAGAATATCCCCTGACCTATTGCGTAATTGGCAGGAAACCTTGCTAGATAATTCGCTCAAGTTCTACGATGAGCACCCATTAGAATGTCTATTTGTGGTCAAATTTTCCCCAATCTTCTCCCTAAAGATACCATCCTGCGGGTCCATCGCCTTGATTTCAGGATATAGATGTATGTATGTATTCCAGGTAGCAACCCCGCAAGTGGTCGCGAAAATCGAACAGTACAAGAGAGATAATCCGACGATATTCGCTTGGGAGATACGAGAGAAGCTGATTGCTGAAGGTAATGTAGTAGATGTGGGATACGGATATAGACATGTAATATCTTTTTTTTGGTATAGCTTCAATAAACACTCGAACACCTCTATTACATTCTCCATCCTTACTAAGCTACCATCAGTTTAGCTTTGATACTCCTCCGCGCAATCCTCCACCTGCTTGCCTACAGTACCCGGCTCAAGTGGAGGGCGATTCTCACATTTCCTCAATCTGTATCCTCCCTTCTCAACCTATCCCTATTCTTATTTCGCCAATCCCATCAGAGAAGAGTGTAATTCGAGTTGATCGAGAGGCGCCGATGTGTCGAATTGTCGAGCCTTTTCTCCCAATCGTATCGTTTCTTCCTCGCACTTTCCATCTCTCGATCCCTCCCAATCCTGCAAACAGATGCAGCCTTGCACGATTATAGACGGAGAGAATCTCGGATATCTCCCCGGATTGGATTGAGACTCTATCCTTGAATAGTCACTTCTCAGCATACATCCTAGTGTGGCGGTCAGGGCCCATTGATAGGTCCGAGGGTGAAGAAAATAGAAGAAGCCTGGTTAAGGCATCGGAAAAGCTGATAGAGAAGCATCCTCTTGAGAGATGCTTGAGCCTGCCTGATCACCTATCGACAATGGGTCATCCCGCTGTCAGTAAACAATGTTGTTCGACGGGGGTACTTCGCTATCGGAGTCCTTTGAAAGATGATCTGCTCCCCTCTCTCTTACTCTTCTCATTGACACGAATGAAGGGATGAGATGTGTTTGAGCGGACGCGCGTCCTCTCGATAGAAGCGAATTGAAAGAAGATCTGGCAATCTGATCCCATGACTAACTTTTCTCTCTATTCAGCCACTGACACCTTTGGCGCAGTCAAGTGGCATTAAAGAGTATGGTGAATGGGCTACAGTGACTTATTGATTGGATTATTCTATAGCAATCAAATCTAAATCATAACCAATTTCGCACCTAAAGGTGTTCCCTTCGCAAATATGATTGGTATAAAAAGTTTTAAAAATAAGAAGAGCAATTTGTGACAGTAACATGATACATTAACATGGATTCATTTCAGGAGTCTGCACAACCCCTCCATCCGTCTCCTCCATCAATCGAATCCTTCGCACGCGAGCGGCCGAAAGAGCCGCCGAAGAACTCTCAATCATCATCAATGCCCAGAATCTCGCGAGCAGGAACCAACGCATGCCGGGAATGCCGGGACGGTATGTTTACATCCGTCTCTGGTCAACTCTCTCGTACCATTCATGTGCACTAATCTGACGGGAAAAATAATAAATGAATGAGTGCAAATTATTTTTGGTGGAATGAAGGGTGATATTCGGATATGTTTCAGACCCTTCCTACCCAACCTTCCCGGAGCACCGGGCGCGCCCGGTTTCGGCTTTCCGCCATTGTGGCCGGGTAAGTAACTGATATTAAGAAATATGAAAAAAATATGTTATTTTTTTAGGTATTTTTATTTTCAGTTACTTACCCTTTACTTCAGTTATCAGTTACTTACCCGGCCTAAATATTTTTTAGGCCTCTTCATGAACGCTGCTGCTAGTCTGGGAAACGGAGTGCAATTCCCGCCCGCCTTCCCGCTCCAGCCATTCCTATCGGCACTGCAGTTGAACATTCAGGTATCTACTGAAACATCAATGTCATTTATCATGTTTCATTCCGACTACATATTTGCTATTGCTCGTAAAGTCTCACCCGGAAATGAAACATCATTGTCTGTCGCATCTCAACTATGGCATTTCTATTAGTCCCCATATCCTGCTATTTACTCATTTCACGGTGATTCATTCGAGTGCAAATTCAATGTGGAAACATATGATTCCAATCACTAATATGACAACACTCAAAATATTCCCCATAACCAATTCCAATACTTATTTTTCAATGGTAAATGGCACTTCGAGCTAGAAACGCGAAGCTCTGGTTTTCTGAGTCCCTAATACACTCAAAATATGTCTGTATGACTAAATCCATTGCAGAATGCAGCTGCTGCCTCGGCCCAAACGGCCGCTTCCTCACCTGCAGATGGTGACGCCGTCTCCATCGAAGATGACTCAGCTTCGTCCCTGCAGAATCGACGATGCTCGAGGTCGTCGTTTACAGCAGGTGCGTCCTCAATTTCTCCGTAGAATCGTAATGCGTGTCCACAAACACAATACTACTTCACATTGATATAGAAAGAGGCATGTCACTTCTCAGCCTACTAAATGCTTATCTAGGTGGAGCATGTATATTAGCCAGCATAGAATATCTATTTTTCCTCGTTGTTCGGTTGTTTGGTCAGATTGTGAGGGTGTTTCTCTAATGACATTTTGGCAGCGCTAATTCGATTTGGTTTACTCGTAAGGTCTAGACGCGAGTAAAAACCATCAATTGCACCCAGCAAAAATAAAAAAATGCCCTAATCGAATCTAGAAGCGTCCACAATCGCTCACAAATGCCTCTATCTGACGTAAGTCCCTGATGAGATTAGCCCATTGCCGTCACTAGGAGCTGAGTCACGAGGACACTCTAGAAATGTTCTCTGCCCTCCTCATTCACCATGCTCACTCGCTTTCTCTAACCGGTTAGAGAATATTGACAGGGAAGAGGCAGATTACTCAGCCACTCTAAAGCCACTTGAACGTGGAATGAGCTGACGAAAGAGACCATCACAGGCACGAAATGTCATGAAATAGTGGTTTCTAGAAAAAATCAGTGGTTTCTAGCCTAACTGACATCATTATACAGACAATTACAATTTTCACAGAAACTTATAACCCTTTCGCCCTAGAAAATGAAACAAGCATCATATTACATATCTCGTTTTCATCTATTAAATCACTTTTTCAAATTCCCAGATCTTATTTTTTTTTATTTTCAGACCAACTGGAGATCTTAGAGAAGGCATTCGCCAACGAAGCCTATCCCTCCACCGAAGAGCGCATCGAGCTAGTGAGAAAGACGCAGCTACCCGAGGCCCGAATTCAGGTTTGTGTCGAATTTTTTTTTTTGCTTTTTGCACTGGGAACTGCTGTGGGTCCAGAATATTGATAACGATATGCCGAGCACACATAGTAAAGAGCAGAAATCGCATTTCCATAAAGATGGCAACGTTTTCATAATCATTTATTCCCAACTTATTAAACAATTTGATTTAACTACACTCGTCGCGTGATGAGAATGAATCCAATATCTCATCACGGTCCTTCATGAAGCAACGACCACTTCCAGGTTTGGTTCTCCAACCGTCGGGCGAAGTGGCGTCGCTCGAATCCCGAGTCATCCTCTTCCTCCGTGGAACGCGAGGAGCCGATAATCCCCATCGTAAGTGCCCCAATCGCTCATTGGGCTCATTATCGTATGCATCCGCGTCAAGGCCACGAGGGGTTGAATCAAGATAGGGATAGAGTATCCTTTCATCAACACCCTTCTTTGCAGCGGGCCGATTCAACCGAGTGTTCACCGATTTCATCCTCCGATAAGGCGGAAGAGGACAAAGTAAGGGAGGAACTGGGAGGAATCTTCCCCTCGTCTAACTCGCCTCTCTCATCCAAGATCCGCTTCAAACCTTATGAGTAGTAGCGACAATTCCTCTCTCGCGATTGTCTCCTTCCTCCTTCCTCCTTCAACTCACCCACTATCAGCAAGGCTTATCGCGCAGTGCTCTCTCCATAAGGTGCACTGTCTCGTTTCCTTTACCCTCCCTTCGTCTCCTCCCTCTCACCACTCCGATTGATCAGTATCGAGCAAGAGAGAGAGAGAGAGAGAGAGAGGGATGCACAGCGACCTAACTCGTTCTCCCACTCTCGATTAGTGACATCTTAATTCATCCCCACCCTCATATGTAATCCCTATCGTATTGTCTTTGCCCCTTCTCTTCCCTCTTCGCTCCTTTCATCTTCCACTTAGGTCTGCTCCTCCAAATCTCATCGCTTTGTCATGACCTTGTTCAGTATTTCCGCCCCTCATCCCTTTTCCACTTGATCGTAATGAGTATATCTGTAGTAGAAAGCGTTTGTGAACCGCTTGGTGTGTTTCAATTCGTTGCTCTCGACCGAGCGAGAGAAATGTATTCCGTTTATTTTCGCTTATCGCCCTATTCGTCAAATAGTTCGACACAGACACAAATACACACAGTCGGGGGCCGCGGTTGTCTCTCAACCGGAATGACACACAGTCGTTGATTTACTACGCATTTCCACGTGAATAACTCTCAGATCGATTTCGTGTTTGGCAGAACAATGGCTGGGCGAGATCGGAGGAAGAGGAATTGCGAAGGAATGGAGAGAGAGAGAGGGAGGGAGGGGGTGAAGGGATCTCCCAACTGGTTCCACGCCTATCGCCCCTCTCACACACTGACCCCCGCGCACACTGAAGAATACATTTATTTCCACCCACTTTGTCGATTGATTTATCATGTTGCCATCGCATTGCTTGCTTTAGAAGGGGCGAGCCTAGTGCAACAGTGATATCAGTCTTTCCTCCTCCAATATTTGCCCTTCGCACCTTTTTTCTATTACAATTGTTGCCTTTACGGTACTTCCTCATTCATCCTCACAGTAGGAGCCTTTCCTTACGGTCAAGTGCCTCTTTCGCTATTGTGTAAGCGGCTTGAATACTTGCTTTAGGCAGTTTTGTGAGCGCAGATTGGAAGGAGTTAGGGGAGTTGGCAATTTGGGAGTGTTTCTAGATGGCAATTAGAGCGGTAACGGTGTGATTCGGTTGATACGCCCACGGAAGGCACACTTCATTCACTGGTTGCGCTGGGGGTTTAGACGTGGCCATCCTCGTATCGCATAGTCACTCGGTTATGTCCGGTTAGAGTGCAGTGTCGGTATGAATAATATCGTTTGACAGCCAAAAAAAGGTGATTCAGCAGGATTCATCCAATCAAAAGTTCCGTTGCGCACACGTTTCAATCCGATTTCCATGCAATTCCCACTGATAAGAAGCGCTTTTGTACGTCATCGAACCAGATTCTTCTAGGTGTAACAAAGTGTGCGCAGTGATGACATGGAATTTTTCCGGGGCGAAAACTTGACAATTTGAAGTATCCTTGATACTTCTACATTCTTCAACTCTAGTCTGACTAATCTGGCCTTCTTGGGAAATTGTATCAGCGCTTTGGAAGGACATCTAGATTTTGATATTTTGCTTCTTACCGTAGCCAAGGGCCATTAATGATGTCCTTATCATTCTATTACGGGGGGATTCGGGGGTAATTAAATCGTCACCGATCTGTAGCTTCTCCTTCTCATCCTACTAACTACAGCCCCCGCCTGATCATCCGACTAATAAATCGCCCGTCGCTCCGTTGCACTCATCGATGTTTTATCGCTTTCGCCCAATTTATTACTGCTTTCGAGCGAGTGGATCGACGATTGAGATAAGAATCGAGCGATGCATCGAACACTCTCTGAATCTCTCTCTGAACACTCATAGTCTCGATTTACGCTCTAACGTTCAATGGATTTAGATATTTCCTGGCGATAGGCCTGCAGTTAGTATGGAAAATTGGGATCTTCGTAATCAGTGACAAGTCGTCAAGAGCCGGCAATTTTGGCTTTTCTCTATTTGGTAACTTTCTAGCTTTGTTCATCGCATTGAATCTTCGCACTTTCTCAGCCACATTCCGTTCTTGATATCACTCGTTCCATCTATGTCATGCTTTATCGACATCTCCTTCGTTTTTTTTTTGCTTCTTCTTTCTCCGAAACAGACAACAAAACAATTCGGCAAGCACAGACACGGTAGCGGGAATAGATTTCCGCCGATTTCATATGGGGGACCTCTCCATCTCCCTCCCGATTGTATTCCTCCCCTCCTCCTCCTTCTCATTCGCTTCTTCTTTCGTTGGCTCTCGCATACGCCCACAGCTCTCTTAGCTGCGCTGCCCCTTCGACAACCTCCAATCTCCCCTCTCCCCTTCCACTCTGCCCATCGCAACAACTCGCGTATCGTGCACCCTTTTCACCAGTTACACCTACCAATTTTTACGCGGAGATGCCTCGAAGCTCGCAATTTTCGCTTCATAGTTTACTTCGCAGTTTCACCTCAAATCAAACTTTCGCAGGTAATCGAAATCGCTCGAGAAATATGGGCTCGTGTTGTTCCTCAGCTGCTTCCAAGCCGGATATTGTGAGTAATATTATATGTCTGACTCTCTCGATTTTACGTGATCTCTCGCTTTCTCTGATCTGATAAAGAGGAAAAATGTCTCAATGCCCTCTCATTTATGACTGTCAGACACCGGAAACGGCCCGTCTCCGGTGCTATGAGCAACGTGGGTCAAAACATACATACTTTGACGAAGAAAACAGCGTAATTACGGGTATTTTTAGGAAGACAATCAATAGATAGGAATAAAAACCATGAAGAATTTGGCCCAGAATCAACTCTGGTGGAATACACCCCGGTTGCCCCATGTACATAGAATAGGAATTACTGCCTGAAATGATAAATTGATTTGTTTAGGGCGGCGACAAAGAATAGAAGGGTTATTTTTTTTAATTTTGAGAATTTATAGGGCGGCGACAATGGCGATATCAAAGACGACGATCTGAGGGGAATCTTCAAGGAGTTCGACCTCAATGGCGACGGATACATTCAGAAGGTACGAAATTTGGCAAATTGTTGAATATATGGGAGAATCTCCTAAATTGTGCGTTTGTAAAAAATAAAAATCAACATGCTGGTTAACGAGCTAACGATTTCCCGGGAGGAGGAAACAGAGGAGGAGGCAAGGTATATCGCTAGCATCCTCCCAATAACGGCGCTTGTTTTCTTTCTGCGGTTCCCTTATCCTCCTACTCACATTTCGACCCCGCTAACGCCTCAATTTAAACTAGTAGAACCCAAATGGATGAAAGCGCTCCTTATCTCGATAAAATTGGTGCTTTAAGGACGAGCTCAAGGCGGTTATGCAAAAAATGGGGCAATCACCGACCGACGAAGAATTGGAGGCCATGTTCCTCGCAGCCGACAAGGATAATGATGGAAATATCGACTTCACCGGTCAGTGTTACTTAGTTACTTAGATTCATCTTCGTAGTTTATCGATCAATATTCTTGCAGTATTTCCTCTAGCAAATACTGAAGTGGTGATCATGGGCGATATCATGACAACAAACCAAAAATGAGCAAATATTGCAGAATTCCTGACGATCGCACACGCGAATCCGCTGTCGCTCTCCCTCAGATCAGTGTTCGACGAGCTGGATGTCGATGGGGACGGACATATTACCAGGTGAGTATCGAGGATTGCTCCCTCCCTCACGAACTCCGTATTTGATGACCGTCGGTACACATACTTTAGTAGATCCAAAAAAAATCGGAATTACACGTGTAAGAAGAATCTAATAGGGAAGCCAGTAGTGAGCAGTATGACGTTGTCAACTCGAATAATGAAGTACAAAGGCTCTCGTTTTAATGCATCATATTTTCTCATTTGTTCGGGCGTATCTTTTCTGAGCACGCATGTATATAGATCGCAGTAAAAAATATATATATATTTATCGTATGTGTAAAAACAATCACGAGTCAAGGGAAAAATTGGGCTAGACATATTTCAACAATTACGATATTATACAGTTGATACTGTAACGATTGCAGGTCGGAGCTGCGCACGGCGTTCCAGCGTATGGGTCACGCGCTGTCCGATCAGGACATTAAGGCAATCTACAAGCACGTCGACGTCAATAACGACGGCAAGATCAACTTCCAGGGTAGGTTACCTGTCGCCACCAGCGTCGTCACTACTAGAAGGCGTGTCTCCTGGGCTTAACTGCTCATGGGCCAAGACAGTAGATTTTACGCAACTTTCTGGGTACGGTATAGTGCGTTGAACTTAGAGTGCATTTTGTGCATGCCGATTGTCGTTGTCGATACAGCTTCCTAAAGTACAATTTTGATCCCAACCCGAAACCCGAGTATTTGCGATACATCTTGAACGAATCCATGCGTGAATGCGGGAGCTTTGGGTGCGTATTTTAGAAAAAAAATCTGGCCAAATTATAAGACTCAACCCGCAAATGTCACCAACAAAAGGGCTAATTATGATTTGATGTTTCAGAATTCTGCCAGATGATGACAAAGAAGAAATAAGCCGATCGATCGCACAGATATTGCTTCAACTGCTTGCCCAATTTTCCCACATTTTCCCGATTTCCACCCGACTTTAGCCCTGCTAAAGCCAGTATTCCGCGTTCATGCACAAAAACCAGAAAAACCATAGTCATTCTATCGTCCGCCCGTTTTTGCCGCTCATTTAACCAGGAAGTTCACGAAAAGTCCGCACTTGCTGGATCCACTTATTCTCCCTCCTCCCTCTAATTCGATAATCCACTGAGAAAGGATGCAGCATGGTCCTACACACAAGAAAAAGTATTAAGAATATTATTATTATATATATGTCCATCTCATAATATTGTCGTTGATATCGTTGCGAGAACTTGATAAAATGCTATGTGAATGAATGGGCGAGAAGAGAGGAAGGGAAGGTGGTAAACAAAATGTGTTGAATGTCTAGTAATGTTTTGAGCGACGGGGACCACTCTCATGGCACACGGGACGTTAAAGTTTTAGTATGGACGATATCACAGACGAAAGTAAAGATAAGCAAGTACCACTCAGTGGCAACTGTCTTCTCATTTATCTCTAAAGATGTCAGTGCGAACAGAAGTGAAAGGAACTGCATTCTGGATCACCATTGACAATCCGAAAAGAGCCAATGCCCTCTCGGTTCAGGTCTGTTTCGTTGCTTTCAGTGGATTCATTCTATGTCTAATGAGTTAAGACGCCATTTGGCAACGCATTTATCTATTGTACCTAAACGAGTAGTATGTCAACTTATTCTAAGTGAACAAGTGAACTGATTGTGGGGAGAAAATCAAAAAAATTCTAAATAGATATACGAAGAGTTGATTCGCGCTTTCGATGCAGCTAATGCACACGAGGACACAATAATCACTGTGATGATAGGTGAAATTTCTTTATTCTATCAAATTCGGAAGGCCCACATCACTCAGGAGAGTTCGTGTGTTAAAAAAAAGAACTGAATCTGAAAGAAAGACTGTGTATGTGGTTTAGTGATTCCAGCTCACTCGCATGAGTCATTTCAGGTGAGGGAAAATACTACTCCAGCGGGAAGGACTTGAATCCGAAAGAAATGGCTACTCAGTGAGTCACCTTGCGTGTTGTTTTTGAACGAAGAAGTTATCACAGCGTGGTTGTTAGGATTGAGTGCGGGGGAAACATGCAAGAAACTCTTTCCTTTTTCGCAAACGGATACTACAAAGTGGTGCAATGCAACAACTTGCTGTCAAAGGAGCGTTTACGACCCGACCAAAGATAGTTAAGAGGGGTCGCTGCAGCTCACAACAACTGAAACTCTCGTGTTTATTGCTTGACCCTAACTGTGATGTTACTGAGATCATGTACACCTTGGGTTGGCAGGGACTTATAGTGAAATACTGTTGAAATTTAGAATCTCATACTTTGAAGGTTTTCTTCCCAGGTTTATTGTCAATAATTGAGTTCCACGTCCTATAATAGACTGGCTCACTATTGGTCAGAGATGGAGGTCGAATGGTTTAATAATGAAACAACAGAGTCATTGTTTTCAGTGACCACGCAAATCTTGATATCGAGGCGGGCTACTCAAGATTCATCAGAAGGATCATCATGCACCGAAAGGTGTGACGCTCTTCAAGTTATTTTACATAGACATCGAGATCCCATTTTTGCCCCAACTGTCATGAATTATTATACGTCTTGTTTTATTCAAATACAAGTTTTCGCAGTTATATCATCGAAATAACATGAACAATATATTATACGATGTAAATCAGGTGCTTATTGGGCTCGTCAGCGGCCCAGTAATGGGTATAGCGTACACCACTGTGGGCTTGTTCGATTATGTCGTCTGCGCTGATTCGGTCAGTTTTTTATTTCTTTTGTAACCTCCGCAGTCGCACAGCTCCTTCAACAACTCCCGTGATTCGGCTAATTCTTGCCCGTATCTCTGTTTCAGACCTACTTCCTCTGTCCCTTCACTACCATCGGAGTTTGCTGTGAGGGAGTATCGTCAGTGATATTCGAGCGCATTATGGGCACTTCGAATGAATATTTTTCATCGGAAGTCTAGATGATTCGCATCACATTTTGTTCCTCTTTCACTTTCCTGATAATCATCACTTCTGAAATAGTGAATGATGTCCTTTTAGTTCACTCATCCCTGAAGTAGGAAGAAGGTAATGAGTAGTTAGAAGCTGAGGCAAAATGAACACCCTGGAGAGGAACACATTCTATACATTTTCTTGTTAAAGTTTAATGTATTACACCCAACAACAAATACTGGTCCCTCGGGACCCCTATAATACACTGGTCCCAAATAAAATATGATGGCCCCTTCAATATAAGATATACTAATCTCACTTCAGGCGATGGAGATGCTTCTGTTCAACGAGCCGATGACCGCGGAGCAAGCACTTAGGAGAGGATACGCATCGAAGATCTTCCCGAAGGACGAATTCGTGCAGAAAGCCACTCAACTAGTGGAGAAGTTCTCGAAACTTCCCAAATATGTGGGTTCCATCATTCCATTTGGTGCTTGAAAGGGTATTAAAAGAGAGTAAGCCGCGAAAAGCAGCTCTGTGATGAGAATAAAATATCTTTATAGTATGATATTACTCTACAAATATCTGACAGTGCACTTTGGTGCCACTGGAACATGACGGGAACGTGACTGTGAATCCGAGAGTGCAAACATCACAACTATACGTTTCAGAGTATGCTGGCCTCAAAGGAGCAACATGAATATTGTGGCGTCGAGAGATGCTCGCTTCCCACAATGCAGAATACGATCTACTGAGGAAATTGTCAGTTGACGAGAGAACGATTGAGCTTATCAATCGAAAATCTGGCACGAACAAGTTGTGACTGGCTATTATTGACACCTGATGATCTAGATTTGATAAAGTTTAAAGTATTTTGCTCTATTGATTGCTTCCATCGATGTTGTGAGAGTAAACGAGAAATTAAAAGTTCAAGATCTTTCGTCAAGCGATATGATTGGATGTTGATCACCTTGCAAGATGCAATGGATGTCTCGAGTCGAGTCTCGTGATCAAGATACACTCCACTTTCGCGATAACTCTTCAAAGAGCGAAAGAGCGACACTCGTGTGCCGGAATCGGTTGGCTGATTGAACACTCGGTCCACCGGGTACAATGTTCATGTTCTTCCTACTTATATATTGAGCGGTTCTTGCGCACCCCAGTTCCAGGCCCTTCTATGATTCACCCTCTTCTATAGGCTATGATCCTTGGCACACAAGTGTCTCTGTCGGGGTTCACCCCGACTGTAGTTTGTCTGGTCCACTCTCTAACCTTGATAAGGTGCTCGTCTCTATCTCTCTATCCACTCCGTATTATAGCGTGTGTTGTTTTTTTCCGTGTACCTTCTCGTTCCATAACTCGGTACGCATTATCGATTTTCAGTCGACTTTCAGTGATAAATGTCGATCCGCACCGAGATCAAGGGTTCCGCTTACTGGATCGTCTTCGATAATGCAAAGAGGAAGAACGCAATCTCGAACAAGGTACAACTCAAGCATTCAATCGATACAAGATAACGATGGAGAGTAAGTGTTAGCAAATATTAACAGGTTTTACTGCGCTAACAAACTCTAGTTGTCCCTGAAAATGTATAATCAATGTAATAACCTATTCCTGGAAGAAGCTGGATTAGTTTTTAAATTAGTAATGTTTAAAAAAAAGAAAATATATTTTAAAATAATAGTAAAAAAATATTCGCAGATGTACGATGAGCTGTGCAAGGTAATGGACGACGCCAATGAGAACGAGGATATCATGCTCACCATTATTACTGGTAAGTAAGCTGGACATGATTATTCGGCATTGCTTAGTCCCATTTTATTATGTTCATATGGTTCATAGCGTTAGAAACATGTTTCAATCACCAAACATTGTATTTTTATTGTTTTTACTCCTTTGCTTGTTCAAAACTGCAATGAATATTGTACTATTTTGCAGGCGAAGGCGAGTATTACTCAAGCGGCAACGACTTCTCGCCCAATGAGACTGCCGGAGTGTAAGTGCCAACCAATCAGTCTATCGAAACAGTTTTTTCGCTGACGGGTTTCCACCGCTGTATAAAATGGAGCAGCAACATACATTTTTATACTGCGGTGTCAACACGTAGTAGCATTTTAGCTCAATCTTAGTATCTCTGTTTCCCATAATTTCTCACCGCGACCAATAAAAACACTACAGTGACCACTCCGATCTCGACTACGAGTCCGGCTACTCCCGCTGGATGAGGAGACTGATCAGACACACCAAGGTGGGACCAATTTCATCAAATTTATAATTTAGTTAGCCATCATAAGCGTAATGATCACTGCCCTAGCAGTGATCCCCCGTAGGACACAAGTGCTTTACCTTTACCCCTTCCCTCGCAAACGGTTACTGATCAATCAATATTCTCAGGTCCTGATCGCCCTCGTGAATGGGCCGGCAATCGGCATCGCCGCCACGACACTCGGCCTGTTTGACTACGTTGTCTGCTCGGATTCGGTGAGCTTCATTCCTCTCAATTGTACTTATTTTCATTATTTTATATGAAATAAGTCTAAATCCTTAACAAACACATTTTTCATTCAGACGTACATCTCCACGCCTTTCCCCACTCTCGGTGTATGTCCCGAGGGAACGTCGTCTGTTGTGTTCGAAAGGATCATGGGCACTTCTAATGTTCGTTTTAGTCTTTCTATGGCTTTTGCTAGGCAGCCATAACACAGTCTCACAATCATTCTAATGGCCCTCATGTTATTTATTTCTCGAATTTGAACATCGAGCGTTTACGGACAATTCGATTTTAGGCCACCGAGATGCTCCTCTTCGGCGAGCCAATGAGTGCGAAGCAGTGTCTCGACAGGGGCTTCGTCTCGCACGTCTTCCCCAAGGCGGAGTTCAAGCAGAGAGCAGCTGCACTGGTGGAGAAGTACTCGAAGCTGCCCAAGCATGTGAGTGATGGGATGTGTTTCTAGATCCAAAACTAGACTGCTTTGCCAATGAAGAAATAATTTGGTTGAGCATTGTGAATAGTAAACACGCTTCGTGCTCATTAGGCCGGAAAACGTCGGAAATGAATACTATTTGAAGATTTAACTAGTTGTCAATCATTACATCTAACAGCTGGCCTTACCAGTGTGTCCCACATAGCGTTGTCTTACGACTGTAAAATTGCTTGACGTGGATGCACCTTTACCTCTTTTATGCTTGGTGTTCATTACGCCGTAAAACGTCGGGAATAATAAATATTTGAGGAGTTAAGTAATTGTCAGTCTAACAGCTGGCCTTACCAGTGGATCCCACCTAGCGTTGTCTTACGACTGTAAAATCGCTTGACGTGGATGCGCCTTACCTAATCATTACAGAGTGTGCTCGCTTCGAAGGAACTCTGTCGCGGACAGAAATGGCGTCGCGAGATGCTGTCCGTTCACAACGAAGAGTACGACCTCCTGAGGAAGTTGTTCGTCCACGAGGACACTATTAATCTCATCATGAACAAGTTCATGAAGGCCAAGATGTGAGAGTACTCGAGAGCAAACCATCGATGGATACGATACATGTTTCATATTGTAAAATTTGGTATGACAGTGAATGTTATAAATAAATGCATTATTTTTCTTTAAAAACCCATTCCTCCACTTACACTCTTGCATCGTGCACCCACATGAAGATGTGAGAGGAACCAAGTGAAACCGGCAGACGTGATTTATTGTTAAATGTTGTCAAATAGTGGTGTAATGATAAATACCGACGACGTTAGATGAACCCTAACCATCATCAAGCGCAACGGAATACACCACATATTCTTGGCGCTTACCTGGTTGTAGTATGGTTTACTTAGTAGAATAGAGGCCGGAAATGTGTTGAAGATTCAACAGGAACATATTTATTCTATTGGAAAGGCTTCGGTACCAGAGAACGGGGGCTTGTCAAAAGCACAACTGAGAAGAAGCACGAACTGAATAGAGGAGGTCCGAAAAGGGGTCAATTGCATGATAACAGTTAGGTGTATCGCTCATTGCATAGCTGTACAAGGCTTAATCTGATCCAATAAAAATAGTCTGATCAATAAAATAACCTAGCGAGCACGTGCGTTGTTGCTCCAATCTGATCTTGCTATCATAAATAACGAAAAGGGTACCGATAGGAAGAGATGTTTTGGATGGAAAGGGTCGTCAATAGAAACAATAGAGGCGGGCAATACTTATTACATATGATACACAATAAATAGTGATATCTCTGTACAAATATAGGTCGACCGAGAAAAGGTGGGGAAGATGACAAACACTCTAGCTATATTCTGTTACATGTGGTGGGCGAAATTGGTCAATTATGCTGGTTGGTCACCGATGGCGAATGACTGAGGGATGGCGATTAGATGCCGTAGGCCGGGTCCTTGGGAATATCGTGGATCGGCTGGTGGGGCTGAACGGGCACGGGTTGGGCCTGTTGTTGTTGCTGTTGCTGGGCCTGGAATATTCATGGCATATGTATTTTTGCTAGATACATCGATATTGAGCACAAAGTTTCCGATTCCGTCCCTGCAGGCGCCTTGATTCCAGTATAATGAAAAATTCTACAGACATTCACTGTTGATCTTTATATTAATATATGTATATTTTATGAATTTAGAAATATAATAAATGAATATTCACCTGCTGGGGCGGAACTGCGGCGTGCACCTGCTGTTGCTGTTGTTGCTGGACGGGAGGCGTGGGCGGCTGCTGCAATATTTCTTCCTTGCTGATCACATTTCCACATGAAGCCCAACGGGAAATGTGTGGTATCAGATTGGATGAAAAGTATTCTCAAAAATGTGTGAACATTTTTGTTGCATATTTACACGATTGAGAAATGAGGACCGTACCCTCCGGATATAATGTATGTACAGGAACGAAGAAAAAGAATCTAATTTGCTGTTGCTCACCTGATGCTGTATCGGCTGCACAGGTACTGGGGGTGGCTGATGCTGTTGTTGCTGTCCCTCATGAGCCTGTGCCTGCTGTCCTGCAGGAGGAGGGGGCGCGTCCACGGGCTGATACGCATCCGCACCCCAGCCTAGAGAGAGGAGCCTATGAGCCGGGGGAGAAAGCACGGAGGAAAGGCGACGATCGATTGAGTTTTGTGCTTATTATGCAAATTAGAGATCCGGCATCTTGACGAAAATGAGGGAGACGATTTTAACCACTTTGTCATGATATAGTAAAGAGAGATCATCTTCCTCAAACCCGTCTAGACTTCAACACAGTTCGCAAAAATAGAGTAATCGAAAGTTTGATTGTGAACAAAATATAAGGAAAGGTCCTTGTTTAGTGAGTATGATTCATGTACTGCTGCTAATCACTTGTTTTAGTCTGTGTATCAAACATTGTGTTGTGTGGTTACTCTACTCATTGCCGACTAGGCACTGTGTATTATGTGTTTGTATGCGCGAGTGCATTGTGAGAAAGAAGTGCAGATCGATCGTCGCTCATGTGATTCGAAGCGATAGCAGTTAGAGGAGGGTGGGTGCGACGTGGACCCCCGAAAGGAGGACGATCAGTGTTGGATGTCATCAGTTCCAACTATGTATATACTCATGTTCAATCTCCAACAATGATCTTCCGACCAAGTGCCATGAGCAAGCAACAAGATACTTTGTGAAACTAACCCATCTGCTGAGCGTACTCGGCCTCGAACTTACGCAGCTCCTCGTCCGTGTAGACCTTAATTTAATTATTTAGGTATTAAAATAAATAAATAGTTAAATACAATTCTGGCGATTCCGCCAATGAAACCAGGGCGCCGTCCCCCAGTGTCACCAATTTGAAATTTCTTGAATGCACTGGAAGCAGGGGACACTGGAGGACTCTCGGGGCACCCCCGGTCGTCCTGTTTCCAGTGAAGGAAACGCCAGGACTGTGAAGATAACATACCTGATTGTGATCCACCTGCTGGCCGTCACCCTAGATTAAGGATGAATAATTGTGAGGAATTTACTACAAACCTGATTGTGATCGAGTTGCTGTCCGATGTCTTCCCATCCTTGGTCCTTGTTCCCTTGGGCGGCTTGTGCCTCGGAATCCTGTAATATTCAATACATCACTTTTCCAGAAGCTTAGACGCACTAATCAATGTCGGCTGATTTTATTTTCTGATGAAACATGCTTGCGGTTTCAATATCAATATCAACACAATTGACACTCTGTCTATCCCTCTCAAAACTAATGAGGGTCAGGAGACATGAAGAGCAGTCAATACTATTGATATTGATATTGAGCCTGCAACCCTACCGATTAGCATAATTCTCACCTTCATAAACTCCTCCAAACTGATCATTCTATCGTTGTTCTTGTCCATTTGTCTCACTACATGCTCTCTCATTCTATTCATCTCCTCGTATTTCTCCCTCGGATCGTCATCAGGGTTCGTCTCGTTGTACATCTTGTCAAGCTCGATCTGCAAGCATTACTATTATTTTTTATATTTAAATTTAGCTAAACAATCAGGTTTTTCACACAGGTTAATGTGCGGCAAAAACCTGTTTTTACAAACTTGATTGTTTCGATATTTTAAATTTTAAATAATCTAAAAGTAGTTGTTCATTTGAGACACAATTAACCTGGAAGAGAGCCTCCAACTCATCCGTGTTCCAGAATCCGTCCCCATTGAGATCGTGCAGGTTGAAGAACGTGCGAGGGTCGAAGCTGTCCTTGTCCATCTATAATTATTTAAATTAATTAAATTATTCTAAAAGAATCAAACTAATCAGAACCCCGTGTTCGAATCCCCAGCATCAATCCGACGCATTAAAACCCAATGACCCGATTTGCGAAAGATGAATATGACTCCAAAGTGACTACAACTTACGTTATCGGACTCCTCCCAGACCTCCTCCAGTTGGTCTCTGCTTCCCGGGTGCTTCAGCTTCTCGTGTTCGTTATGACGCTTCTCCTTCTCTTCAATGTCGTGCTTAGCCTGTTCCCGCTCTTGTGGCGCCATCTGTAATGAATTTAATGAAACTGGGACTGTTAATTGATCATTCATTTCTCATCATCGTATATTTCTTTATTTTTTAACAATCATGGTACACATTTTTTTCTTTGATCACAAATATTTATTTTCCAGTTGAATTGGGTATAATACTGTAGGTGGAGAGTTGGAGAGTACAGACAAGCAGAGAAAGCCAGAAGGTAAGATGGCATCTGGGTCATTAGACCGTTCACATCTTTGCACGCGCTGTAAATGCGCCTACTGGCTAGGCTATCCAGCTAATCATCTTGAGTTGGCATGGGAATGAGTGACAGCGAGTGCAAATGAGTAAATTTATGTCAGTGGAATGACAAGAGGGACCAATATTGATCATATGTAAAATGCAACGGATTTGGTAGAATTGTATGGTAGGACCCTTCGTAAATTTTTCATCCTGCTCTAAAATATTCAGAGAATATGAACACCCCCTTCGCTTTTACCATCCTCTTCGCTTCGTAATATAGTTTCTGTTTCAGCAATCACCAGAATATTTTTCATTATCACCCTGTCCCTTCAACGCTTTTGTCAGGCTAAGTAATCGTGTTAACGGCTCATGCCTATCTCCAATGTGAATGTGAGAATGATCCTTTGATCCTTTGATGCATGTCCGATTACGCTACTGGCATTGACTTCACGCATTCACTCTCTAATCGCTGAATCACACCGTAACCATCATCCCTACACGTGGCATGTATGCGCTCCCTGAACGACACCAAGGCAGATGACGTCACTGCCACTAAGCACCGTCATCTTTCATTCTTTGTTCCGTTTTCGAGGATTGATCAGATGCGAGATAGTATGGGAAATGGAGAGATTCCTCTGATTCCTTTCAATTTCTCCATTAGTTTACTCACCTGCGCCAGTTTGTGATCTTCCTCGGCCTTTTTCTTCATTTCGTACTCTTTGAATTGAGCGGCACGCTGTCTGTCAATCTCCTCCATATCGGCCACAGTCTGCAAAATATATAATTATTATATTTATATAAATAAATAAATAAAATTCAGTTCAAAAGAAAGTACAATGCAAGTACTCGATTGCAATCTGGGTTAATGTCAGTAATCCACCAGAGAGTAATGACTTTCTAGTGAAAGTTTCCATTGCGAATAACTGTCACTGACTAGAATCACTAGTGAATGAAAGAATAAAAGGGAAGGATGATGTGAAAGCCGATAGTCTACATATAGAACTATACAAAACCACTTCTACTTTGCATTTTCATTATTTTAAAGTTCATATTTTTACCTGCTTAATGAGCAGTCGGAGATCTTCCTTTCCGAATTTCTCCCAATTCTGCAGGTCGAGATGCTGGGGCATCTTGATATTGTGAGCGCCGCCGTCCACTTCGATCTACAATTATCGAATATTGTTTAATAATTGTATACATTACGACACATATTAGATCAGTCCACAGTCAACACTGCACAGCAACAACCATGATTCGATTGATATCAAGCGAGTCACAGTTATTGTTCACAGTCGAGTGCTTTGTCAAACATCTCATATATATCAAAAGAATTTCGAAATTGTTAATAATTTTTAAAAACGTACCTGCTTGGCCAGTTGCTCCCTCAGTCGCTCCAACTCGGCGACCTTGAGCGTGTGAAGCCGTTGAGCGATCGGATCGGGAACTGCGTCGAGATGATCCGCGATCTTTCCTTCCTGCGAATTTGAAAATTCTTTGTTTATTAATTTCGAATATATATATATAAATTCGAGCAGTCAATGTATCCTACACAAATCGACCGTTTTTATTAAAAATTGTAGTGAAAAGGATGAAAAACGGAGTGTAAAACGTACCTTGATGTCGGCCTCGGGCATCTGTCTCAGTTTCTCGTTGAAAACGGGATCTGTCTCGAGGATCTTGACGACCTCCTCGAGGTACTTTGAGTAAGTGAACTCATACGCCTAAACTTTTTATTAAATAAATGAAATATAAATATATAAAATCAGTATCCCACTTTGTTAGCACTCTAGTAGTACAGGGAAAAGTTGCCTAGAGCTATTCAATAATAAATAATTTCATCTCAAAAGTATTTAAAATCGATTCCTGCATCTACTATGGGAACTAAAAGCACGGAATTTGAATAAATTAGTCACTAAATATTAAGTAAAGAAACCCAGAATCACAATACAACCACTACTAGGAAAGAAGCATAGAGGGAAGGGAGTCATGCACTGACAAGTTTCCGGCCCTGATCTTCCTGCTGTTGCTGTTGGGGCTGCTCGCCGGCTGGATAGTTGTGCTGAGCGTCAACCTGAATGGGAGCAAGCGGGGATACGTGCGGGAATAGGGGGAAGCGGAAAGAACGGGCTCGTCGTTAAACAGTTAAAGTTACTTCAAGAATCAAGGCGATTTTACAGATGTCAAGAGACAACGGCGCCATGGTACACAGGGGCACACAGGCAAGGCCGGGTACGGCGTTAGTTGTCGTCGTTGGTAGTTGTTGAGAAACAGCACTATACAGAGGGTTTCACGATAGGAAGCGGGGATGGCAGGCAGGAGAGTCATTAAAGTTTAAATAAATGACAGAGTGCGGGGTAGGAAACGAGCAAATATCGGGTTCTCGTTTTTGCATGCGATGTTTCGGGTAACCGCCCGATCTAGCAATATACTGCACGTAACTATATTGGACTATATTCCATGGACATCTATGTATTATTTAAGACTACATTTATATTTTCTGATAATATATAAATAAACTAACCGGTCTGTCGGGCGGTGGCGGGGGAGGGGCTTCTCTCCGAGGTGGGGGAGCCACTACATCAACGACCAACACAGCCGCGAGTACTAATAGAGGCCGCATACCCCTGGAATTCTTTAATTTATTAACCAAAATAGATATATAATAACGGAAAAGGGTTAGAACGGTCGCGGAAGGCACTATATTTCAGTTATGTATGGGTAATCCTACTATATTCTATGGTTCGACTGCCGACATGCTTGAATAAGCAGGCAAAAATAGGAAGTTAGGCTGTTTTTTTCACGAGGAATAAGTGCCCGGGAAGAAAGAAATAGTACACGACAGACGGGATGAACGCGATATAGCAGCTCGGAGCAAGAGAAGAAGGACACACTCGGGACCGGTCAAGAGAAGTGCAAACTAGTTTGACCAGCGAGGGAACGAGGCGAAAGGTGGCCAAATCGACACTGGTCAGCCTAATTTTAAAGCAAAATGAGGAAATTAGCTCCTACTCGGTCAAGCAGCTCCATAAAATTGGCAAAGTGGCGATTTTATACACGTGTATCAAGCTAGATAGGCGAAAGTGTAAGGGGAGCGATAGGAGAGGAGAGAGGTGCGGAGAGAGCGGGGAGAGGCGGCGCGTATTCCGTGCAAGAACCAAAAGGCGGAAATTCAAAATTTGGACCTCGGTGACGCGGATGTGTGCGAAAAGTGCATTGATCGAAGAGAGCAGGGCTCTTTTCTCTTTCCTGGAGCTCCGTTCCTTCTCCTTTCTGTTTGATTTTCCATTTTTCTCTTCTTTTCTAGTCAATTTTTTAAAAATTGGTTTTTGATACGCAAACATTTCCTTGTGGGATGTTATAGGTATTTATAGAGCTGTATCTCGCGAACGCAATATTTTTGTCTGTCATGGAACACAGTCGGGGTAATATTTAAAACAATTTAAAAATGTACATAATAATAAAACAAACAACCTGCACATAGCGAAACAAAAAAAAAAGAATTTTATGCATAATACTGGTTATTTTTGAATTTATGTGCGAAGGAGTCGGAGAGTCTCGGGTAGTAATTAGCCTCCATAAAAGTGCCATTGAGAGTGATGTCAAAGCCGTTGTTCCTGAAGAAACTACGGAAGTCATTAATTTTTACTATGCATGCATCTAAATACATAGCAAATTGCAGAATGTACATACACATTCTCGTTAACTTTGTCTTTGCACGGTAAAGGTAAATGTGTATCCACTTCAAGCGATTTTACAGTCGTAAGACACCGCTAGGTGGGACCTACTGGGTTAGGCCTGCTGTTAGACTCACAAGGCTTCTTTATAATTATTCATCTGCCTCTCAGCCGCTTTCTCACTGTCCGAGAGTGGAACGGGCAGACGAGTGGGAGAACCGGCAATACCGTGAATGTAGCAGAGCGAGTGGTAGACCGACTGGAATTGGATCATGAGACACTACTGAAAAATAATAAATTCATATGATTGTTCCAAATCAATAGGAAACTGAATATTCTCCAGGGCTATCCCCGCTCAAAGAAGTTACCTCCAATTCGGGCAGCGATAGTCGTCTTCCGTCCCTCCCTCTCTGATCGCACACGAGAGTACATCTGACGGGTTTGGCCGTGCCCTTAAATAAGTTGGATTGGTTATTTGGGATCATCATCTCATTATCTGTCTATCAATAATTGCTCGAAATTTTAAATTGATTGTCATGATTGATTGTTGACAGTGACACTAGTATAGTCACGATCTAGCAAAAGTGAGGATAGGACTTATAGGAAAAGCGTACCTTGATTGCGATATGAGGAGCGATGACGAATTCAACCCTGTCTGGATTGGTGGCCTCCTTCTCGAGCACTGTTCCCGCGGGCACGTTCTCCGAACCGCCCTGCACGAAATATTGTATAATTCAATTTAGTATATAATTGAGCACTCCCGATTTAAGTGAAAATGGGACCTTCAGCACACAAAAAGAAACAAAAGGAGCCGTTAATCCAAGATTTTCTCACCTTGTAGAACAAACGATCGGGCGTGTTGGACATACAAACGAGACACTGGAGTGTTGGCCTGGAATTGTATTTAATTACTTTATGTTTCCAAAACTGCACAAAAATTCAGTATCTGATTTTTCATAGTTGGAGAGTAAACTTGGTTACGTAAATCGTAAACATGAAAACGTGACTTACATACCGATACTCTCTTAGCTCCTTTCTCTCCAATCTGATCTGTTCGAGAGCTTCGTTGATCTGCTTCATCTCGTACGCTGCCCGAAATAATAAAGTTCTCATTTCACATTTGTTCCACGTATTCAACGTACCCTTTCAATGCTAGACTTGAGTATGGACAGTTTCCCAAGTAAAACGTTCACAAGTAGGGCTAAAACTTCTTGAGAATCGCCGTCTATTCAATCCGTACTCTACTCGACCGGATGAGAGAGTGTGTGAAATGGTAAGACGTCTACCCGAGTGAGACAACAATTCTAACCTTCTTCAGTTCTCCCTCGCTCATTCCCTTTCTGAATATGAGGATGGACGATGGCATCTTGTTCTTGTTAGTCTCTGCGTAGAGATCCAGGGCGCGGATAATGTGTCGAGTGAGATCGTCGATTATTGGCTGCAATCACGCATTTATTCGTTGTTACTCGACGATGGGACACAGGGTCACCGACGACAAAAGTTAAGAAGATCCAATCCCTTGACCCTTTGATACACTGATCCCAATCCCCCCTAATGATGTTGTCTTCCGCATGATCATTGTCTGATGTCAGGATCAATCTGTATACTGACCCGTCGCTTCTCGATGAACCAACTGAGGGCAGTTCGTCTACCGGGCTGACCGAGGGTGAATGCCATCTGATTGGGAAAACTTGAGAATTGTCAGCATTTTTATTATTTTTTCGGATGCACTAGGGCCCTTCATATTGGACCAGATATCAGCACTTGGTATGAGAACATCACGCAAGAAATATTAGGATAGGTTGAAGAAACGTCGCGCATCGGGTTGTTCCGTTTTCTCGTGAAAGGTCTCTTAAATTGTGTTGGAATTTGTACGAGTGCAGCTATAGACGAATGGATGTGTGATATCACAAGTTTCTTTTTTCGCAAATGAGTCTTTGGTCTGGCCATCCCCCCTTCTCTAGTACTCGAAATAAAAGAGGCAGCGCAATTCGCGAGAGTGAGAAAGCCTCCTTTATTGAAGGCAGCAGGCACGATGTCTATACGCGAAGGGGCGGCGCTAACAGATCCTTCTCATGGCTGGATTCAAACCCGTCGCGAGTAAATCGCGCCTGAGGAAGAAAAGGCGCGCGCTAAAGTGCAAATCTGAGTCTTCGCACTTTCAGGGCCTCACTTGAGACCCAGTGACCAGTTTTTGGAAACCTTCCATGCTTGGAAGGTTAATTTAAAGCCCCCACACATGTCCTTCCTACAACTGTCTTGAATCCTCCTTCAAGTGTCACATTTCAGTTGCGTTTACATAAAATAAGAAAGAGTGAATGACGACTAATCTCTTACTCCCACACAACTCGGCTCCTTCACTGTCTCTCCAACGACACGATCGGCGTAAGACTGAGGACCAGCATGAGAGAGGGAGAGACCGATGAACATGCGGCTCCTAAACCAGTCCGACTCGGCCCTGAAAGAGGCGGATATTGAGGCACTAGGTCGGATGAAAAGAACTGTAGAGTAAACGAGAGACAACTGTTATGTGAGAACCGATACTGGATAGAACTATTTCGATCCTGCAGAGCCCACTCTGCTACATAGGAGGAAGTCAATTTAGTAAGATTATTGGTTTATAGTTGAAGAAGAATAGAGAAACTGCTAATTGAGGAAATGGAAAGAGAATGAATCAATGAATAAAATATCACCAACTTCTTGTGCGCGTCTGGATCCGTCTGCTTCAGTGCGGGCGGGACCTCGAGATTGACGACTACTCCTGCAAGGAATAATATTGAGACACTGCATGTCTATTCAAATGCAAAGAAAAGTTGCCAAATGCTGAGACCTTTATGTCACATCCTTCAACAAGTGAAAGTAAACACGATAAAACACGATATCTTACCTCCCAACTTCTGATTCATCTTTGCAATCACATTGTACCGCTTGACTCGATTGTTCCCGATGATGTCCATGGCAGTTCCCCGGAAGATCAACTGAGTGACCACTCCCATTTCTTGCTCCAGTTTCTTCACCATGTCTAAAATGGGAACGATGCTTCTCATAAGACACTCTGAAAGAGCTCCTACAATCTCACACTGTTTCAAAAGTTCAAAAAACGCAAAATCAAAAATGAGCAAAAGAGATTTGGCTTGGGGCGGCATCGAACCAGCGAGTGCAAAACTATATGCGAGGCGCTTCCCTACTGAGCTACGGAGGTCACATCTTCCCTCCTCCGAGACGCGCACAAGAACCAAAGAGAGAGGCTGGCGCAAAATCACACACAAACTAATTATGTTAATAACTTTAATTTAAAATTTAATGGGCCTTTTCTGAAAACGGAAATCGACCGTCCCCCGGGTCCACTACGATGCCCAATGGGTGTCGTTAGATAATTTTACTGAGTCCAGTTAATATTCCCTTGTTAGACTGGTCCATATTTCAATTGTCAACCAAGGCTTCATCTGTGATCCATATCGACAGTTTTTTGCCTATTCTATTACACGTTTCCCCAATTCTATAATACTTTTTTCGATTAATTGACAATCACAACTTACTAAGGACTCGCTATATCAATTGCGTTATCCACGATGAATAAAACGATCGGTTTCTCGAGTTTGACGGGACCGGCGAATTTGAACGAGCTACCCTTACTATAGCCGATCTTGCCGATGTCAGTGATCTGCAGTGAGGAAAATATGACAATTATCTGAATTGAAATTGTGTTACTTTCGGAAGCAATCTTAAAACAAGAGTCTTACTATTCAGGCTAGTTGATCTTAACAGAATGTCTTCAAAGAGTCTCACCTCTGGTTTGATGCCGGCCATGCCGATGACATGGGGCTTCGCCAGCAGTTTCGCGGGAAGTTCAGAGAAGCCGTCCTTGATTTTGACCTGGAAATCGTTGGTCACTTAGTTTTGGTAGTATAGGTTCGCTGTTGGTGAGTTGGGATGGGTAATTGTAAGATTCATCGCGAAAGTAGATTACACTGACCTCAAACGCGTTGAGGTACTTATTGGTGGTGTCGAGCTGTGCGATATTGCGGCTCGTTTCCAGGTCTCGTGCAAGTACTGCCGGCGCTCTGCATGATTTCTAAAAAAAGATTAGACCATTTTCCGGATCCTAAAATATTGTTCTGGCATTGGACAGGCATCATATTCTACTCGTCATCAACAATATCAAAAAATTCTTGTTATTTGATTAGACCCACCGAGATCATTTCTTCCTGCCCTTTTGGCGTCATCTTCTGATTTGATACTCGTTCGGCCGTGATGTCTAGACACTCGATGGGATGGAAGGATTGTCCTCCTGCAAATTAAATATCACATTGCTACTAGGAGATGGATTGACGAGTCTACTTTGATCACATTGTTAATCAAATCTTCAACTATCTTTAAGTGATGATTTATAATAAAGTGCAAAAAAAGAAACGAACTCTTGTTTCTCTCGAGGATCAGAGGCAGTGTGGGATGCTGCAGGCGATACTAGAAATGAATATGTGAAGCCCAATCCCAAAAGTAAAAAAAAGTTGCATCCTACCTGATATCTCTCCAGGAAGTACTCGGCGATTGAAACCACCCGATCATTGTACGGAAATGTGGTCCTGAACGAAAATCATCGCTCTTTACTATGGTCACATTTGGAAGATAGAATCGTTGCAGAAAGACCAAAGATCAACTAACTCGATTGCAGAAGTGGCAGCCAGACCCTTGCATTCGAAGATCCTCTGGCTTTTGATGTGACGCATTTGCAGGGGCAGATCTGAGATGAATGATTGTAAGCTATTTTAAGAAAGTATCACTGAGCAGAAATGTAACTCACTGAAGATCTCTCTTCGCAGTCGTTCACTCGCTCGAGGATTTCTCAAGAAGGCAACGAGTTCCATCTGAATTTTCATTATTTGAAACGGTGCACATTAACATTTTCTTTGTGATACCCATTGTTTAACGGAAATAGTGTATGTGTCAAACTAGACAACAAGAGTCCGTACCGTAGAGTGCTTTCCACTGCTCTCCCTCAAGTACTCCAGTAACGGCTGTGGCTTGAAAAACATCCCAATCTTACCTAAACACTGATTATTTACAACAAGTATGATTAAAATAATGAAATTGTGATGTCACAATCAATGTCACAATCAAAATATTACAGACTTCAAGATATGGTGCAAACTGGTAAGGTGTTGCAAGTTCATTAACGATTGAAAGTAACTGACTATGCAACTGGATACTGGCGTCACTTCCGACCATTCGACTTGCTGCGAGAATTCCCTTGCGAAGTTCCTGCAATGGTTTCATTCAGGATATCAACACAGTTACCAATTCTGGTAAATGAGAATTTGCCTGCGCTTCTCATAGGATTATACGCTTCTCATAGTTTGCGATTTCCGTTCAATATTTCCAACAGAAACAGCTTACCTTATGCTCGCTGGTCGTCTCTCCTTCGAGACTGTACGCGGCGTCCTTCTTCACATCGATTTCGTCACTCCTGTAAAATTCACGATATCTCCATATCCCATGCTCACTTTGCCCACTTTATACTTATTGAATGAATGTGGTAAAACTAAAGCCTACCTGGAGAGGTTCTGCGTGGCCAGTATGGTAAAGAAAGCTTGTGCTTGCGGAGACTTGGCGAACTCGCCCTGTAATTCATTAATCACTTAACTGATAGGTCCAAGGGTTGCAGGTTAGAGATCGAAACTCCCGACTGTGTTTCCTAGCTGCCTCTCTCACACTCGCGTGATATTTCTCTTCTCTGACCGCCTGGCGCGAGAGAACTCAGATTGCAATAGTGATCAAATACTCACATCGATTCGGAACTCCTCTGCTTTCTTAAGCTCCCACTTTATCGGTCCTTCGCAGTTGGGGATGTAGCATTGAGTATAGTCTGATGCTTTCCATAGTTCCTGAACAGATTTGGTCTCTCATAATGTGAAGGTAGCGATAAATTTCATACAGCTTACAAGGCAAGCGATGCTCCACGGGGGCTAACTGCAAGGCCATTGAGGATTGTCTCGAGAGCCTAATCTCATTTTGTTATAGGCTAATTTGACATGTTGTTTTCAACCCTCGAGCGCAATCATACCAGATCTATTTTCCAATTTCTCGCTTGATTCACCTCGGGAATTGCTCCACTGTGATTGGGCAGTTCGACGGCCGTGAAATAGGCGTTTCCGCAGTCGAATGCGCAGCAGTGTCGCCACTGGAACAATTTGGTAAACTCGTTCTAATTCGCAAGTAACTCGAATCTGCAAATATTATCGGCTAACTGTCGCTAAATGATTGTTATTATACCTGTCCACGCCCGCGGCCACTTCAATTTTGACCATATACGTAGCGTAGCACACACGACGGTCGTGAGTGCTTCGCCACGCAAGTACGTGGAGAAAAAGAGGTCGCTGCCACGACTGGACACGTATGATTACAATAGACGAGAACACATGTCATGATAAAGGATTGAGAGTCGATGAGGAGCCACTCACGTAATTGACATCGGGATCGCCAATCTGCTGTTGACGAAAGTATTCCTTCTCACTTTCATGGGCAGCCCTCAGAAATGCCACCAGAGCATGGCGCTTCTTACTGCGAAGGTACCTGGAAATTATTATTTTACTACAATTCTATTGTGACTTTGCGGCGAAGTATAGTGAGATACAATAGCACCAATAATTCGTAAAGACTCTAGAATTTAGGATATAACGGACACGAAGGCATTCGAGTGAATGTAAAAATGATTGTTCCACTCACTCAGGAGACTTGTGGAGCGCATTGTTGATCTCGAAGTCTTTTCCGTTCTTTCCACAAGCGATGAATTGGAGATCGAACTTGAAAATCTTGCCAGGCACCTTCTCCAAGTGCAGTCGGAAGACATTCAAGGTCACCTGGAATAAATAAATAAATTAATTAATTGGTAAAAAATTCAATAATTATCGTAGACGAAATGTAATCTACAAAGAGAGGCTATGAAAATAGAACAATGGAATCGATGCGACATCACTGACCGTGGTCGGAATTCCAAACGCAGCGCCATTAGAGCCCGGCTCACCGACTGCAATTTAATAATTGTATGGGATATCTACCCGACATTGTGGATGACTGCTATTTGATATTCTCTGAGCTACGCGTCTTCTATACCCGAATCGTCCACCAATTATTCTAAACTCACTTCGATCGGGCAGTTTCATTCTCTCGATGGCCGCTGTCTGTTCATCTTCAGTTGGCATCGGTTGACCCGACCCGCCCGTTCTCTCGGCCATAATGGAAGATCTTCGGCAAAGGAGGACAGTAACAGCTGAAATTAAATCAGATAGAGCATGAAATTGCAAGGGAAAGAGAGACATTGTTAACGCAACGCGAGATTACGCCAAGTGAGATAAGCGAGATTGATGTGATTGTGATAAGATTAATAAATGGAAGGGAAACGAGAGAAATAGTCAATGAAAGAGCCAGTGAAGACCGGGAAATAGATGGGATTGTGATTACGAGCTTAGAAAAAACAAACAGCTAACAAATCAGGAAAGAGTTGCACAGAAGAAGTCGGACAGCGTTAGAGCCGGGGAATGGAAGGACCAGAGAATAGAAGTCAAGAAGTGTGATGAAAAACCGAAACTGATAGTCGGAGAATGGAAATACCGGGAACTGTAAGAACTGTTGAAAAGACGCGAAAGCTCAGTGGAAAACAAACGGTGAATGCACCCTCTCATTCTTCACACTTTCTCTAAAACTACTAGAAAGAAACAAGCTAGTGAGACCCATTTCCTCTCAAAATCATTATGGCCGTTTTGAGCTGAATGGGCACGGTAAGAGTCAAAGATGGGAAAGAGATGCGTGTTTTGGTCAGTGATTTTCGCCCCTGGCTGTGAACGAGAAGGATAGGCAAATAGGCGATGAAATAATAACGAAAAAACAACAACAAAGAGCGATCTGTGAAGGAATGAAAACGGCATTCAAGAATGTAACTAGGCAAACTGCGTTTTCTCTCGCCGTGATAATGAATCATCTTCCGATCGGTAGAAGAGATAGTGCAGAGTGGGGGATGACAGAAGGAAAATGAGAATAGTTCACTGAATGCAGTTAGTCAAAGGTGAATCGAAGTAGTAAAATGGGTAGCACTATTTAGATTTTACGGACGATAGCGGAATAGGTCAGGTAGAGTAGAGAAAAGGAGAGAATACGAGTATAGTTTACGCGATGCAGTTAGTGAGAGTCAGGACGGCAGGGCCGATTGTTCATCAGTAAGTGAGTGATTCCCGAAAGCCCTGAGGTTTTTTTTTACCTATGGAGCGCCTGTTGCAGAACATTCCAAGCCAGCAAGCATGTTTCATTTCCCCCTTTCTCTCGTCAGACACAGCGAGAGTGTAAGCAAACGGGAGAGGGCGTTTGAAAAAGCGACCGGAGAGTGCAACGTGTGTCAAAGGTAGCTCGAGAGTGGAAGGAAACTCATTGGGATGATGACACTTTTCCAAAGCAGAGGCATGGTTAGGACACGAAAGGAGATTCAGGAGGGGATGAAATATGTTTTCATTCTTAATATGAGAGAGGTTAACTTACCGATCATACATGTATCTATACTCCTCCTAGCTGAATGAGCAAGAGAATACGCGAAATGGAGAGAGCGATTGATGAAAAACATGTGTTGATAAGACGAGAAGTGCAACATGTGCTTAGAGGGACATGACATGAGGAAAGGGACGATTGCATCGGATACGGAAGATGACACGGCAAGTGCGTGTGCAAACTCTGCGAACGACTAAAAAGTGATCTGGTGGCAACTTGTTCCAGTTTCTCCGGTGTGTGGATGGGAGGATACATGATTAGGGAAAAGGTGACGCGGAGGGGTCACGAGAACATGTGGAATCGAGAGAGCAATTATTGAAGAAGTGTTGGTGCGAAGAGAAGACGTGTACTTGGAGCTATGGTTACCCTGCGAGAGGTGACAGGGAATTGTGCATTTGGGAATGAGAAGATGAGTCCAGGTGTCAATAAGGTGAAAGCAAGGGAAGGAAGACCATTAAAAAGATGCAGAAAGAAGCCCGACTGGCAAAAGTGAAGAGTGATGTTGCGAAAACTGGACAGGGAAGAAAGGGAGGGGTTCAGTCAAGAGGTAAACAAAGTAGGGATTCACTGACTCTCCTCATTGCCTGTGCTCTATCGCCTCTTTTGCCTATGAGTAGCGATCTGAGGGAGGAAAGGGTGTGACAAGGAAGGAAATGGCAACAGCCCGGATCGAGAAAGAACGGGATGAGGGATAAAAGAGATCAATTCTATGCCATCGACCCGATATCTCGATTGGAACCATCTGTGACACACTGCTACTGCATGGAAACGAGCGGGAAAGATTGGGCAGACATCTTAGATTGATTTGGTACATGAAAGTGCGTACTATGTAAATCATATAAGGAAGTATTTGTGTTCTTGCAGAACATACGTGATGAAAAGTATGATAATGGGTGAAAATATTGCACTTACTGAGCAAAATCGGGGAAAGGTGGAATTGAGGGGGGTGCAATTACCGCGCAAAACAGTGATCGAAAAACAAAGGCAGATCTTACTTTCTCTTTCGCCAGCACGAGCAAGAATAAAAGGAAAAGCTGCAAAATAGAGAAGTGAGCGGTTAGAAAAAACATAAGCGATGACTTAAGCGAGCACTCTAAGTTCTCGCGCAGAAAGGTGAACAATAGTGCCTCGTGGCAATTGCGGCACCAACTGCGTAACCGATAACGGGCGATAGTAGCAGTGTCAATCAAAGTAACAATGATCGCAATCTGTCTGATCAATAAATGATACTGAGTGATTCTCGGCATGATGAATATTACTGTCGAGTCTTCTTAGTCCTCTCGCGCTCATATGGGCTCAACTAAGAAGACTCTACAATATGCCCGTTGTCTTTCCGCGCGAAATGAATTAGTCTTTCTTTCCAATCCTTTGTTCGGAATGGTGGAGTCAAATGTCTCGAACCTCTAGAGAATCATTAATTATTGGGAGGAAGCCATTTGCACAGCTAGCTGTAAGTAAGGGCCCCCTCTCAACTTTCAGTTTAAGCGCGAGAATGATGGTCAATAGTACTATGAAAGATATATATATAAAATGGAGAGAGGAGAAGCAGCGATCATTAAATGACTAATCGTTCAGAAGGAAAGAGCAGGATAAGCGATGACATGGTTATAAAAGGAACGTGCTGGGTGGAAGAGCAATCGTAGTACAGTGCAGAATTATGGAAGACTACACTCATGAGTTGACAAACAGAAAGAGATTTTGAGGACATCGAGATGCCATAGAATTAAGTCTGTTAGGAGATTAGCAACAGCCGAGATTCGTCTCGACAATCAAATAACATCTGGTTGTAATAATAGGAAATGAACAGACCGAGATTCCCTGTCTGAGATCATTGCATTGTTCTTGTGCAACGCACAATGTGCATTCAAGGCTCGAGGGGTCATTTCACCATGAAGGGGATGGTGAAAGGAAAATGAGTATTCAAATTGACAGCGCCGAATTCGAACGATCTTTCCCCCAGGGAATTCTGGCACATTGAGTAACCTCCACTTGGAGACTCGAATTGCGTAACTGATAACGGGTCATAGTAGTGTCAATCATAGAGATACAAACAATGTAGATGTAAGGTGGTTACACACATTTTGTCTCCGGTAGAATCGAGAGAGCATACAAAATAGGAAGAGATAGGAAGAAATAGGAAGAGGAAGAGAAAATAGAATAGAAATAGGACACCACGCCAATGGCCATACAAGGGATAGAGTTGCAAGTATGCCAGATCCTTATCTGCTTTACTCATCAGATAGGTGGCTCTTTCAATTGTATTTATTGCTCTCATTAACGGTAGTCTCCTTGATCCTAGCACTTGATTTAAGCCAAGATTCGGAAGAAAATACCTTTGCCACATTTCCTTATCTTCCTTACTCTGTACTCATAGAACGGGAGGCGAAGCGCGCACAGTAGACACTAATTTATGGGCATGGAACAAACAGAACAAAGGTTAATAAGAGTGGTCAAAGCGAATGGAGAGTATATTAATCCTTAATCAAAGCATGAAATCGATAGAGAAACCACCTACATTTCAACACGGCAAACTCCCCGAATAACCTTAAGATTCGTGATAGAATATGAAGAGCGATGTTCAGATATTTGTTTCGGATGCATTAAAGGAGGAGTAACATGAATATTTTGGTGAGAAATCTGTTAACTCCACATTGTAGCAATCTATAACCATATGAGCTTTCCGAAACTCCCGTGTTTCTACGACATCAATGAACCGAGTTATAGCGAGTTTGCCTAGTGCTTGAATTCCCATGAGTCCAGGAAACGGCGGGGATTTTGAACTGAGGGTTTGACTGGGAAGAGAGTGCGACTTGATCTACCATTGTCTCCCCTAGTCTCTTCCCATCGATCGCACTCCTCCCTCTCACAAACAAGGGACGGAAGAAAGGAATCGGTACTTTGGCAAAGAGCCAACGGCTAACTACTGTACTTGCAAGTCCCGGGATTTCGTTGTGGGAGTTTCAGACATTCATTCCTGTTACTCCTCCTTTAACGTGATCAAGGCTCTGAGAATAAAAAAGAATCACTGATTCGCACTGCTATCATTGCTTATCAATTGCACTGTGAATTTGTCTTGAGAAAAGGGAAGAAGAATCACAGGCAAATCAATTCATCTTCGATATAAAGAATGGCTGCTACCCTGGACTGTAATTGACCATGAGATGGTATCTGACTTCGGAAGGGACTACTCTACCATTATTATCGATCCAATCCTGGAAAATTTTGAATAAATGTCACGCTCCGATTTCCTCATCTATTGGTTTGGCAAGATGGGATCCGATATAATTAGTTAGTTCGATATCGAAGAACAGCTTACGGGAATTGAACTCGACACTCTCTAAAATATAGTGAAATGGCGAATCCTAACTAAAAATTGATTTTGGGTATTTGACGGTGGAATTCGCTATAATCTAGGTCTATTCTCTCTATTCTGATCATAGTATCAGCCTTGTGCTTTGTGTGTGCATTTTAAGAAGCAAGAATGATATAATATCATTTATCTGGCATATATTTTTGAGCTAATCGTGCAAACGAAAAACAATAGTTTTGGTTTTTTTGTAGAGCGACATTAGAATGCTACTAACGAGGCGATGTATGCAGTCATGCAGATAGAAAAGAGAAGAAAGACTATGATTGAAGGTATTTGAAATATCCAAAATCCGTCATTTTTCTGAAATAAGTGATGCATTGTGTGGAGTGTGAAAAATATCGAAACAGGCAAAAAAAGCGAAATTGGAATTCAATAAACACAAAAAATATAGAATACCTGTTGTTCTTCATCCGATTCTTCAACCCCAATCACTTCAATAGAATCTTCTTCGGTCGCTATCGTAATCGATGAAGGCGCATCGTCAGACATCATCGATATCTCTTGGAGTTCATATTCTTCATCCATTGCCGATGGTGGGGAATGGGCCGAAATGGCCCATGAAATGGGCGGAATATATGCCGCCCTAATTGCCTTTGTGATCGTGAGAATTTTCAATGCAATGTACTAATTTGGAATCGAATGATCATGATTGCGTACTAAATTACTCACAAGGGACAGTGAAATCACTTCGAATTTAATAGATGCCATGAAGAAATCAGAAATAATTGAAGATCTATGAAGTCTTTTCCGGAAAACTTCTCCCAATACGTGATCGAGAGGAGGTGTTCTCGATTTACTCTGAGTTATAGATAACCCAACCGTGTCTCCATTTCATCTAACCCGTTGCCGGAAGTAAGACGAATGCTGAAATGATCCCGTAATCCTATTCTATCGCTTTTCCTTTACAAATGAACGTCCAGACGGGGAAGACAGATGGGGGGGGAGAAGAACAACGCTTAATTTCCGGTGCGAGCACTCGCCCCTCCTCCATCGAGAATCGTTGCCTCTCCTCTCCTCTCGTTCCCTTCTTTCTCAGCCCCTCCCTCCCATTTCATTCAGCGAAATGGCAAATGTTACCGTCAGTTTTCCCTTCTACATTTACTACGGATCTGAGGTAGTTGATGTAGATTGGAAAATTGCTGGAAGTTAGACGACTGCTGCAATGATCCCGTTCAAAGTCAACTATCATAGTCCCCGAATTCGATGGTGAGGTGAAATACGCAATACGGTCGGTCGAGGCTGGTGGTCTATGTAATCCCAGGAATATAATACCATGAGAGATCAGTCTGTGGGCTAAGACACATCATTCTGATAAATAAATTAGATTTTTTTATTATTTTGAGTTCAACTGATTAGTCAGTTTCTCAGTCCATATGGATCCCCTTCACTTTCTCATCTCTCTCTCTTCTCCTTTCTCTCTGGTGTACATTGCCTCCCTCAAGTGAAAATGAAACTGTTTAAAAAAGAATTCGGTAAAATGAGTCACACTTCCATATAGAATTAGAGCATACGGCATGAATACCCGTACTAAATTTATTTACAGATACAGCACATTCAAATAACAACAAAGGCAGAAATAATTTAAATAACACGTCCCGTCTTGATCCAGTGTTGTTTGTCACCTGCAAGTAATAAAATATTGTCAGGGATTTTAAAGCATTAGTGAATCTTCGAAAGTTAAATCAGGACATTGCTTTCAGGATTATTTCCATAGTTCGTTCACAATTGAATACGATGGAAGACCCTATTTTTTCAAAAATCATGAAATTTAGATTTCGAGAAGTTTTTTTTTTAATATTTGGATAGACTACTACTAAAGTTACTAAGTTATACTGAACGTTTTCCTATTCTAATGAATACACTTACTGGTTTCTGAAGCTGCAGTGAGACGGTTAATATATATCACAGTTAATATCCTTGGAGAGAATATGCAGACCCTGACTGATAGAGACCATGTAGCCCATGATATTTTTTTATATTTTGCAATTATGGGGATTCTTCTTCGAAGTTGCTTCAAATTTACCTGAGACCAGTATTGAATGATCTTTGTGCAGCCCCGTCTACACTTCTTCTCCCATTCCAATCAGATGAACACGACTGCAAAATATCGTCTCACAACATGCAATATTAGTGGATTTACAACCGATTCACCTTGCTTAATTAGATTTGAATATCTTCGTATTCAGTTAAAGTGAGCAGATCTCTGCACTCCATGTGTAGGTTGGAGATTCTGTAATGCTTTACCATGAAAGATGCATTGATAACATATAACAATTGTGGAAAATATCGATTACTGGTCGATTCATATTGACTAAATAATAAATACAATAATGAACAATATGGTGAAAAGAATGAGGAAGCGAAATCTGCGAGCGCTCTGAAGGATATTGAAGTGGTAGTATAGCTGCGAATTTCGCCCGAAGAGAAAAAATTGTACTAGTCGACGTGTAATATGTGCATCGCCTCCCACTCTCTCTATCAGAAGAGCGCTTTATTTGCCGCTCTCTCCTTTCCGCACGCTCTCTCATCGATGTCTGCCTCTCTAAACCCTCTCGCTCCGTATCACAATCTCAAGATAATTCCACATAGGAAGAGAAGGAATTATGGCTAATATCGATCGAAAAAGAACGAAAGAGAGGACTTTTTAAACTTCCATTCCATTTCCATTTTTGAGGCGCTCTTGGAGGAACAGAAAGAAGGGACTCCAAGGAATAGTGCGCGCAAGATGCGACGGGTAAGAATCGATAGGAACATGAAAAATCGCTGAGGTGGAAAAATGAAAATCTATCAGAGCTCAGAAATGCCAAATTTATGATATAGCGCAGCTCAGAAGTAAGATGTTAATTCAATAACGAACTACTAACAGTAAGATTTCAACAAACGTCCAAATGAACGATGTTATTGGGACCATGAGGGGTAGTTTGAACACACTTTAGCCGCATTGTGAAAAATCTGCGTTGTGGCTCCAAGTTCAATAACAAACTGGACGGCAATGAAAGTCTAGTCTAGTTGGGGGGTCCCTTGGAGATTGGCTGGTCCCAACTTATTTGACTGGTCCCAAAATTGACAGAAAAAATTGAGTGGTCCCATAAAAAATGAGCGATTCCATAATAATTTACATAGTTGTCCCATCCACGAGATAGCTTTTCTCTGAGTTTTTCAATGTCGCAATTTGGCTGGTCCCATCTCATTTGACTGGTCCCATCTTATGCTTTGATTTATAAAATGAGGCTTTAATATGTTTTGTAATTTTGGCTTATTGGCTGCCGCCTCGCTCCTGTAGTAGATATCGTCCCCAGGTGCCGTTTTTCATTCCAGTCAATATGGTTCCGATTCCATCAAGCCTATGTAGTAGGCCAATAGATCGGACAAGTCCAACGAGATGGACCACCCAAAAATGGACATGTAAATCCTTCGAAAAAATCCTAGATGGGACCACTCAATTTTTATGGGACCACTCAATTTTTACGGGACCACTCAACTTTTTTGGGACCACTCAATTTTTATGGGACCACTCAATTTTTACGGGACCACTCAACTTTTTTGGGACCACTCAATTTTTATGGGACCACTCAAATATAAACTGTCATTTTTGGGACCAGTAAAATAAGTTGGGACCAGCCAAATTCCATGGGACCCCCCAACTAGACTAGAGCCATATTTATTATTGAAATAATATGGCGATTAGTGAAGAATACAAATACTTTAGTCCAACAACATAAGGAGGGCATAGCGTAGTCGTTTGTGTGCCTGACTGCGTGACACAAGGTCCCGGGTTCGAATCCCGCGCGCGGCATGAATCTTGCCAGACCATATCCGCAGGCAAAGCAAGCCAACCATTGGTACTGGTATACAAACCGGGAGTAAAGGGACGGCAACTGAAAATACATACCGTTATATGCTATGGATATGTGCACACCGATCAAAAGAACCGTTCCGCGTTCCGAAAGAATGTTCCGCGCGTTGAAAAATACGCTTAATACGGAACTAACTTTTTTTTTCCTTTTTAACAACATGAAGATTACAATAAAGTGATCGTGTGGTTTCTCTTAAACTAAGCAGTATTGTGCAAATTTGTGAAAACGTCTTGATATCAGACACAGCAAAACTCTCGATATATTTTTGTTAGGCTTGAGCTGATGCTAAGTTGGTATAAGTATTGGATTTCTCAATGGACAATACAGGAAAATAATACCGAATGTTTAATACAAAGATATAAATTCCCTGGCTAAATCAACGAAAGATGAGAGAAGAAATCGCCAGTGAGCTCTTGCTCTCCTATATTCCACCGAGATTATCACAAAGCGCCACTTCGGTAGTCTGTCGCTCCATTGCGAGAAGTGGACAAATCACTGGCAGAATGAACCTCAAATTTATAGTAACCATTTTCTCCGGAGTTAGATTGAATGCAACAGCAGCGGCTCTCACTAAACCATTGGCTCTCACTAAACCAAAGAAATGTAAGCCATAATCTAGTGAAGGAAATGATTTTTTTATAATGGACTTAGTACATTATGCTTTGACCACTAGGAACGGCCCATTAGGAAAGTAGGCAAAATGGTAACCCCAATTACAGTCAGTTTAGTCTTCTAAAGTAGTTGCATTATTTGAATGAAAAGCAAAATTGCCCTGATCGGGTAAATCGAGATTAAGGATTTTTTATTTGTTCTGCTTATCTTTGAGCGGATGTTTCTGTTATATATTGGTCTGTCCACATCCCAGAGTAAAACGGAGAGAGCTTTATCTAGACAAGCAGTCATGTCGACTGTACGAACAGGACGAGAACAGACAGGAACGAACAGGAAGAACGAGTTAGAGGAAGAGATGAGAGAGAGCATTGGTAATTATGAGACGTATACTAATAGAATTACAAGACAGTTGCTAGGCAGAGGGAGAAAGGAGACGACAGAATCGCACGTCGCTCGATATATGACAGCGTGAATACAATGGCTCTAATCCAACATCTAGTTGAGCGATCTAAAGTTGAAAACAGTTGCATTTAACGTTTGATTTCTTATAATTGAACTTGATTAATCCACAAAAATCGCACAACTAGTTGTACGCTCAACGCTCAACGATCAACTAGGCCATTGTAATCACACCCCCATATATGTTAATTGACTAGAGGGGAGAGGGAGCTTCCTTCGATTCAACAGCTGCCAAACTTTCCGTGTATTTGGAGATAATATGACCAGTATACGCTGCAAGTAACAGTTAAAAAACAGTTTAAAAGTTTTTTTACGTACCTTGGCATACTATGCCAATAACACATATCCCAACCAGACTTCCGACAGCGGATTGAACGACTGAAAAGCATATATGGGGGTGTGATCACAAAGGCTCGTATACAACAACCGCTTTTTGTACATTGAACTTGTTCAATTATAACAAATCTAGCGTTAAATGAATGTTGAAATACGGTTTTCAACTATAGCACCGCTCAACTTGTTGTTCACTAGAGTTCGAAATACGGGAAATCGTCTCTTCATTTCACACACTATCTCACCGGTCAGAGTGGCGAGAGAGTGCGTGAAATGAAGAGGCGATTACCCGAATTTCGAACTCTAGTAGTCACGCTGTCCTATAGGAGAAACTGATGTGAGTGATCGTACCTGATGGACAGTTATCCAGTGCCCATAGGCCATAGCAAATTTTCCTGCAATTCAATTAATGACTTCCAAAAAGATGAAATGATAAACTCACAAAAACGGATTCGCAAATCTCTCTCCGTTAGGATCGCCCAAGCGGAGAACAGTCCATAGGAGCAAAAAGCAGTACAGAACGATGACGATCCACTGAAATTAACATATTCTTCATATATAATTTTATTGATCCAAATTTTAATAATAATTCGTACTCTATTCTCACCTCATACGATAAGAAGATTTGAATCAGAAATATGCGCCGCATTCGAAATATAATCAGGAAGTAGCAGTGAAATAGAAGAATGATAGCAACTGGTGCGAAGACGATAAACAAATTCGGCCCTTAAATTGTTTTGTTGGCCCGTGAAATTCCTCGTGCGCTTTTTTTAGTTGTTTTCATAATTTGGTGAGAACGCACTGATGACCCACTAATGTGCTCTTTTCGGGAAACTCATCTCAAATCCTTCGGATCGAACTTCGGAACAGGTACTTGGTAGCCCTATTTTTCCCGCACCGGTCATCATATCAGTCATTTACATAATGCTCCATAGTCAAATACATTATTCTGATCATTACGCCAATGAAATCTGTTAAGGGCCAACTTATCCGTACGGATCCGTCATTTCCTTCACTACTCTAACAGGTCTGAGATGATAGACAATATTTGCGAACTGTATGCGAAGCAATGTGTTTCAGTGATGATGTCGTTTACGCTTGTCTTGTCATGGTCGTTGTATCGTTTCTAAGCGATTCGGCATCATCAAAGACAAGATAAAGTTTATCTCGTTGTTAATGGTGCGGATTCGTCACAATAATCTTGCACATGACAAGCGTAAACGAGCGTACATGTGTACATTGTCTGACATTGTGCCTGCAGGATGGTGTAATGTGAGATTATTCTCCATTCCAGGCGTAGTTAACCTTTGGCAAACTGAGTGGAGGGAGAAGGGAGGAAGAGGCTAGTGATCTACCTGCTCTCCTCCACCTACCTCTTCCCTTCCCCTCTCCCCCAGACAATCAATACGCTAACCAGCACATTGAGTTTGCTGAGCATTTTATACGCACGATACTGGGATTTTTGTGCAAATAGTGTTGGAGGGTCAAACAGACAAACTCACCAAAATAGAGAAAAACGTAGCACGCTCCCAATTGCAAAAGCATACACAGCAAAGTGAACAACCATACTCCAATCTGAATGACGTTTGATTTGTCAGCTAATCTGAAAAAAAAATACCCAGAGTGGAATGCAGCAAGTTGGGCGGCACGCCATTGACACTGAAAACGAACATATGTATGGGTGAATTAAAACGCCATTTTAGTATCGTGAGAACAAATCAATGCGACAAAATTATTGACACGAAGATATTGTAATTGACACGCGGATAAAAAATGTCACAAAAATAGTGTGTAACAATTAATTACAAGGGCGTTCGCAGTAGTGATGGTTAATGAACATTGGTCTCGCGATTTACTAGTTCTTACAAGTTAGCTCGGCGAGAGGCGGTCTCTAGATGAGAGATGGCTGCACATTCACCGCGAGAGGCGGTTTCTAGTTGAGAGCTGGCTTCGGCTTGTCTTTTATCTACGTCAGGGAGAGAAATCAAAGCATTTATTACCGCCATGTTTTCTCACCTCACTCGCGATTAGCTTGTGATGCTCGTGCATGAAAAGGCCATTACCAACTCATCTCTCGAGAGGGAGAGGAGCATGTGGACATTGTGCTTATATATAGTGCGCGGTGTCTTGATGAACTGGTTGACATCAGCAACTAGACTATGAAAAACTGATACATTCTTTGATGCGATCCAATAAAAGTCATGACGAATGTTAATTCTTTGATCGATGCACCAAATGCGCATTAACATGGCGATTCCGCTGTCTCATATCAGTGGTTCACGTAGAACAGGCCTGACACCTCTTTTGTATCAAATCTTTTGTATCAAAAGTGATACAAAAGATGAGTTCGCATGGAAGGAGGCCTTTGGATATGTGACTACCTAGCGCAACGGTCTTCTAAAATCGAGTTATGATTTATGGAAATGATAGAAGCCCCACTTGTTCACGTAGAACAGTCCTGACACCTCTTTTGTATCAAAAGTGATACAAAAGATGAGTTCGCATGGAAGGAGGCCTTTGGATATGTGACTACCTAGCGCAAATGTCTTCTAAAATCGAGTTATGATTTATGGAAATGATAGAAGCACCACTTGTTCACATTGCTCACATGTCTCCTCATGGTGGACATCCACTCTTGGAATTCTTGATTGCTAAACTATGTTAGGTACACATTCCAGTCGATAAACTCGCTCCTCCGTTCCCAGCTTCAATCCCTGCAACAAACACAAAACTATTATAACAAACACAAAAATTATTTAAAAGCAAAAAAATAACAACAATAATGAAAACCAACTCACTTTATTAGTTTTCGCTGACTCCACGTTATAACTTTAGCCGCCTCGACTACATCTATCACTTGAGCTATCTAAACGAATATTCATAAGTCTGCTTTCCCTTCCTCATCTACACTTACTCTATACGTATCCTTATTTGGATTTCCAAGCAGTTATCCCATTCCCATCCTGACGTAGCAATCAATCATTGTTTTATTGAAGCATGTACGAATCTTGCCAATTTGAATCGAGAAAGTCGGGCCAATTTCAGTTCTTCCAGACACTCAACCTGAAGAGGTCAAGGGGTGGATTGGTGAACAAACTCATATTTACTGATAATACATTATATAATCACGAAACGTACGAGTCTCTTCGCAGCAAGATCCTCTTTGTTCGGACTGGCTGATCAAGTTGATCTGATAAAGGAATACTACTAAGATAAATTCAAACAACTCGTACCTGCTAGAAGGAAAACTGGATTTACTTGACTTGTTGGATGAACTATCGGATGATGAATCCTCATTTCCAAATACAAAATCCATGGCAAGTGAAGCCTTCTTTGCTATAAACCAGTAATCATCAACCGTCGAAAATCGAACTAAGAGAGTAATTCTAACTAACCTTCCTTCTCTTTTCTCTCAATCTGAAGTTATTCCATTGCATTCGTCTGTTTCTTCTTCTTTCTATTTGCTTCAGATGGCATCACTCTCAATTCTTCCTCCGATACATCCGAATCCATCTTCTGACTCTATGATTCTGAAACCAATCTTTTTTAAAAAAAACTTTATTAACCATGTTTCCAGGAAACCAATTATTATTATGAAGAAATAAGAACTCACTTTTGACCGGACTCTTTCCGTCTCTTTGACTATATAGAGATCGATCACTATCATCTGTAACGACCCCTTTCCATTCCTTCTTCTTTCCTCTTCCTCTCCTTTCTCCATCAGGCGAATCCGACTTCTTTTCTCCTTGTGGCTACTATAAAATCATACATCATTAAAACCATAAATTCGTTTAGCTGATTGGAAATTGTCATCACTGATTTCCAAACCATGGTGTGATTTACTAATTTAAAATTACCTGTATCATCTCCTTATCTTCTTCCTTAAGTTCCAATCCATCCACTCGAGGAGAGAGAGGGGGGGGGGGGATTAAATAGAGCATCATAACGATATTCCCCCAAAGGGAATGGATAAAACCAGAACAAGAAATTTTTTAAAAAAGTCATTTATGCAGTAATCAACCCCTTCCCTCCTCCCTTCCGACGTTGTTCTTCTTCTCTTATCTTCCTGCGCGATTGTTCGGCGACCTCTCTGCAACCAAGATTCCGTTACTCTGTCCCGATCTTCTGTATTCTCCATCTCTTTTAACCTTCGAAGTTCAATGCAAAGAGTGACATACCAACAGTTCAAATGCTATTACTTATTCACTTTCTCTCCATATCATCACTCTTATCTTTTCTTACCTGTTCCTAACACACTTCGAATCGTCCTCCATCCCCTTCACAGTTCCATACGCTCGTCTCGTAGTGCGGATCCTGAACAAAAAATATATATTCCGATTCTCTCCTCGAAGAGACTCGGCCAACTGGAAAAGATTGATTGATTATCAATTGAAAATATTACAAGGGGGCGTAAATTTTCCTCACGCAACTCCATTTCTGCTTCCTAATTAATAATATTACAACACCGGGAGAAATGGGAGAATCGAGGAAGGTGGGAGGCAATTGTGCCCATATCTTTGTACATTATCTAATAACTATCGTTCTTCCACACATAATCAACTCAATTATACTAGGCTCACACGAAAAAAACACAAAAAATACGCTGCGAGTGTCAAATTACACATATTTTATAAAATTACCTGATAGACTTTCCTCTTCATCTCCTTCAGCTTTGCGCTTTCATCTTCACTCCCCGATCCCGAGTCTGAATACATCATATTACGACACTGAATACATCATATTACGACACTATGATATTATAATACATAAACTTATAAGAACCGGATAGAGCCGGCCAAGAATAAGTGAATAACCAACACAAACCTTTCTATCGTCGTCGGAGAAGTCTGAATCACTAGACATGGAGCCCAGTCGTGGAGAGGTGATAGCGTTAAGAGAGCATTAATAGCGATAATCCCTTATGGGAATGGATCAAACCAGTAATAACAATATAAAACATCATTTATACGGTGAAAACCCCGATCCCCCTTCGGTATAGTCGCCTTCCATACTGTAGCCCTCCTCCATAAACCGTCTTCAGGTGGGGTCCGAAGGTGACAAGGATCTTTCCTTTCTGGGGTCTCATAATTCGTTCCATCTTTGTTCTCATCTGCAATTTCACTTTTTCTTTCATTAGCTTCCCAGACCTAACCTCGAATCTTCTTTCACTTGATTTGATCTTGAAATGGCGGAATATCCACGCCGAAATGGTATTTTCCTTCATCAACGCGAATCTGAACTAAATACTATTAATTAATTATATCCATCTATTCTAAATACTACCTCTGTCCAATGCAGTTTCTGCTTCGGGACAAATGAATATGCATGACGAACTGAATTATCGGGAATTATTACTTTCACATTTTAATTCAATGCAAGGAATATTACGAAGTGAAAGTAATTTGTGAATAGGGTTCTCTTATTGGAAAATGAATCATTATTGGAAAATGGACCCCTCTCCCTCTCATTTTCCAATAGCGAGCGAGAACAATGCGGTCTCTTATTGGGCAATGATTCTTATTGGAAAATGATCCTTATTGGAATTCCAATAAGGAGAACAAAGTAGTTCTCTCTCAAAATGATCGATCATTTCTTATCGGAATTCCAATAACTATTGGAAAATCGAGCGCCGCGCTCGAGATCCTTGTTGGAAAATAAGAGGGAGAGAAATTCCTTTGTTCTCGCTATTGGAATTCCGGACAATTTTCCAATAAGAGAAGCCTAATTTTATCACCTTCTCTCTGCACTAATCCTCCTCTCCTCTTCACTTCCTCTATCTCTCTTCTCCCTCTCTCTTCCTTCTCATTCTTCTCCTTCGCCACCATCACATTCATCATCTCTTCTCTGCAATTACCCTTCTCCATCGTGTTCTATCTTCTCGTCCACCTAAAAGGGAGATAAATATTATTGAAAAATGCAATAAATTCATGCAAAAATTAGCACAAGTAGCTGCACGGTTTATCCGAACCTATCAACAGCGCAGTTAGAGAAGTAAGAAACAAATAACTTGGGAAATAACTCACCACTACAAGTTCAAGCTTCCAAGTTTTAAGTCCAGACGAAGGCATTCTTGTCCTGCGAGCAAGTCACAATCTTGTTCGTCTTTGGCGCCCGGTCAATTCCGATATAAATTCTGAACGAATAGATATTAGATCCGGTGAATACGGTTATTCTCAACATCTCATGCAATGTCTAATTGACTTTAACAAAATAATTTCGAGTTTTACAAACATGACTGAACGTACGGACATTGCAGTTGAACTATTTAACACATTGGAGCCTTTTCGTTGTTTTTTTTTGTATTTCATTGATCTGTATATCCATTGAAGATGTTGGCTCTCGCAAGACGGAGACAACAGAATCAAGGATATCGACGCATCCATCATGTACTTATGCCTAACGCCCAGATCTTCCGAGGGAAGTTCAAATTTACGAAGGCAGCAGTCAATGAATTGGTGCAAATTGTTGACCCATATCTAACCCCGCCGAATCAGAATGGGCTGGCGATTACAAAGACTGACCAGGTACAACCACTAACCCAAGAACTGCTATCATCTACTCTACTTTAAGGTCCTCATCTTTCTATCGTCACTGGGCACAAACTCGTTCCAGTCTATTATCTGTGATCGTTTTGGCTGCTCTCAGCAGACTGTCTCAAATATCATCGAACAGCTCCTCCATGCATTCACTGATCCCCATGTAGTGGAAAGATTCATTCAATTTCCCATCGAAAATGCAGCATGGAGAAGGTATGAGGATCAATACAAAGATACAACCAACCTAAACACTCACTGTTGCAGGAGAACAGCCCGCGATTTCTCCCGTCTAGCTGGCCTCCGGAATGTGGTTGGAGCTGTGGATGGTACCCTCATTCCAATCCAAACTCCTCCCAATTCCAACAACCTCTACCGCTGTCGGAAACAGTTCGCTGCGCTCAACACCACGTTTATCGTGGATTCTTGGGGCAGGATCTTGTACTGTAATCCCAGATACCCGGGAAACACTCACGATTCGCATGTATTCGAGGCATCGACTGCGAGACAGCGGATCAACATGCTCACTTGTCCCGAGGGTTACGCATTGATTGGGGACAGCGCGTATAGGAATGACGGACGTATGATGACTCCCCTGGCCAGACCGAGGACACCCCAGGAGAAGCGTTTCAACAGAATGCACTGCAAGACAAGAGTAATTGTCGAGCAAGTGTATGGTATGTTGAAACGCCGATTCCCTGCACTCACCAGCAGACTACGCTATAGCGCAGAGAAGAATGCTCGAATGATTCTCGCAGCCGCAGTCTTATGGAATTTCGGTCTAGATCGAGGGCATGGAGTACAGAGAGGACGAGGACCTGTCAATTTCACCTACCCTATCCCTCTTGCCTCTCGTAATGTTAGAAACTCAGTTGTAGCCTCCCTCTAGCCTAATGTTTGCAATTGCTCTTGTTGTTGTTTTGTCAAATAAACGATCCCGAAAACTCCACGTGTTAAATAGTACAACATGATGAAAGACTAAGAGTAACAATGAGAATAACAATCAGTACGAATGCTAACTAGCCTATGGGAGGGAGATAACGTTGTCCATCGGCGATCCCTTCGATGACGTTGCAGATTGCACCTTAGCATCCTGTAATGACACAATTATCAAAAATTTCAATTATGGAGAAAATCACTAGCTATAACCTCTCCCTCTCTCCCATTTTCCCAATATTCAACAATTATGACAAATAACAACAACAAAGAAACAAAGTAAGACAATATTTCAACAATGATATTGTAACAGACATATGAAGAGAGCATATCCTCCAGATGCTCACGAGTCGGTTGACCATACTTCACCTGTATAAAAAGTCTCTCATATATGAGGTACGATCATTAACTAACAAGTGCTCTCAACTGCTCAGCGAGAGCAGCACCGGCATCGGCCTTGGCAGAGATGGCTGCTAACTATAAAACGGAAATGCAACCATATTCTTTCACACACGAACCTGGCCAGTCAGCAGATTCACTGAAGAGACCGCTGTGTTAAGGATCTCGACCGAATCCTCCGATTCCATCTTTGATTTCTTCTCCTTCGGAAACTCCCCATCCGAATGCGATCTCTTCTTAGGCCCGTATCCCATGGATGCAGCACGATCTGACATCGGCTGAGCGACAGACCTTATCCATTCTGCTTGCGATTGGACCTCAAACATTTTACATGCAATCCTGGCTTGTTTTTTGTTAGAGTCTTACCCTCGCCTTCTCAAATCCGGCTCGCGACAGCTTACCGCTCTTGGAAGGACGTACCTTCTTGAACTAACAAATTAAGAAAACAATTCACACTTATAATACCTTTCGTTGATCGAGAATTTCGATAGCATCCTCATCATCATCATCTACGGTCATTTCCATAGGCTTACTGTTATTGTTCTCCATGCGGAGAGCCTATTGAAGAAATCATCCAAAATTGAAAACAACAACAAAAGAAATCAAAAAATATGATACGTACCCATCCTGTCTCCAGAGACTCCGGACCAACTCCAAGGAAATCAGTTTTCTTTAAATATTGAATGATGAGTCCATCAATTTCCGATGGATTCTTCAGCTTCTCGATAGCTGATTCAGTCTTCTTATCAACGCCTCCACCCGTCCCTCCCAGATACCAACATCACTGAAGTTATCACACAAATTTATCGCTTAGAACAAACTGTCGCTCAATGGACAAGAGCTTCTTCAGCCCGTCTCTCCTTTTCGTGAAATGATCACGTAGTTGCTCGAACGTCTTATCGAGTGTCGGAAAGATCCTATATCGATCAAGAATTCGAACTGATCTGTCACTAAGTTAAACCAACTTGTTGAACTCAGTAGTAACTGATTCAGCGGCATTCCTTCTCAACGCAGCACCATTGCTAGCTCCTCGTGCATTCCAATGGAGGAGATGCTCTTTCTGTTCGAGGAAGCGACGAACTATGAAGTCACTTGCAGGGCCCGTAATATAAGCCTACAACGCAAACGTCTCAATAAAAAACGGGGGTATAAAACAAACCCCTCTCTGAGACTTGTCTGCATCCATCGTAGATTAGAGATTACTGGAATAGCAATAAACATTTAATCCAAACTACACTAGGTACATTGGGCCGAATTGGTACGTGTTAGGTGTTCCTCGGAGAGGAAGTTTCCCTCAGAATTGTTTATTGCACGCTCTAATTTAACAATATATTACACGAAAACGGTGTAAAAAACATAGGAACGAAAGGATGTTTAAAGCTGCATTAAAGCAGCAATCGTGTCTGCAACAATATTATCAAACGTATGAAATGTGAAGATTCTTGTTAGAATCTTCACATTTTGATCTGATTCGAGAAATGTATGGCTCCGTAAAGATAGACATGAATATATCGCGAAAATATTAGGGTGCCTTTTTTTCAAGGGAAGGTATGTATTCTACAGGGAAAATAATGAGTTTATTTTGACTCTAAATAACAATTGTGATAGCTGCTACATGTTACAACAGTACAAAAGTTCGATTAACAATACAATAAAGAAAAACTCTTCTTTCTTCCATTCAGTGTTTGTCCATCAAACACTATCATCTGAAAATAATTAAAAGAAGACAAAAGAACCCACTCACCCCCTGGAACAACAAGCTATTATTGTATAAATTCTTAAATCAATTAAACATGTTTTCTCACTTTCGAAAAGGGAGGGAGAGAGAGGGGAGTATAGAAAAAATCAAACAAACATTATGGCAGTTAATCGTTCCTGTCGATACTCTCTCCGACCGGAATATCAAGCAAGTAAACTGCAACCGCCGATCCTGTTTCCTTCTGAAAGAAACAAATTAGACTATTAGACAAAAAGAGAATGAATTCGGAATTTATGTGCAGCGATTTCAATGTGCTGCGGATAAGAAAATGAGAAGGAAAAGGTGAAAACACTTACAGCCAATATAGTAGACCATATAAAAATATTAGAGAGCATTAATTAAAATTGTGGAGTGAATGAAAGACGAGTCGCATCCACATGAGTTAGTTTCGTGTAGAATGGCCTACAATGTTATATATTATACTTTCATATATCAATAAAATTATCATTATATTCTGGGGTAATCATACTGACTCCTGATCAATATCCGGAATAGGATCAACAATAGTTGTTCCACATAGTCGAAGTACAGTTGTTCCTCTCATGATAATCCTTCTGATAACATCACCAGGAACACTTCGATCACCGAAATCAATCACTTTCCATGATGAGGAAGCACTACTACAACCAATTTATGATAGACGATTTGAGGAAATAAAGAGTCTCACCCGATACTTTGAAATCTCCTGCAGCATCTCATCATATTGATAAGGTCGTGAAGTGACTATTCATTAGCAACTCGTAGTAAACAATCGTCCGGAAGAAGCATTAGGTTCCTGAATGGATTTCCTTTTTAAAAACATTATAGATATATCATTCTGCATAGTCGTGTTCTTGAAGTTCCTACTTCAGTCATGATATCTCTTTACTCAATGGGATTCGATCACTCACCTTCTTATCTAGATTGAGTACATTGATTTGTCCCGTGAGATGACCTGCATGAGTCGTCCTCAACGATGAAATATTCACGTGGGCCAATCGAGTTCGGCTGATCGATTCGGATTCCGATCGATATACGAAGAGACGATGGGAGACTACTGTAGTCGAAGCGATTGGAGACGATCAGACGACATGAGGGAGTCGCAGTCGCACCTGCAGTGCGTCTTATACCACCACAACGAGGACGAATTAAAAAAAAAGCTAATTCGAAAATAAACAAGGAGCTCAAGCAAGCCTAACAAACAGTTTCGCGGCAGAATAACCGGTGCAAAATGGGACGCGGTGACCACAGTGCACAATGCAACATAAAAAACAATAACATAATTAATGAAAACAACAAAAATCAATAATTAACGAGAGCGGGAATGACAATCGAAATTAGCGCAGGGAGCCGCATGCTACTTAGAGTGCATACGGTAGCTCATTGCAAACTGACTTTAAAAGATTTGAGAGGGCTCAAAATTTGACGAAACCGTTCCTTTTGGGGTGAAAACGAGAGAGGGAAGCTATGTCAGAGAGGCAGAGAAAGAGAGACCGTCAAAATTTTGGAGTGGTCTCAAGACCACTCCAAATTTTTGAGGGTCTTCCTTTCTCTGACTCTCTCGCTCTTCCTATGGTGAGAGACGATCTCTCGCTCAAATTTGAGGGAAGGGTCAAAAAAGAAGGATTGAGAGGCGAAATTTTGAGGTAGATCAAGTGCTCTCCCTACTCTTTTGAGGGGAAAATTTGGGGGAATAGGGTCAAAATTTGGCCAGCTTGGTACGGGCACTGTTTACGAGTAAAACGCATTGATCAAGATATTACATTATAGAAAATCTATGTTTTCCTAAACCAGGTCTACTAGTAGATTCTACTAGTAAACAACCCAACCATGTTTTGTCTAACCCGGTGATACTAGGGTGCGCTCTTTACTTGTAAACAGCCTCCGTGATCGAAGTTTTGTCCAACCCGGTGATTCTAGGGTGCGCTCTTTACTAGTAAACAATCTATGTTTTGCCTAACCCTGTGTTGATAGGATTTCGGTCAAGTGATATCTCGAATTCAATTTGGACCATGACCCCGGGTTCATGGGTATGCGTCCATTTGAATCCATGAACCCCGGGTCATGGTCGAAAAAATTGATGGTCGTGGAATCGATTCCTTTGTGGCTGAATATTTTCAGAATCACCTAAAATTATTTTAACAGTATTATTTGGCTGATATTTCATTGAGTGTGGTTGGAAACCGGGATAAAAAGAAGGCCAGGGATCGACTATCTCGGCTTCAAGTTAAAATTTCCCTGAAAAGGCAAAAATGGTGAATATTGGCTGATTCCTTGAAAAAAAATTTAAATCTGAAACTACTATAGATTGTTTGATACGATAAGTTTTATTGTGCTCACCTTTAAATTTCGAAATTTGTTCTAAACATTATAGTAATGATTACAGGGAAATGAGTCCCGGTTCGCAGCACACTCTTGTGAGCCAAGTATGTACGTCGCCCAGGTTATAGTTGAAAGGTAAGATTTGCAGAGACCCATTGAATTAACAACTTAAATTGCAGAGAGGGCGAATGTATAAACAGGATGGCATTTTATGCTCAAGCCAATATTGAGATAGGTGAGAGCTTATTATTTTTCATTTGTGATTAATAAATCTGAAGAAATCATAAAATAAGGTGGTGGAAAAAAACAAAGTGAAATAAATTCAGTTGACGAGCTCACTTTTGATTATTTCCCTGAAGAAACCCTCGAAGAAAGTTATGATAAAGTGATAAATTTCTTTGGGTCAAATGGATGCGCGTAAGTTGAATATGATTCGATAATCAATTTTGAGCTTATCCGGTAGAGAACGTTATTTCCGGATGAAACTGTCCAACTTTCAGTCGCCGCTCGAAAATGTGCCGGTTTAGCGAGAAGCTCATTAAGAAGTACAACAGTAAGAATAAGGAGTGAATACAGTTGTTTTTTTCATTTTTATAGTTCATTGCTCATTTCCAGTCTCGTTTCTAATTCATTATATTATGCGATTATTCCATACTATTTCGATCCTTGTTACCTTCATCTTTTCTGCATAACATCACATTTCTTTCATCATCATTTTCATGGCACCCTTTGTCCTTTGTCTCTTTCTAATTTTGTTTTGTATCCAGTAATTCACAGTTCACTATCTTTCGAACACAGCACTTCTTGAAAAATTACTCGCCTTCAAACGAAATGAGATGACTATTACGTGTATATCAGATTGTTATCATGAAACGTTGTTCCCTGTGGATTCTGATTAACTCGTGTTCGTGTTCAGGCTTTCTGTATTTTCATTATTTGTTCCGATTATCCTATTTCACTTCCACTCTGTCACTCTAACAATGTATTCACCGTTCTTGTTCGTTTCCAAATGCATCTTTCAATGAATTGTGATTAATAAACCGTTCTTTATGATAAGCGTTGGTCTCATTTCGCATGCAAAGCCCACGATGCTATAATTGGCTAGAAATAGCTGCGATATATGTAACATGTTTATTGTAGACAATTAATCTATTTTGATTCCATCCCTATCGTTATTCATTGCTTGAGAATAGTATCGATAATGTGCAGAACTCCTTCAGCTCTTTCCTTTCTCATGTACACCTAAAATAAATATAAGAATACGATCATGATGCAGAACTTACCTTGGTCTTCCACATCATATTAATGAGAACTTCGTTATTCGTTTCATCCAGCCCTATGTCGCTATCGAATACAGGAGTAAACCGGTAGAAGAATCCATTCTGTTATGGGTTCTTGTCATTTCAAAGAACAATTACACCCAACCATTGATTGAGTGTGGGCCTCCGCTTGTTGAACTTGTGTTCCGTCTGACCGACCGATCTGAAATCAATTGATTTCAATATGATTTTGCAATTTCGACTAAAAAATCAGAAACTAAAGTACCTGTCCACTAAATTGTTGCATGAATCGGATTATTTTGGGAACACATTCAAATCCGCAACTCGCTTCGCAATGCGAAGCTTCCTGAATTTTGATAACAACAATATCCATGTTTTATTTAATTCAAGTATGAATATTTTGAATTAACTTCGGAGGTACAATGACGAACCTCGTCTTTTACATGTCCAGTACCGATTGACAGCACTACTCCAAGGTTCATCTTATCCGTTCCCTGAGTGGATTTGTTGTTGATAGAATATTATGGCCGGGAAATTGATAAAAATGACGAAGAACTATAACTTACTTTGTTCTCGTAATCATTATTTACTTTATGAAACTCTGTGAGCAGAATTTCCGTTGGATTATTGGTCTGATATAAATACTACTATGTTTAACTAGCGAAATGAGACTAACAATGACTCCACCATCAATGTGCTTTCTGTCAGGAGATTCGAAGAACGTAGGTGCAGCGCTGTTATATAGATTTCTGATTTTCAGAAGTGTTTCAGAAGAATGAGTCATATGACAGACACTTTTTTACTGATGACATGCCCACTTCATAAAAGTGATCTAATTTCAGGAAACTAACCTTGAACATCTAGCTGCGAATTTTATTGTTGTCGTGAAGGGACATGCTTCCGATTTGGTAAATGAATTACCGAATATCTCTTGTCTTCTGAAAATAGTGTATTGGAAACTTTTCCTGAGTTGCATCGAAGCTCAAAAACAACTTTTTCTCAATGATTTCCTCTTCTGTTAGCTTCTGATCTGGGATAGAGGCTGCAGTTGAGATACTTGGAGTTCGTTTTATGTGTTTTGTGAGAAAACGATCACAACTTTGACATTTCTCTGGTTCAATAGGCACCGCCATCTAAATATTTGATCTTATAAAGTACAATATATCGTAGTTCATTAACCCTTTTCTTTCTTTCAGGGATATTCACAATATCAGATCCATAGAGAGAATCTTCACTGTCACTATTCGCTGATTCGCTCGAGCTTTCAATGCATTGATCTTCTGAATTTGATTTACTTTAATCGCATAGGATTACATTTGATTAGGATTAAGATTTTTTTCAAAATTATAGGAATACCTTGTAATATAACTTTCTCAGTTTCATACGATACATGAGATGTTTCACTTTTCAGCTGAAACATTTCATTAGATTGCTTGACTTAACCCTTTGCAGACTTTATAGCTCTTGAATAATACCGTCCTCATTGGTTTCACTGAACTGTCCTGTGATGTGACAACAACAAATTTGTTCTTTCTTAAAAAAAGAGTTGTTGCTTAAGACCGAAAACGATTACTCTTTTTTGAGTGACGCCATGTTTGCCAATCCATTGAGTTCCTTTTCCAAAACCTCTTCCAAATGCTGAACAATGTTTCATATATGCTATTTGCGTTCATTTCATTAACCTCATGGGAGTAGGGAACGGCGTTTGAACTTCTATAGAATACGGTATCCTATAAACAGGCTTTCTTCGCGACAACTTTATTTGGACTGGCAAACCTTTAGTCGGAAGTAAATATTTCTGCATTCAGCAACCGATTTCCCTTGTGATAAGGCGATAGCGAGAATAGCACCTAAGTTGATTGTATATTTTAATAAATATGTAAATGCAATGTTTCGCTATCGAAAAAAGGGATGGGACCAATGTGAGGAATTTCCGCACCACAAAATATTAAAACAAACAACTTACCTGTTGAAGATCCCGCTGTGAATTTGAACGCATCCCGGAATTTGTTTTTGCCCACAACCGCCTCGATCTCAGAGAGAATCTAAGCAATTCATCTCTTTCGCTGAAGATAATTCATTTACAAGCCAATACCGTTGTAAGCACAAGCCCTCTTATTCCTCCTCCGTCCAAACTTAGTAAATGTGTTCTCTCGCCGCCAGTCTTATCCGCCTTTTTCAAGTGACGTCCAACTTCACCTAATTATGTGAATAAACTACAATTAATCTTAATGAATGTTACGTGTAGTTTTTCTACGATTCTTCTTTGAAGGTCGATGACAATGTCTTAGAATCTTCTTCATATGTGAGCTGTAAACATTTAAAATGATTTTTAATTATTCATTATGTGTTATTAATATCTGCAACATAGCATAATGTAAAAATATGTTCTGGCCTTGGTGCAATTTTCTTTCTTTCCTTTCTGTCACTCTTCACGTCGGCATCGAAAAGAATGAGTGTTTTGGCAATTATTAAGAAGTCATTCTGAAAAAATTCGCATAGTATGTTTGCTCACTATCTATAATACCTTGACTGCAACTTGAAGTGGAGTGAGACCTTCCTTATTTCGTGTGTTTACTTTCACATTATTGCACAGCATCATAATAAGAGCATCGAGATCTTTATTTCTAGGATATGTTATAAATCTGGCTTAAAAATTCGCGGTCTTGATTCATACCGTGTCGCCAAGTGAATGGGTGAAGCACTATAAATATGAAGATCATTAGCAATGGTTATAATTGTGCACAGAACCTGGAAATATTTTAAATATAAAAATATACTAAATTAGACAACTGTTTCTGCCATTTCTTTCGAAAATTCTCCTCGCTTTCCGATGAATTTGTCAAAAGCATTGATTTTCTCTTCCATTTCTAGCGAGATATCGAATTGTCTGAATAAAATACACTGGATCTTGTATCTGGTGTACATACATTCTTAACGAACAAACTTCTTACTTATACTCTGAGTAGGCGTTAACCGGCTTGAAAAAGTTGGTTACGAAGCATTCAAATTGTTTAGCATTGAGCTTATCGAGCAAACTAGCTGTAATCTTACTTTTGGGATCCAAAGATCAAAATTTAACTGACTTTCGTGGGGTATTTTGAGCAATGCATTAATTGCTTTCGCTAGCAGCTCGGCATAATCAGGCAACTCATTCTTGTGAAACAGGGAAGGAGGAGAATGTTCCAAATTCAATACTTTTGGAGCAGAAAGTGTGTATTTGTAAGTCTCCCAACGCACAGTATTCTTTTCTAAAACTTAGAAAATAAAGTAAATAGTTACTCATGAAAACCGTGTTTTGCCGGCTCCTCGGAATTCTGGTATCGATTGTTCACGGTTACAAACTGAAATATTTATAAGGTAGTGTTTTCTGATTTCGAAACCTTAATTTTGGGTGGACTTCCGAGTTTGGAGTCATTCATAAGTGGCTCTGAGAAGTAGAGAAAACATCGAACGGCGACTCGTTTTGTTTTTGGATGTTTGAGTAGGTCAATCCACTCAAGAACCCTCAGCTTACTATAACTATCCATATCTGGAAAAGTCCACATCAATAATTTCATGCGACAAATACAACCAAATTCGGTATCGGTATTACCGACCCTCTCGTGCGCCAAACAATTAGAGACTAGAATGTGCGCATGAATATAATAATAATATAATTTATTACCGCCCGAGGCGCAACACAACGAGATTAATAAGGTAGAAATATGTGAGAAACGGCGTGTTAAGGGCTCGCTATTACTAACTTTTGAGTAGTGCCGGCATCGAATGCGCAACAATAGGAAAAGAAGGGGTAAGAGAAGAAGCGTCTCGTTAAGAATGCCATTCAGTACTGTTCGTGGCATTCTCATTTCTTTTCAGAAGATGCGACTAATAATGAATCATCGAGGAAGAGACACGAAATTAGATCTATCAGTGCACATCTAATTTCGGTGTTTGCTATACAAATTAACTAGCACGTCTAACGACCCAAGATCGATTAATTATTACTGCAGTTGAACATAATATAATGGTCAATCACATAATCCCTTCTACTTTCATTTTTTTCATTCTCGCACTATTAATTTTCAATCGCACGTTTATATTTGGACTACAATATCTGACGAGTGTTGCCTTAGTACTTCGGCCTAAACGCAATCTATTTCTTCACCTCATTTAGATAGGCATGAGTTTGTATCCAACTAAAGGGAAGATGGAGAAATACACGTCTGTTTTATTGAGGAACAGCAATATCTCGTGAATGACTTCCACTCTCACTTCTCTAAATATTTTACCCACAATAATGAAGAGCAAAAATTGTGGGATAATATTGAGTATATCAATGCTTTATTCGAATCGAGAAGGAGTTGGTGAGGGGGCTGGATGGTTGGAGACTGTAGACAATGCGATAGAAGGAATCCTTTCGACTCGTCTTCTTGAGCAACAGGGGAACAATTCCATTCGAACTTGGGATGAAGTGATCACAAGTAGAATCGGTTCGGCAAAGAAAGAAAGAAAGTCGGGAATCAAATACTGAAAATTTTGAAATAATCTTCAGAGAAAAATCAAATTAAGCTTACATGATCATCAATTGCTTTCTGAAGTGCTGCGGCTTCAGAAAATAGCGAGATAAACCAGATCACATTAAATGATTTAATGTTAATTGAAATTGAAAGTAAATCGTACTTGTAAAATGCTTTTGAGCGTGTGGGTAGCTGTGAGAATTATTGCGTAGATGACTACAGCTCGCTCGTATTTTGGAATGGGACGATTGCCCGGAGAGATTGACTTAAGGAAAGAAGTTAAATTTTTTTCGTTTTTGATCTCTAACCATTCTATCCTTGCGCAATCGCATTATTGTCATTGCACACATGGGAATTGTGGTAACAAAAAACAGGGAATATCCAAATGTCCCGATTGCTTTTGCTAGCTGAAACATTGTATCCTCAAAAAAATAATATTGTTGAAGTGTAAAATAGTGCACCCATGGATAATAAGTAGTGGTGTTTAACTGTTAAGTTCAAGTAGCTTTAAGTAGTGGCCCGAAATAGACAAGATATTGTTCCGATATATGGCGCCGGCATATAATGAACGTTTAACCTTGTATCCAATTCCCTCGATTCCGAGGAATCTTCCATAACCATCAGCTGTGGGTGCGAAAATAGGCGATTGGAACGGAAAGAATGCAAAAAGTAGGAATGGAATGATATAGATTCCGATAAGAAGTGCATAAGTGATAAGAGGAGTCCAAATCTATAAAGAGTTGAAAGAATACGAAAAAGTGCTCATAACGAACCCTTTTCTCCTTGTCGGGTAAGCAAATCGCAGTGAATCGCGTTGTAACAGTGAGAATCTTCCCGAGTGTAACAGAAAGAGTGAAAAGATGAGAAAGCCCCGAGTCAATTGTACAAAATAGTCCTGAAACATTATATCTTCAGAATTAGAAAACTTTTTCGAGTAACCTCTAGTCGGAAGTATTCTTGTTCTAACATCGATTATTCTCATTGCAAAGTTGAGAAAGACATTGCAAATTACACAGGCACCTTAAGGATTCTTCGATTGAAATTCTCAGCTTTGAGATCTTTCACCAGTAGCGATTGTAAAATAATAGAAGTGAGATCGGAGAATTGGATTCTTGCTTCGAATTATTCGGAAGATTAGCACCGCGTACAGAATACCGAAGACTGGTTCGAATACATCTCCGTACGCTAAATGAAATAGGTCGAGAAACGCCATCTGTAATCGCAAACAGTTTACAAAATGAACATAGTGGAATCAAGTGACCTAATTACGTACTAGCAATGTAAAGACGAGAGTGGTATCGAATAGAAAAAAAACAATTTAGAAAGTCGCGGAAACATTAAATTTCAATGAAAATATTTAGTTTGCTCAGCACTAGGGAATGACGAAAACTCTCTCTTTCCCGGATGCATTTTCAAGACTAAGTGAGATAAATAAGGCAATGCTTCGAAATTTAACAGTTAATGAAAACGACACGGGATTTCTTAGATATTGTAGTTTCAGCCTTATCGCTTTGTAAGGAACTAGAATGCTCATTAACGGAAAAGTTATCAGTTAGAAGTCATATCTGCAAATAAATTAGGAAGAGCGGGAGAAACAATCAAATAATTGAAAGCTGCGGCGGAGGAGGGACAAGGCTTAATAATCTGACGGACGTAATTTTTATTCCCCTGATACGTTTGTTGGATACAAATTCATGTCGGCGTATGAAAATGAGTGATGAATAAGTTGGCGTTTAGGTCAATTGTATGATATCACAATCGTATCCCGTCTATTTCGACTTGAGCGGAATAATAACGACGGTTACGGGGAATTCAAACTAAATAAACAGGCACAGATTTAAAAATGTTTCGAATTACAAAAAAAATTATTGGCTTAATTAAAAAATGATATTGTTCTAATGAATTCCTTCTATTTTGTTCTTTGTTATTTCCAGGGGAAATATTTGGTTGTTTCCACTTTCACTCGATCTTTTCGCAAAACCAATCCTTTCAACAACGATCACATCACTCCAGGAAAAAAGCTATCCATTATTCACTGTTCTCCTTAAAGAGAAATCAGTCTTCCATTCTCTCCTTTCTTTCTCTATTTCCGCCCACTCGCCAAATCTTTTTCTGTCGAGACTTTATTTAAAGGAGATGGAGAAGGAGGTCTGAGACCAGAAGCCGCCGTTGAAAGATAGACTCCTTTCTCCTTCCATTATCTCTTCCTACTCACTTTCAAAATAAATCATAGGCTAGCCTTGATGGAAGCAGAAATAGGCAAGAATTTAGAATTCTCGTCATCATTGCCTTCATTCGCTCACCATTCTCTCACTTAAGTGGCTTCATTTGAAGCTTTATGTGCTTTAATTTGAAGAACTTTAATCATTACTTTCTCCTCCGTACTTTCTCGATTTCTTCTCTTCATTACTCACACTATTTTTAAAATGAAAATGTAACTTTTTGACATTTTTGCCGGTCAAAAAGCAGTGGACTAGTTTACATACAAATAGCTGCATTGAATTGGATTTTTGTTTCCACATTCCCTTCTTTACCGTTCATTATTCATTCTGATAATTGTGTGAATTTCTAATATGTTTGCGTTCAAACTTTGAAGGAATTGAAGGAATGCCGAAGGAGTTGGGTCTTCGGAGAAGAGACACGGACAAGAAAGTTCCCGAATCTCCGAAAGACGTTAAAATCCAGAGAGATTCGAACTGCTTGGTTCCCATCTCCATCTTCGGCGAAAGCTACAAGGTTCGTTCGTGAGAAATTTGGTAAATATTTTAATGTAGAGAACAAAATGATTTAGTAAGTGTGTTGAAAGTTAGACCATAATGTAGCGAAAGTCCATGAAACAAAGTGTGCATTGTTTTTGTAGCTCCTTTTATTGCTGTTATCCCAAATATAAAATCTCTTTATCCCTAAAGCGATGGCTTCTATAGAACCGAAAGTCTCTCTCAATTTTTTTGCTTCTCGAATCAGCATCGAACGTCAATGCCTGTTTCGTTCTTTGCCATTTTGAACCCCATTCTCGCGTCATTAATGAGATGATGAAGGGGGGAAAGAGAGAAATGACAGGGGATGACGATAATCCATTGCAGGATGCGGCTCGATGCCATTTTCGTACGGGAAATGCGATTGGCTTTATCTGCATCCTAATGTGCCCGTTGTTCCTCATTGTGAGTAGTTTGCCTAATAATTCGGTGAAAAACAGGTTTCTGAACCTTCTTTTACTAACAGAGGGACTGTTGGATTCTGAGATAGAAAAATGGCCTTGTCGGAAATAATTTCTTCAGGTCGATGTTGAGAGCTGTTGGCTTTCATGGTCATTCTTCGGCATTGGTCTATACTCACTTCTATTCACGCTAAGTGGAACTTACGCGGTCCATAATGAGAGATACAATTTCCTTATACTCATATCGTCGTACTACGTTAGTTATTTATAGCCGATACCTGAAATTTCAAGAAAAAATCAAAGTTAATATAGTGCTTTCAGGCCCTGAATATTATGATATTCTCGATGTGCTCTCTATTCTTTATTTTTTATACTAAACCCTGCTACCGTGAGATTGAGGTTCGTGACTTTTAACTTTGACTGTTGGACGAGGTCATACGTCTAACGAGGCCATACGTTTAAAATTTAAAACAAGAAAATACGCCAATACAAGAGGTTCGGGAACAGCGACTTTTTGTGGTACGAATAACAAAATCTACCTGTACCAAATTATCATTTGATACCCAAATCTCATCGGGCCAGTAAGCCCAAGTCGGTCCTTTTCAGTGTCGAACATGGATTGTATCATCCTTATTCGTCTTCACTCTCTTCGCAATTGCCTACAATATCCATGCCTACTACGTGATCTCTCGAGCCTACAGGGAAATGAGAGGTGATTATCATACAAGTTGTCGACGATCGCCCCTGATGTTTCTGTATTTGAGAAGAAACACTTAAGCTTCTATATAATTTTATACACGATATTTTATTGGAAATTTAGCCAAAGTATATGTTTTGCTATTCATTCCAGACCGACCCGTCGGAGAAAACCAAACGAATAACAGAATTGGAGACAGTTCAAGAAATATGAAAAACGAATAAATAAAACCGATTGAAATACAATATTTGAAAAAAAACGTAATATTCAATATTTTATTGAATTTTTGAAAAAAAAAGGTTTCGAATGTAGTGACGCTTGAACTCATCAATCACATTCGAATGTCATAGTGTCACCTTTATCGATAAAAAGTATTATGTTTTATTAAATATTAGACTGAGATTCCAACGTCTTCCAGTACCACTTCTTCATCTTGACACGTTACTTTCCCTTCAGTACTCTCCTTGATCCAATTGCAGTACTTCCGTATGTCAGTGAAAACATCTGAGATTAGAGTGAACTTTTCGACAGGTACACGCTATTCTTTAAAAAAAAACACAGAATTTCTTCTCCAAAACCAACTTGGAAATTCTTCGCCACTCATGTATTCTTTGCACTGTTCTGTCTCACAATTCCCAAACGACGTTATGCCGATCTGAATTCCGAAATATGAATAAGTAGTAGAAGCGATGCTCTTGTCAAATCGCATCGAGGAAAAGAGCTTGTCCCTATTGTTTTGGTTCCAATAATTTGGCAATGGAATTTCTAGAGAAGAAGTACTGACATTCCATCGAAACTTCGATCCCAATGAGCAGACAAATAGTATATTGTATTGTTTACCGTACTTCTAATTGAGAAAATTATACCTGGAACGACTGTCCATTGCTTGCTTTCTTCATAAGCGGCCCTCCACTGTCGACCTTTAATCTATTTTTATATGAATTGTCTAAAATTATGAAAAATTTGAAGCTTGTTGGCACCATGAGCAAGAGATCCTGCACAAACAACATTCATTGATTTCCACATCGTCAGGGTTTCGTTCTCTTTTCCGGGCTTTTCGTGGGACCAACGTCTCTTTTCCGGGCTTTTCGTGGGACCAATCTATGAATATTCAATTTTAATGAAACCTCAATAAACTATGATCTTTTACTCACTCGCAAACAGGAGAGATGATAGGGATTACTACCTCTCGGAATTGACCATTATTTTTCGTACGGTTGGTGCCTTTGACTAAAATTTGCAAAATTTATGTTTATATTTATATGATTATAGAACGTAGAAATAACTTGTGTTTGAACTTGAGAAATAACTTGTGGCAAAATGTTTACAATTAAATACAAATGAAAGAAGTTCACTATTTGTTTGTCCATATCCAGTAGCTACAGCCCTCCCATCGTTAGGGATTGATTGCGTTGGATTAGGGACGCAAATAGAAGAAACGAGATCGTTAAACAGTAGAGGGCTTTCGAGCTAAATGAAGGTATGCCAGTAATCATTAATTGTAAGAATAATTTTACAAGAGAAAATTACCTTCAAAACTGAGATGTCGTTAAGAGGAAGTTCATAATCGGGATGTATTTTCGTTTCAATAACCTTTTGCGCAGAGCTCTTAAAAACCCGTCTCACATGAATATGAATTATTTTTACGTGTTTTAATTGTGATAGGTCAGTAATGCCGTAGTACACATCGACTTTCGTTATGTTCGAATTCCTAAATTTCTAAATTTGTTACGTTAATTTAAAAAACGGTAAACGATGCATTTATTTTTTTGTCTTACTGTACACAATGAGCTGCAGTTAGCACCCATTCTTCAGCGATAATCGTACCTGGTGGAATTATATGTGTTTAAAAAAAGAAAATAGAGAAAATCACTAACCTCCACAGATGCCGAGGATACCGTTTTCAGTGTGGGGAAGAATCAAGACTTGCCATGACCATCTTTCACGAGTTGTCACATTAGCACCACCAATAACCTAAATTCGATAATAATTATAAGCTTGACTCTGGCGAAACAAACAGCTCGCGTAGCTCTACTGGAACGGTCGTCAAGAGGTTTGGAAAGATGAAGGCCACATCCAAGAATTGAAGTTGAGATTGCGAGAATAAGTAATAGAATTCTCATGTTAGAATGAGAGCGGAACGATTTGTAGGGTATAAGAATGAATTTATATAGCTCGAATGATATCAGATGTTCAATTATCGATACGCTAGAACGTTCGAATGCAGAAATGAAGTGTCCCGCAACATGATGAATCGACACCGAAAAATGGAAATCTTTTATGTCACTCTTATCATTAACTCGCGACACGCAAAAAATGTGAACAAATGTTATCAATACGCTCGCGACGAATACACAGCTCCAGATGAGCAGGAAAATGGTATGAGCACAAATATTGTACAATTCGATGATACAAGACAGAGGGTGGGGGGGGGGGAAGATATTGACAGACCTCATACATTGGTCCTAACTTTGTACAGCCATTCGTTTTAAGTTAAGATATATACAACGGGTCAAGCATGGAATAGAAATACTAGGGTGTCTCGACTACCAACCGACCGGATTTAGGATCCACTCATCCATTCTGAGCTGCTCTTATCAACGGACGAATTGAATTGATAACTCCGAATGGGTCAGGTAGAGGACGGTCAAGATTGATGATGATATTGGTATTGCGGAATTGGATCCGTCCCCAATTCCTGATCTGCACAGTTGAAGAGCTCTGAATAATCACAACTAATATTCGAGGTCTTACTTCCATGAGTAGCATGATGCAGGTCTCAGTTGTTGCAGGTCTCAGTTGTGTTTTTGTTTTTGTCTCGACTCCCGACTCGACTCCCAGTTGTGTTTTTGTTTTTGTCTCGACTCCCGACTCTCGATGTTCTCGAGAGTCGGGAGTCGAGAATCCCGATTATTATTGTTATTCTAAATAATCCCGATTATTATTATTGTTCCAAATATTCCCGGTTATTATCTCGATGTTTTGGTTCGAGACTATTTTGGCGGACTTACCCGTCTTTTGCTGGGGTCGAACTTACGGGGCGCTGAAGTGGAGATCGGCGATGCTAACCGACTGAGCTATGACATCATTCGGAACGATCGGTGGGGAGGTGTACAAGTAGTCGGCCGTGGGACGGCCAGTGGAAATACTTTTGCCGGATTCATCGACTGGGATCCGATCAAACGGATCCCAGCGGAGGAACGGCCGGACAAAAGCGTTAACCACTATCCCATGGTGGCTTGTTGGCAGTGAAGGTAAGAAGGAGTATAGATACTCTCCCCTACCGAACATAAAAAAACTGGCACACGGGAAGGAAAGTCTGCTGGCTATTGTAATGCGGTCTGAACGCACCTTTCACTCCTCGATAATCACAATATTTCTCTAATCGAAGGCATCACGTTCCATTATTTTTAAAAACAATATAATAATATATTGTAAGACTGTTTGTTCACCGTGTCTATCATAAACAAGACATAGATTATCACCCTGTTATTATCGCATAACTTACAATGTAGCAATGAGATCAAAGGTACGTAATCATCCTAGCAGTTATATCACTAGAGGACACAAACAGCAACAACTAGCTTACTATATAGCACAAGAAAACGGAAACATAACATTGATTAATCTATTTGATATGTGAACCTATCGACTCACGGGTTAGCATCAACAAGTCTTTCCGAATCCTCACTCCTCCCTCTTCTCCTTCTCACAATCGCCCAGCATCCAGCTCCCACCAGGGAAAGAAGGATGACCATCACGATGGTCTCCACCAGCCACCAGAAAAGGGCTGTAATGAATATCAATATTTAATGAATATAGTATTCTAGTCGTAACCTATTACTAGTGCAAAAGAGCCATAGTAAGTCGAGTGTTATTTTGATTAATTACAGGTTGTTTTAAGGGTCATCAGAAACAAATTATATTAAACGGTGAATAAGAAATTAAAATATTATTACTTACCTGAGCTCGCCACGGACGCGCCCTCGATCTCCTGCGTGGAGAAAAGGGGCGGCGGGGCCGAGGTAGTTCTTGCTGCTGACGCCCTTTAGGCCATCATAGCCTCGAGTTCTTAATTAATATTCACAACGTCTGTGTGAAAGAGACGTGGAAAGGTGGAGGTGGGTCATTATCGATAATGGTAATAGCCCGGTTTTCGAGTAATAATATAAAGTGAAATAACTGGTTTACTCACGTAGTACACACGCCATGCCACTCCTCTTGCGAACGCTCGCGTACCCTTGCGGGCAGTCCTCGCATGACATAACCCCTTCAATGACATGATAAGTATTAATCAACGATGAAACAAAGATGAATGAGTGAAACAGAAATGAAAAGGAGATTAATGAAAATTCAAATCCACACGCGGTGAGGAAAGACTTTTCCCTCTACTCATTTTCACTATTCTCCGGCTCCAAGAAGCCGGTCTCCAATACCGTAATTTCATGATCGATAATTTTTCATCGTATCTTTCTTTGTTCGATAACTGATGTTTTCATTGTTTGTTTATCTATTTAATGCTATATGTCCTTTCCCCATTTATGATAAGTACGTTATTGTAGTCTATTTAACAATAGATTTATTACTCAAATACTGCCACCACAATAATCGATAAAATGCACGATTACTTACGATTACACACTATTACATATTAGCCAGGATACGGTAAATGCTGGGGAGCAAATAAATCATCGATGGATGAGAGAGGAACTGTGAAAAAAGATACGATAAGAGATGAGGAAGGGGCGGAGTGAGTCGAGTTGAGGAGGTAGCGGTGGAGGAGCTAATTTGCGCGGGGCCTTCGGGGTACCGGGTCCGGATCGTCCCTGAAAATAATATTGTCTTCAACTGTAAAATACGTAAGAGTGAAGAGGGAGTAACAATAAATACGTCTATAGATGCTTCAAGAGCTAGTTTAAAAATATTTACCCTTGGAGTGGCCGTAGGTCCCTGCTCCTCATCCTCCTCATCGTCATCCTCCTCATCATCCAGGAAGTTATTGTACGGGATCTGAAGAGGTCAAATATTATTTCAACGCTCAATCCTTATCATCTACTTCACTACCCTCTATCAATTCTCGGTGTACGGTGGGAAAATTGGTAAAACTTACCGGGATCGGCGGAGGGCGGGGAGGCGATCTCGAGGAAACAACGAAGTGTTGATGGAGCTGGGTGAGACCATTCCTCGCCATGCGGATCGCCGTCTGCGCACGGTCAGAAGCCGAATGGGCAAGCTCCAAGGCTTCCACCAGGAGGTTGTGCAGCTCCTCCTCGAAGGACAAAGGGTAGCTTTTCCGTCTTCGGAACTGTAAGGTTATTATTTAGTCGTGATGTAATTAATCAAAATAACACTCGACTTACTATGGCTCTTTTGGCACTAGTAATTGGTTACGACTAGAATACTATATTCATTAATTATTGATATTCATTACAGCCCTTTTCTGGTGGCTGGTGGAGACCATCGTGATGGTCATCCTTCTTTCCCTGGAGGGAGCTGGATGCTGGGCGATTGTGAGAAGGAGAAGAGGGAGGAGTGAGGATTCGGAAAGACTTGTTGATGCTAACCCGTGAGTCGATAGGATCACATATCAAATAGATTAATCAATGTTATTTTTCCGTTTTTCCATTCTCCATTTTCTCCACTCTCACCCTCGCTCTCTTCCATCTCTTCGTTTGGAGAATCCTCGTCCGTCAGCTAGGGCAACCCGACGAGTATCGCCCACTTGGATCATCTAGAAGAGGACCAAGGACGGATTCTAATCGCCTCATGTGATCTACGGTCAAGAAAAGCCATTTTCAAGAAGACTACTTCGTGAGTTTACTCTTAACCACGCAAGTCAGGACTTCAGCGGCTGGATGATCTTCTTCTGGATTCAAACCATCGACTAAGCGCGACGGGCCACCGACAACAAAAAGCTAAGAAGAAATCATCCCTTGACCCTTTTGATACTGAGTGCGAAGATCCCATTCCCCTCCCTAACTATGTTTCTTCCTGCAGGCCCTGTGCCTTGATATCAGGATAAATCTGTAATGTTTCCGTTTTCTTGTGCTAAATAGTAAGCTAGATTATTTAGAATAACAATAATAATCGGGATTCTCGACTCCCTACTCTCGAGAACGTCGAGAGTCGGGAGTCGAGACAAAAACAAAAACACAACTGAGACCTGCATCATACTACTTCCATGTCCTCTCTCTCTCTCTCTCTCTCTCTCTCTCTCTCTCTCTCTCTCTCTCTCTCTCTCTCTCTCTCTCTCTCTCTTCTTCAATCTCCAAGAGAATTTTTATCTTCTCACCTCTGGTAGATGAACATCTTTCTGGAAGAAGCTTGAGATTTATGAAAATTGATCCGATGGAGGGTGAGTAGATCCCTTGAAATATGATTCATTGCATTAATTTCTTCAAATTGGCGCAGTTTAGTGAGAAAACGCGCGAATACGCCGATACAATGTTTTCACAGTGGGCACGAAATTGTATGCTAACGCGCCTAATCTCAGAGCATTATCTAATTACAGTTGCCAAATGTTCAGGATTACATATTCATTTCGCACGTTGCGTGCTGGTGTTACTAATTAACAAAGGTCTAACGCTTACACGAGAAATAATCAAATGAACATAGAGCGACCAGCGTAAGATCTCTATTGCCTACGTTGATTCATGCTTCAAAATAAACAGCCTTCATTGTGAATGCGATCGCCCGAAACTTTGATCGAGTGACTGACTGATCTCCACGTGTCTGAACGTTTCTGTTCCTCAATCTTAGCTGGCACCATATGTTTCATTTGTTTCATCCGTTTAGCTCTTCTTGTCGGCGGCGCTCTTTGACACTAAATACCAGATGTTGTGTCTTCCTCAACTCCAATTCTTTCAACAAATGTCTCTTCAGCATTATTTATTCCGCATATTAGTGTATTTTTTCCATCTATTAGTGGTCCTTTTTAGATGATTCAGCTTTTTTTTTTTATATCTATTCAGAATAGGCTGCTATTTAAACATAAATTAGCAGAGCATATAAGAGATGAAGAAAAACCGACATAGCTCCATATGATTCGAAATGGAGATGTTTTATTTCTTTTTACAGCGACAGTACAGATAATTATTCCCTCCCCTCATCTCCACTATCCTTAAGAATTTTCCGAATTCCTGATTAAACTTCGTAGATATGGCCGCAGTTGCTGTCATCATGGCAGATTCGACGATATTAATAAGGATATATCGCCAAACAATACTAATATTTTGCTGTGCGCTTTGCCCTCTTGGCCAGTATACGAGCAAACTCGCGCCTCTTTTTTCGCGCGGAATTTGAACAAAGATTTCACTTTGAAAGAACATTTCAATGCTGCTGAAAACGCCTGTCGCACAATCAAAGAAGGTAGATCTGAGGTGGAGAGGTCAAAAGAAGTCGTCCAGATTCAGGGATCAATAGTGAATGGGAGGATGATGAATGTTGTTTGTGTCACTGAGCACTAAAAGAAAAAAAACCATACTGAGAAATTGTGTTGATTTCAATCGGTGTATTCGAAAATGTATGGGACAAAGTGGAAAAATGCAAGAAAAGTCATACGAATCGACCAGAGAGCGATATTTACCGAAGATCTACCTTTCTTTCCTTCTCTTTCTTTAAGTCAACATTTCGATCGTAACAGGGACAACGCCAGACGAGACATCCGAGGATCTGAAAACACAATATTTATCGCCAATCAACTTTTTGTTTTCACCTCAATCAAAAAAAGAATGGCAAAACAAGTGCCTCGTAGATGAAAAATTGCTGATAAAAATGTACTAACAATGAACATAACCATGAAGAGGTTTCGGACGAAATTAGGGTCATAGATGTGCTCTAGAAGAGCCGGCATGACCTCGTGGAATATCGTGGCGAAAAGACATGCCGATAAAGGAAGTAAACGAGAGATGAGAAGGCGTATTTCGATCTCTTTTTATAATGAGAGTCATAGAATCTTAAAACTGGATCTTAAACTTTTGAAAAAAAATGTGATGCATGCAAACTATTATCACGATGGTTCGTTTGTTAGATATTGACTGTGAAGTGCAGACTATAGGATATGATTTCGCCCGATAACAATTACAGCCTATTACGATTCCATTCTCCATCGAGCATGAAAAATCATTTACTCTAGGTAAGAAATTAAAAAGGGAACTTTGAATTCATTTTTGAATTCTTTTAAAAAAATGACAGTAATTGACCAAGAATAACAAGAACTTTATGCTATCGACCGATCCTAATCACAATGTATTATGGTTCCATTCCCCAGCGAGAATGAAAAACATTCGCTCTATCTAAGAAATTGAGAAAGGAAGTTCAATTTTTTTTATTAAGCTCTTTAAAAAATGAACAGTAATGCACAGAGCAAGATCTCACATTATGCGATTAAGTAGATCGATCAATACTGCATAATATAAATAAATGCATATCAAGAAACACAAAACAAACCGAGATCAAATAATCAAACCGAGGGAAATTGTTAACAAATAAGTTTTCAATCGATCAAAGGAAGAGTTGTAGGAAGCCGATCAATGCCTTCATATTTGATGGAAATATGGTACCGACCATGTGGTAATGAAGAAGTGTGAATTCTGCATGTTCTTGTTGATCTAATTTTACTGATAACGAACGAGTGCGGCGATAATCTTGTCAATTCGAACTGCAACATAATTGTTATGATAAATCTCTTGATTCGTTAATCATACCATTCCACTGTCGAAGAAACTGAGCAAGATAGCGTCTACGTGAGCACTAGTGAAAAATGCGATGTCCACGGGTCCTTGTCTTTCAATTAGGCAATCAAAACCAACCTGAACATAATGTGACTCACGGAAATAATTCAGTTGCGAAATAGTTGTAATAATGCAAATGAGCATTATTTACCACAATGAATTCGACGACTTCGAGTATGGGAAGGTGGAAACTCCACACTTCGAAAATGTCGAACCAGAAAATTGAAGGGTAGAAATCGCGATTGGCCGTCCAGAAATTCCTCTATAATTAAGTTTTTGCCCGAATTCGTAATAATTTTTTCTAACCATTTTGCATGCTCCAGAATGAAGGAATTTTTGAGAGGTCGAAGTTTGGCTACTGAATTTTCTCACGAAGTCTTCATTGATCAATCCAGCATCATGCATAATAAACATGAGATAGGTGATCTTATTCCTTGTGATAAACTCGATTAGGCTGGAAGTATTATTCTTGTTCACAGTCGATCATTTATGTTTTTAATAAATATCTCAACAAAATGTCGCAAAAGATTCAGGGTGTCGATATCAGAGAAATGATATGGAAACTTTTCAAGTGAAACTTTTCAAGGAATGTTCACTTAGGATTAGTTAATTATTACTTGATATTTTCTCCAAAGCGAACGTATTCTATGCAGAGTTTATTAGGCAGTTTCTTATTCAAGCACCGCTCAATATTCATGAGAAATTCTTCAGTAATGAATATCTGTAAAACTCCCATCTCAACCGAATGTTTGAGCTCAAGCCTTCGTGAGTATAAGCTGATCCGGGAGGCATCTCGCATGCAACTGGCTTAGCCCATCGAATAATTCTGGAGGGACGGCAGATGGATGATTGACGCTGCTCAACTTCTGAAATGAGCCGAATATTTCAGGAATTTCAATAATAAGCTCACATCTTTCCAGTTAGTGTATTCGAGAGGTTTCATGATATATTTTCTTGCTTCCTTCGATTTGGATAAAGTGAAAATCAAGCATTTCTTTTCAGCTTCATCCGAGTCTTCTGCTGCACAATCTTTTGCACAAATAATGTGGCCACTCCCATTCTGAACAATTCAAGTTCCGATCTCGAGCTAATTGATATGCGTCTAGTTGATTTGATGAGGTTCTTTCATAGTGAATACCTATCACAAAAGAAAGTAACTAATCGTAATTTGCCCGAGGTAGTGCAACAGTATCCGCTAATTCTATCTCCCAAATAACTCGGTATGAAACAGTAGATACGGCCCGAAATTTTCGACTTAAAAAAATTAGATTCAATGTGATGTGTTTTTTTTGGGTTTGAGAAGAAGCAATCGAAGTGAACAAAAATGTGAATGAACCAATACCAATACCATCAACATCCAATCGCATTTCTTTAAGAAGTCTTTCATATTTAATCCCATCCGGCAGAAACTCAAATATATTCATCCCTTAAAAAGTTTTACTTTTGCCATATTTCAATACCTCGTCGATGAGGAACGATTCCGCTCGATCCTTCGGTTTCGTCCATTGCAAGTTCACAACTCGATTCAGTCTTTGATTAAGACTCATAAGGACCTCGATGTCGTTCCTACGTACGCATTCGCCTACTATTGCAAGTAACATCAAACCTGTGGACGTTAGACAATACTCCGATGATTGAATTATCGTCCAGCGCTGATAGGAAATCCTGAATCTTTTTTTTTCTAGAAAGACTTGAAATTTGGATAATACCAGAGGACCAATCTGCATTAGTTTTGCGAATCTCAGCGTTGCGACCAATCTTCCCATGTGATCTCGCTTCTGGGACATTTTTATATTCCGGATCTGAACGGAACAAAGGTTTGCACATGTGCGTGTGGTACTTCGGCGGAAAATACGATCAAATTGTTGATCCTGTTCTGTTATGTCAAATATGGACTTGACTGTTCTAATACAAATTTGATGTGATAAGAGGGGCCAAATCGAATTACACTTTCGAGAAAATGTTTAAACTGAAGACAAGATAATGAAGATACCTAAAGCAACGACCAATATCGTAAGATTATTTTCCGTTCCACTCGTAATTGACCTTTGACTACCGTTCGATGGGCGGAGTTAGGAAGAGGCCGGGAGGAGGCGGTAGATCAACCTGTCCTCCTCTCCCCAACCTCTTCCCTTCCTCTCTCTCCCAGACAATCAATACGCTAACCAGCACATTGAGTTTGCTGAGCATTTGAAACGCACGATAGCAGATATAATTTTTCTAGGTTCAAACCGATCAAATATTTGATTAGTATCAAGTACGATAATTATGGTAAGATTTATGGTTCAAAATTCTATACAATATAGAACAAATAGAGATCAATAAAACGAATGCATAATGCAAAAAGTACACATATTTACAATTGTAATATATCGGGTTTCCTGTAAGAGTGTAGCAATGCCATCCACTAGAAAAAACTTTGGGTCCCCGATTTCCATGAAACTTGGTAGGTATGTACCCTCTGGGGTCAGGAGGAGCTCCATCTACTTGGTTTGGTCAATTATCGATTTTATCGATTTTTTAGAGCTGAAACTTTGAAAGGCCATAACTACCTTCATTTTCATCGCACAGCGAGCTGAAATATACCATTGAATTCCTCTCGAAATTCTCTACAAAAAGTCGGAAAAGCACATTATGAAAAAATTTAGTCTTCGGTCTCAAAAATCGATAAAACCGATTTTCGACTATAAAACTAAGTTTTTCTCGAAAATTAACCGGAAACACAAAAGGTTTTTTTTCAAAAATAGTTTTTTCAGACCCATTATGAAGTCACCACGTCGATCGTTTACGATATCTCTGGCCCCCGGAAGTCGTTTACTAGTAGAGCCAGAACATAGCCGATTAAACACCTTTTTGATCATAACTTGCTTCAAAATGGACGAATCATGATTTTAAAAAAAGGGAAACGTAGCTTTCAGTAAGCTGAAAAAAAAGTTTTTACTCAAAAAAATCATAGGACTTCCCGTTTTCAAGTTGATCAGGGAAAACCGGCTTTTTCAGCTGGATTTCTCACTTTTTGACGGCGGGAAAACGCGTTTTGCGGTTTCTAAGCTTCGATAAATTTTATATTATTTATGTATTTTGATATTTTAAACACTCATTCCGAAATATTCCACATTCCGTTTGGGTTTTCTCTCATTAAGAGTTTACGGAGGCCCCGAAGAACCCCAGACCGAAGGGATGGACTCTTCGATCGACGAAGAAAACAGGGAGATATGATCCGGTTGCAAGGAAATTGGTCGATGATCTCTTCGAACAATACTTCAGCAATGGAAAGAAGCTTCGTCCCGATGAAGCTGAGAAGAGAATGAGAGAGCGAAATGATATTCTGCCTGCCCAGAGAATGACCTTTGATCAAATCAGAAACAGAATCACGACTCTCCTTTCACAGAAGAAAGAACACCAGAGGAAGGTGCATGGAAACAGACAGCGGAGATACGTGAAATTGATTGATGATTTCGAGAGAGATTTGGCTGAGGAAGGAATGTCATTGGATGACATTGAGGAGGAAGTTGATTTGGAGAGACCCCTTGATGAGGATGATTTGATTATCACCTCAGACGAAATCTACGATTTAGTTTATTCTAATATGGAATTCTTCGATAATCCATCCGAACCAGTCTTTTCTGATTTTGGCGAATTCGAACAGTAATTGAAATGATTCATCATGTTCTCTCAATATGTCGGATCTTGTGTCTTCCCACGTCCAAACGTTTCCGGTTTCCACGTTCCCGGGGAGGAGAAGAGGGGAAAGGTGAATGAGGGACCAACCGAACGGAATGTGGAATATTTCGGAATGAGTGTTTAAAATATCAAAATACATAAATAATATAAAATTTATCGAAGCTTAGAAACCGCAAAACGCGTTTTCCCGCCGTCAAAAAGTGAGAAATCCAGCTGAAAAAGCCGGTTTTCCCTGATCAACTTGAAAACGGGAAGTCCTATGATTTTTTTGAGTAAAAACTTTTTTTTCAGCTTACTGAAAGCTACGTTTCCCTTTTTTTAAAATCCTGATTCGTCCATTTTGAAGCAAGTTATGATCAAAAAGGTGTTTAATCGGCTATGTTCGGGCTCTACTAGTAAACGACTTCCGGGGGCCAGAGATATCGTAAAAGATCGACGTGGTGACTTCATAATAGGTCTGAAAAAACTATTTTTGAAAAAAAACCTTTTGTGTTTCCGGTTAATTTTCGAGAAAAACTTAGTTTTATAGTCGAAAAATCGGTTTTATCGATTTTTGAGACCGAAGAATAAATTTTTTCATAATGTGCTTTTCCGACTTTTTGTAGAGAATTTCGAGAGGAATTCAATGGTATATTTCAGCTCGCTGTGCGATGAAAATGAAGGTAGTTATGGCCTTTCAAAGTTTCAGCTCTAAAAAATCGATAAAATCGATAATTGACCAAACCAAGTAGATGGAGCTCCTCCTGACCCCAGAGGGTACATACCTACCAAGTTTCATGGAAATCGGGGACCCAAAGTTTTTCTAGTGGAAATAAGAGCTCTTTTTGCTACACTCTTACAGGAAACCCGATATATGAAAGACATGGCATGTTTGGCATTTACATTCAAAATAACTGGCAACAATAACAACAAAAGCTACAACAAAAAGCTACTCATACAATGCATTTACTTCATCACTATCCTCTTGTTTGGCAATAGGATTCTTATCCTTTTTCCAACGAGATCCTTCGGGAAGCGTTCCCATCTCCGGTTTCTTGGATAGAAACAGCATAATCTCTTCACTCAATCGAGCCTCCTTCTCTTCTCTCATCGTCAAACAATATTTCGCCTCAGTGATGATAATCTTCTCTGTCTGATCGTGTTTCCAGTTGGCATCACTCTGTAATGTTTTAAAATATTGCTAATTATGCTCTTTTTTCAGTTTCAATGGTTTTATAGGCACTAGTTCACACAGCGGCTTCGATAGGAGGTAAGCGGAAAATGAACAAAAAAAGTACACTGATTTTTAAGTGACTGTTAAACGCAAAAAAAGCCTCTTGGCACAAAAACTCCGTGTCATCGACATACCAACAATAATTGGAAAAATGGCGATGTTTACCTTGATCTGATCCTCAATGCAACTAAGCATCTGCCGTAGACACTCCCTATACTGTCCAATCAACTTGTGATTCTCGTCTTCAATATCCTTCAAGTACGTTTCCTCCTTCTTCCTCTTTGAAGGACTGAGGGCCACTCGCTTCTGTTCGGCAATGAGAATAAGCGTCTCACTGCAAGAGTATTTTAAAATTCACACTTAGTTGATCTTTGAGGAGGTAGGAGGTAGTCATCTACCAGCTCTCCTCTCTCCTACTTCTTCATTTTGTGTCTCCCAGACAATAAATGGGTTGCTAACCAGCACAATGAGTTTGTTAAGTACTTGAAACGCACGATTATGTTTAGCAATTGTTTATATCTCTCTGCATTCTCTACTCTCTTATCCTCTTGCCCATTTTACCCTGCTCTTATATCGCAGCCAGAGGAATTGATGTGCAGTATATGACACGCTTACCGAATATTGAGCCTCCTCAGGTTGTAGAATTGAAATTTGTCGGTTTTTAAGAGGTCAACCTTGTTCTGGAAAACGATATGTTATGCTTACTAGAAACGTATTAAATATATACCTTCGGCAGTCCCCAGAATCCCACGCGCTCCGTTCCATGGAATTGCTTGAAACTATCGATTTCACGTCCGCAATGGCATGTTGGAAAATTTTCTGTTCCCTGAAACTGAACCTTGGCAATCTCGATATGCCTGACCTAACAAACCAGGGCTGGGAAAATTTAACGGATCTTAAATATCACAAAGCTCTCTTTGTGTGTCTAAAAAAAGAGTGAATTGTGATATGAGAGATCCGTTTTTAAAATGTTTCCTTGCACTGGTCCCCACCTCATATTGCTTCCATTCATCTTCGATCTTCCTCAGAATGCAAGTTCGATGCGCACTGTGTCCACAGGGATTGAGAGTGACGAAGCGCTGCGAAGAATCAGTTTATTTGAACTATTTTTATGAAGTATTTGGGTGAACTTTTGGAATGAATCTATTTGTTGTCTCGCTTGTTCATCAACATACGCGAGAGTTCCATACAAACTCTCTCGGGCAGAAACGCCGAGGAAAATAAGTGACCGCTCTGCCAGAGTCGAGAGCAAGCTTACCTTATAAGTAGGTGATAGGGGATTTCCACACGGACACAATGGCACGTCCGTTTGAGGTGCTTGAGATTCATCGGAATTCGATGGGAGCGCCGCATCTGTTCTCTCCTCCTTTTCATAAAACTTGATCATCAGACTGTCTTGGATGTAGCCGAACCGGATGTCTGTCTACAAGTATATTATGTCTATTAACATTCCTCAATTTTCTCAAATGCTAGTTCCCTCGGTACGGGCGGCGAAGAATAAAAGAGCTAACTCTATCCCCCTAATTTGTCTACTAAACTTTTCAAGGTTTCTCTAGATGTAGCCGATTTAATACACTGGAAATCTATCGAAAATATTTCGAGTATCAATTGGTAGACGTCTCCAACTCATAATCGTTATGATACTATTCAGTCTCACCTTTGACCTTTCGTAATCGTCGATTAGTTGTTTCAACGTCATCATTCGCTTTATTTTCCTGTTCCTCTCTTCTTCGATGTCATTAATATAGACGTCACTCTTCTTATCCTCAGTTGCATTCCTCTTTTGCATGGAAAGAGACCGGATCCAACTCCTGGAATTTGTGTAAGTTGTGTTATTTTGACCTAACAATGCAAATTCTACAATAGCTTTTCGAAATGCGTTGTTATATGTGTGTTACAGCTGTTATGTCCTAAAGAAATGGTTTTACAAGCATTAGCGAAGTCTCTAAAGTACTCACACAGTGCTATTGAATGAGAACTTGAGAAAAGTCTCAAGGTGAACGACTTGATCGCTGCTCAGCGTAGAGATGATCAACATCTCGTCGGGCTGAAACGATCATCTTCACACTGAACTACATTGAATTACACACCAAGACTCAAGAGTAGTTAGTTGATCACACATTTTTTTGATATTTCAAGTAAAGTAGAGCTGATCTCCATAAAAACAAGCATTACCTGTCCGGAGGGTCCCCAGGCAGCATAAGTGGTCAGATTCCGTTGCATTTTCGTCCTATCTTTCAAATCATAGCAAGTACTCCGACATGTCACACATTGGTACAGACCTTGTTCCTGAATAGAACCAAAGTAATGGACTATTCCGTTTTTCTGAATAGAACCAAAGTAATTGACTATTCCGATTTTTTTGACAGTTGAGATTTACAAAAATGTATCCAACATACCTTTCCGGTGTATAAAATGTGCGTTTCGAACCATTCGACGATGCAAGTCCGATGAAATTCGTGACCGCATGGATGCAGTTTGAGCGATCTCTGAAATTGACGACCTTTCATACAAAATAGATGCTCATTACTACATTTTACTCCGTTTCAATCGAGATTTTAATTGTTAATTTTGAAGTATTCACTGTTCACTAAAGACACGTTTGCACATATTCACGGGCAAAAGGTAAAGGTAAAGGTCATCCGTCAATCACGGTACTTGCATCCTGCAGGAGAGCTCTGCTTGGGCAGTGATTCATGGATATACCTTGATCTCGACTGCCTCGAAACAGATTCCGCACGATCCCTTGGGAACGGCAAGGAGGAAGTCGTTACGGAGAACACCGTGTGAAGGAAGTCCATCATCTTCGAGAGAAGCCTTCCCTGTCTCTCCATTTTCCCTGCTCTCTCGCCGGTCAGACTCGGTGAGAGTGCATGGGGATTGGAGAGACGGAAAGGAGTCGGCGATGCCCAATTGGCCAAGGACCTCTGCGAGAGAGGAGATGTCTTCCGATTCCTCTGCTGACATCTACAATGGTGGCGATATTAACTACGTTGAGAATTATCGGTGAATATAGATAATTAGATTGGACTTAGACCAATGATTGTTCACATATAAATAGTTAAAATATGATTACTTTATTCATTTTAGCTGAGTCATTGCACTGAGATTGATCGAATCGCTGGGAAGGGAAGAAAAACAAGTAGGTTTGTGGTTTGGCTTAACTGTTTTTAGCATTGCACTGAGATAGATCGAATCGTTAAGAAAGAAACGAACACAGGTAAGTTGGGTGTTATTTGACTGAACTACGTAGGGAGATGGTTTCGTTGGAAAGTACTTGTAGTGATCGAGAATTCATCGGTGATAGTGTCCTTTAGTTACTTAAACAAAAACAACAAACAAATAAAAATTGCAACAACATAGTGACACGTTATACTTATAAATACAAGCGGCATCAACTAACTATTTACATTAAATGAAGCATTATAATGTATAAATACAATTGGATGGTCAGATATTCTTTGAGTTCATCCATATTACCATATTTCCATGATCAACTTCTTCGGGTTTCTGAACCCGCGTCTTCTGCGGTCCTGAAATGATAAATTTGAGTTTTATATCAGGCACCGGTTTGCTGTAACATCCAGATTTGCTTCAACTTTTTAAATCTGTTTATTTGAATCCATATATGCTTATAGATTTTTTAGCCTCTCTATTTCTCATATGTACCTCTCATCGAACATTTGCGAGAGAAAAATACAAGATATGTTGAGAGTGAAAGAACAGTACGGGTCTCGTCGCGAGCGTCAACATCGCCTATCGCCCATTCTTCCAAAATGGAATTTTAATAAATCTGGTTTTCCCCTCTTCTGAATGTGGACAATCCTGCTAAGACATTTTCTCCTCATTTCACTATAGATTAAGTGAATAATCATGCAAATGCTTACTTTTCTCCTTTCCTTCTCTGCTAGATACTCTTCAGTCTGCTTCTCCATCAGTACCTGAAAATATTATCACTGTTATTGCATTACGAAAAATGACAAAATAAAACCCGTAAACTCTATTAAAAATGGCAGAAAGAATTGGTATATTGGGACGGCACTAGTTCGGATGAGAACGTTTTGAACGAGAACCAACATTTTCGTTTTCTTTCGGGATTGAAAGTCTAATGACAAAACAAATAATCCCCAACTATTTTTCAGCACTTGTGGTTGTAACCCGAAAGTTTTCTTCCTAGTGCCTTGGGACTAACTGATACCTCGAGCAATACTGTGACGTTGAGGGCATCGACATCGACATAGAGGCTACAGCAGCGAGTTCCCTTGAATCTTCACACATCTCCAATATGAGTCTCTGAAAGGCTCAGTTGCTTGAATAATCCGTATACACTTCGTGAAGGAAAATAATAACAGTTCATTTCATCCCCGGACTGTGTCGACTTCGTAACCCAAACAATACGAAATTTAAGCGAGATATTGAAACTCGATTCACATTCACGCAATTTGGATCAAGGAAATTTGGATTAAAAACATTTCTTCATTTTGTATGACTCACCTCGAATTCCTCTCTATTGTGCGTCTTCCGAGCCATTTTCAACAGGGCCGCTAGCTCGATTGTCCGAGCACCAAAGTACTCGGGCAGCTACAAATTATGATTTATTTGTAATATGCATTGGAGAACTAAATGAAGAGCAAACGTTGGTAGTGTTAAAACTTTTAAAAAAGGGATCTCTTTGCGAAAACTGACCTCAATATTTGTGATGAGAGGAATCAGCCACTTTTGAGCGAAGGGACGCATGACAATAAAATCAGAAATTTGTAGAGCGTCGATAGCCGATTCAACTGGAAGTAAATTTCATGTATACAATGCACTTTTTTCAAATGTTGCATAGTTCAAAAACGTCGTGTTTATGCTCCAGAATGGGATATAAAACCATACTAATCTAGGAATAGACTTCTGGATTACATACTATTACATTACATACTAACCGTCCTCGAGATAATACTTCTTGCTCTGTAGCATTTCTATGAAGTGCAGCATTCCTCTGAGAGTTGATCCTTCGATCTGGGAAAGGGTATCTCTAAACAGGTCAATGAACTTGAAATCCTCACCAGTTTCAAGCTTGGATTAGAAGTGTCATTCATATTTTCACGATAATTGAAAACTGCATCGATGTATTCGCTTCGAAGCCGTAGTCCCTAAAATTGGAATTATATCGAGTACATTTTGCAAGAATTTACCAAGGTGCATTGGGTTTTTTTTAATCATTTAGTAAAACACAAAAATCACTTCAATTTTCTCTCATCGTTAATGCAGTGTAAATTCTAACCTCAATGCTCACTACAGTCGACGTCAGAGGTTCATCTTGAATCGGGTCGACTATTGAAATCGTCGAAACTTTAATCGCAGCGATTTCGGGAGTCATACGATGAGGTCTGCACAATCGTAATATTCATATTAGCATGTTCAAATTGCAGATACAGATTTATCCTGAAGGATTACATTTTTCCTTTTTTTACCTAAGGTTGTGGGGGGGGCATTGGGATAAAATGGGAGGCATCTCTAAGGAGGGGATTGGGACGGGGACAAAGGTCAGGGCATCAGATGTTCAAATTAGCATGTACAATTTTTCTCTTAATTCTCTATATGGTTGAGCATTTCTCCGGCATCAAGGTTTACTGTTACTCAACTGGTGTTTAGGTACAGAATAGTGAAAAGGATGTTAGTTCACATTGAAGTGGCAAAACATGGAAATTCCGATAAAATCTAATCTATTGCGACTACTGAGTTATGCTGAATATTATCTATCTACATTCTCGCCAATTCATTTGAGTTGATACTGTTTGTTAGTTATTGATTGATTAATGATCACGAACCGCTGATATTGGGAGAAATCCACGTAAACTTTGAGTGTCCAGGTGTTTTTCTTGGCCTCGTCAGTAATCTTCTCGTTCTGAAAGTTAGGAATAATGCCAGAAGCATTGTATGGAGAAATTGTGCCTAGATCGAAAAAAATGAATTGTTTTTTTTGTTTTCGTTGTATAATATAAACATAAAGTGCCTTCACCTCGAGCGTGTTTAATATAAACATAAAGTGCCTTCACCTTCCGAGTGGGCTCCTCGAGTGATTTGAATACCAACTGAGTGTAGGCATCTATCCTGGCAGAATTTCGTCTTGATCCCTTCTCGTACTCCATGTGCCATTTGTGAATCTACAGTAAAGTTGTTGACTTCCCCGAAAAAAAATGAAACTAATAAATGCTCGTAACAGAATAATCTGGCCGAATGAGAGTCAACTTACCAGCTCGTATTCGAAGAAGGCACGAGTGACCGAAGGGTCGTCGTTGTCGCTCTAAAAAATTGTCGTGTTCGATCACAAACTTCTGGTTCAACCTTTTTTTTTACAATTTCTTTTAGACAGAGGCTGGCATGGATTCTAACCACAATAATCCACTCTTAACACATTGGGAAAATATAATTGTTGCCGCAAGCAACTGAATCCATAAAGAGGCACCCCATGATTTTCCGGGAGCCATAAATGAACGAAATTGGTCGCGAGAATGAATTCATGAGTGTTACATATTTGCGATGCTTGCCTGCACGAACGAGAGAACTTTACAGTCATCGGTTATCGTGAAGCCGCTGAAAATTATTAGAATATTGCTTTTTTTTGGAAATTTCCGAATTCAAATTCCCGTTGAGATTACATACAGTGATTTTTATGTATTTTATTTTTACTAAAGCTTATTTCAGGAAGAATGACTATCCCCACACAGCTTCCGTGATTCGAAGCTTCATCATCTATCGGATTATCTGTAGTAAACTCACAATTGATGCACCAGAAATGCGCTCGCAAAGTATTGCAGAATTCTCGATGAAAGATCGGTATCCTGCGTGAAAAGTGGGGGGATTCGGCTATGTTACAGAATATGAAATTAGCGAAAGATCGATCGTTTGGCTCCCGATTTGGATATGCTCACGAGGCAACAAATGGTCAGTGAGTAATCGAAATCAGGTGCCTAATTATTGTCGGCCTTCGAGTATTTGAGTCATGACGTGCCCAGTTTTCATTACAACTAACAACGTGCTTTTTTACTCCACAACTGGAACTCAATCGATCCCTACCCAAGACAGCCCCATTTGCATTCAATTTCAGGCGTTACGTAACATTAGGTGATGCGTAATCGCTATTCTTGATAGATATTACAATATGCCGGGTATACAAGAAGATGGATTTACCAAACCATTCAACCGTCCCTCCCTCGTCACACAGTTTGCACTAGCAACAAGGGAAGGGCACTATACGGACTAATTCACATAGCAACCCCGCTCCTTCCATCCCCTATATCCATTTCCTTTCCTTCCCCGATGCCAAGTTGCCGTCTTTTGGTCAGTAGGAGCATGCCTGATAAATGAATGCAGTAATGCTCTTCCTTGCCGAAAGATGGCTTTTGGCGTCTTCCCTTATAATGTACAGAAAATTTGTCAGTGATGATTGCCCAAGTCTTCATCTTCCAGCTACTAAAGAGCCGTAAAGCGAAAGCCAAGACCCGTAAAGACCCGTTAAGAAAACCAAGACCAGTAAAGCGGACTGTAGTCTTTTAGGTTATTGTAAGACCTTTACGCAGAATTGATGTTGTAAAGGCTCTTCCAATCACCTCCAAGACATCCGTTTACCAGGACATTTATATCAGAGTCTCAGATTGAAAAAAACTGCTTTCTCAGCCGACTCGCATTTTTCTAACTGGAGAGTGATGGAGAGCTCTCTAGCGTCTCTTCTTGCCCAGAAGTTTTTTAACAAAAGCAAATCGAAAAGTGCACCACACATTCCCATTGATGATTCACATAAAATTTCCGGTGTCTCGGTCCTTCGCCGCAATTTCGACTAATATTCAGTCATTCCAATATCCTCCATTGAAGCACTACCAACCACAAAGTACTCTTAACCCTCTGAGCTACTCAACTATAATTCTTCATCCCACCACTACTTTAAAGCCAAGTTTTGCTCTTTTTTCCGTCACTGTTGCCTAAACTGAAGAGTCTCGTGCAGTTTGGCAATTATTGAACGAATGACTGCTGCTGAACCCGACTCAACATGCATATCTCGATCTATCTAGTCGTTGTGACTGATATCGATATCGATCAGACAAAACAAGCGTAATCTTAGGCTCCCCCTCCTCCTCCTATCCCTCCATTCTCCCTTACCTCTCTCAAGAGAGAGGGATGACTATTCCCCCTGGACTGATCCACAACGTTCTGTTATGAGGTAATTTCTCACTCAAATCCTCACCTGTCAGTCAAAGAGAATGGGAAGGGAAGGGAGAAGTGCATATGGTCTTCGAACTACTTTCATCAATTTCATCTCAAATAAAAAAATCTAAGAGTAGCAATGAATCAATCATTCGAAGAACGACTGTAATTTATCAATCAGATGCAGCAATTACAGTCTGAAGGGTTATTAACTCTTTTTCTTCTTCTTCTCACTCTATCTCTATCTCCCACTCCTTCTCACCTCCCTCAATAGACAAAAAGAAGAGCCACTGGCATCATAGATCCATGCATGGATGTTCAGAGTTTCCTAGTCAGGCCCTCGTGCCGTTTTTCTTGAATCTATGTGCGAAATCATCACTTCGTCACTGGCGAGAGACTGTGGTTTTTGGAGAGAGAGTCGTTATTAGTGCATATTCATTCGTATCTCGAAGACTGTTCCCAGCCAACCCATCCCTCCCTCCCCTCACAGTCTCTAGCAACAAGGGAAGGGCACTATACGACCTAACGCATTTCACATAGCAACCCTCTTCTTTCCATTCTGCGGATCCATTTCCCCTCCTTCACCAATGCCGAATTGCCGTCCTTTGGTCAGTAGTAGCATAACTACAACTTCCATGTAGTCATGCACTTCTCGATCAAAAATTGGCTTCTTGTGCTTTCTCCTACTACATCTACCAGTTTGCGAGGGACCGACCACCTATGACTCAGTCTTTCATCGCCAAAACCGTTAAAATTAAAAAGAAATGTGGTTTAAGAGACGAAAGAATAGAGAAACTGCTAGGAAGAAACTAAATTTGAAGACTTCCTAAAGAAAATGCGGCTGGATGTTTCGGTCCATTGGGTCGTAGACACCCAACCGCCTCACGAAGGGTGGACCTCGTCAGTACGACGCCCCTCGCAAGTGGGGAAACAAGGGAGATAGGGAAAGAAGAAGATGAAAGTAAACAACAAACAACTAACGCGGAAACGAGTCAATGTATCGCGCAAATGAACCAATGGGACAGTAAGTATTTCATATCATTATAGGCTAAATGGTGGGTGTGGAATAAACCAATTTTGACGAAGAGAGAAGAGAGAGAGACATCCACCCGATCGTTAGTTTGAGTGACTGCTGTATGAGGGAAGAAGGGAAGCGATCAATAGACTGGGAGAGGAGAAATCGGAAGGTCAAGAGAGATCGATGATCTACCCCCTGCCGGGAGAAGGGAAGATAAGGAAGGAAGGATAGATGCTTCAAATAGTGAATTAGTGGGGAAATATCATAGTTTTTCGATAATGTGCAAACCCAAGACCTGCCTTTGAAACCAAGAAACCAAGACCTTGAGGATATTTTAAGACCTCTACGGAGCTAAGATTTTACCAAGCCTCTTTCGATATTCTCCTAGACAACCGTTAATCGGCCCTGCTACTCGTATGCCATCAGAGAAGTGACTACTTTCACGATAACAAAACTCCGTAACATATCCCCACTAGCATCATAATCAGAGAAAAACATGGAAGGTGCCGAAGACCACACTGGAAAATGTAATTAGATCCTTATTTTTTTGCGACTTTGCAGTGTTTTACTTCCCGTTGGAATGAAGAAGGAGAGTAAATCGGAAATCCGCCTCTTTTCATCATCGCTGAAGATTCGCTGCCAATTTCCGGGGCTTCCCTCTCCGCCTCCCTCTCGGCGTTATCTCAACTAATATCCAGTCAGAGCTTCTATCGAAAGACTACAAACCGAATAGTAGTCCCCGAGTCTCGTGCTGCTGTGGTTATAGTTCTTCATTCCCCCCCCCCAAAAAAAAATCCAACGTTGCTGTTATTCGTTCACCGTTGGCTAAACTCAGAGCACTCGTGCAGTTTGGCAACTCATGAACGAATGACGGCTCCGGATCCCTGCCCAACATCTTTCTACTCAATACCCCCGTCTTGCCCAGTCTCTAATGATACTCATTTCCAAGGCCCACATACATTGATTTATTGAACACCTTCTAAAACGAAGGGGCTTTTTTGATTCATAAATTGGTTACGTGAGATCTGCTTTAGTCATTTATGTCCAACGGAATCTAAAAGACGGTTGACTAGTAACAACCCGTTTGCTGAGAGCAATCTTAGCCATCTTATAATTTCCGTCTTAATGCTTCCCCTTCTAATTGTCCCTTCCGTTTCCCATCTAATCGTGATAACACGCACACTAGTCTCGTGTGAATTACACGAGAGTGTGACCACACGAACGAATCGTATCAATCTGACACAAAAAAGCGATCATAGTTTCAGGGAATGTTTTGCCCGTATGTTTTGCCCTCTCAGGTCACTCATTGATCTTCCGTTTCCATCCTACTCCGAACACGAGAGAGTGGAGGTGTGAACTCCCCTGTGGGCAAGTTGTGTACTACTAGAGCTAAAGAGGGCACCTCTCTCTGTCTAATCCACACCCGCTACGAGGGAGATACTAGGAATGAATTAGAGGCCAGAGAAGGCGAGGGAGTCGAATGCACCACACTAATCTCAATATCAAGACAAACATTCAATATCAGTCATATTACTGATTCCCTTCTCTCCTCACGAGCAAGATAAGCTGATTACATTCCCCCCCCCCCCCCCCGAGTACATATCCACTGTAATCGACACTGTCAACCCTAAATAACACTAAATGTTGCACATACGAAAGACTAACCGATCCCTTCAGTGGGCTTGCATCGACCGTTTGGTAATTCCCCTATGAATTTAAGAAAAAGTGAGATTTCATGGGGCATTGGTAATAACTCATGGTAATAAAAAAGCTGATCATTAACATACGTTGGAGGAGGCAGCAAAACACGGCTACCATAGATACCGCTTGTGAAATTTTCTGAAATATATAATTATTGAAGTTTTTTTTCATAATATTAGAATGTTTTGCAGTGATTACGTGTTAAATTGCATTCTCGTGTATAAAATACAAATATCTTACAGGTACATACAGGAACTGATCATATCTTAGCAAAATATAGAAATAGAAAGCGTTGATTTTGGTTGTGAATAGAACAAATACAAGCCTGATTTGAAATAGTGTCGGTTCTAAACATGCGTAAGTGGGGCAAATATGATAAATTTACAGTTTTCATCGGTAACTTATCAATAGGTGGACGGATTTTAGCCAAATACACTAAGAAAAAACAAAAATTCAAGTAATAAAATGAATAAATACAAACCTGCTCACATTCCAATTGATTGGCGCTGCTTGCAAGCCACGTTTCAGTCCAGTTCAAACTGCAACTGCTTGATAATTAAATATAATAAATTGACTGCTACAGTTCGCAACTTTATTTTATGTGCTACTAATTGGATCTTAACCAAATAACCAAAGCGGAACCATTGGATAAAAAATTAAAATATATGAACTCAACTTGTTCACATCTCAGTCACTCGGAGCTGCTTGAAAGCTGCTATTGAGTCCGGATCACACACAAGTACGATAATAATTGTCTAAAAGTACAATTTCATGTGTTTATTAGTGCAAAATGAATGGTTTGTGTGAAATATAGGTTATGAAGCGAATAAAACGACGAAAAGGGCAGTTTGAATCGGTGAAATAAGCTAAGAATGTTTTAATTCAACAATTAAAATTAAAAATTAAAACAAACCTGCAGTCATCACAGTCGTTTGTCGCTGCTTTTAAGCCACGATTGAGCCGTGTTGACACTGACGCTCGTTGAAAATTGCCTGCTATTTATTATTTAATTCATTTATTGTAACGTAATGTATTTGATACATAGCGTTTGGGAGGAACATTGAAAGAGTGGGCATGTTAGTTGGACAGCGAGAAATAAGGCGCAAGTGGCTCGCAAGTCTCGGCTACGCAAATTCAGCGTCAGCCTAACCTCTGTACTAGGTCAAACCAAGAGTGGGAACCTTACACATCGATCGATTGGACACGCGCAGAGAGGGAGGGAGAGGGAGAGGGGACAGGCCTCGTGACTCTCTCGCTAGAGAGTGGATACGCCGCATAGGCGCTAAAAAAAGTAAGCATTGGTCAATATGCGCGAATATCCAGCGATTCGGCTTATATATTCTAAAAAGTGAGTAATAAATAATTGAGTTATCATAAGAACAGAAGTTGAACCTTGCTCGCTCAGTGTGCGTGCAAAGGCGCGCCCGTATGTTTGCTTGCGCGGCTTTTGAACCTTTCTATTCCGCAGTTCTGGTCTCCGGTCTCTCGGTAGTTATAGCCGCCGGTTCCTTACAGAGTGAAGCTCAAATCCCCGGCTTCCTCTACATATTTAAAAAATAAATAAATGTACATTTTTGCAGAATCCTCCCCACCGAAGCTAAGATGATCATAGCGGACTGTTTTGGCGTGCTGGAGGCGATAGGCCATTTCGTGCGAAGAAGCTTAGACTTTGATCTTTGATCTTTGCAATACTTCTTCCCGCCCGCTGAAGAGGATCTACTAAGTACCTAAGTAACTACGTAACATGACGTCTGATTTCGTTTATTTCAGATCTGCCCGTCTCACCGTAATTCTCTTCATCCAGTAGTCATCCATCGATGCATCTCAGAGGTGTGCAAACATTTCTCGATATCTCATTTCGCACTGCTCTCTCGCCGGTCTGAAAGAGCGAGAGAATATGGCGAAATGTGAGATCGAGGTAGTTTTGGCTTACCTCTGATGCATCTCCCTTCTAATCATTACCATTGTCGTTTCATTCCATCCCTCTGACATTTCTGTTTCCACGATCGCATTCTTTAATCCTTCCCGTCTTCCCTCACATCTCTATACTGATTCCCTTCACAACATTTTCCTGCCGTATTCGGCGAGCACATTTAGTTACTTTATCCTATCGGCCATACATTGACTTATTGACTTACTGCACTTCAAAATGTATCAAATCAATCCTAATCCTCCACTCAACGCATCGCAATGCCTGTTTTTAACAAATTGTAATCATTATTCGTTCCCAATTGTTGTATTATGTATTCTCTATTTCGAATAAAGTGTACATAGTAAGATTCCTGTCATCTCTTCATTGCTATATTGGATATTTTGAACGTCACTTCAGCAATATCCATTGATCTGTGCAGAGGTATGTGGCTATTGTTCTTTTTCTCATTTCATATCATGAAGTTCTTTTTTCGGAGAGGATGGTATGATATTTGCCATCTACCTTTCCATCCTCGACAATTCGTTTGCATTCCCTATCAATCTGTCTCTGAAAGTGTCTTCTCCGCTTGTTTGGTACGGTTAGGTCAATTCCCGTTATCAATGCTTCCTAATCACTGAACGCAAAACTGTCAAGGACACCAGCACTCTTGAGAGAACACGAATGGAGAGAGAGAAGTAGAGCTTGAGAAAATGATACGACCGTCTCTTCATTTTGCACACTCTCTCGCCCGGTCGGTCTACGAGAGAGTGTGTGAAATGAAGAGTCGGCGTTATCAGCAGTGGAGAAAGTGATAATTCAAGGTAGACGATTGATCCCTCCTTATCTATCCCCTCTTTCTCGTACTCAATCATTGTGCCTATTTCAAGCATTGCATCGCAGGAATGACAGCTGCATATTGCTCCCACCATCCATTCCCTACCCTCACCGCCTCATTCCTTGCTGCAATATTTTGGAAAAAGCGTCCAAGATTCATTAGAAACGTCAGTGAGAGTGAAGTAAGCAAGATAAACGCTTCTCTTTTCAAAAACCACCTCAACTAACTAGCGATGGAAGGTAACGGCATTGAACGCTAGCTCTACCATCGTTCATATCGGGGCCGATCTTGTTAGATTGAGACGAGATAGCAGCGAAAAGGGAGAAGGACAGACAAAAAAAGCGTTCCGAGTGTTCCCTCGGCGGTCAGAGATAGAGAGAGAATGAGCACGAGAGGAGGGAAGAGGCTCAGCTAGATTCGATATCTGCTTTTACCTTCACGCCCCCTTTCTCTCCTCTTCATCGACTTTCACATTCATTTTTCTCAGTAACCTTAGTAGGGAGTTCGATCTACTTGCGTTCTCGCAGTTCTCCGGGTGCTTTCACGCGTAGAGGTTAGGCTAGAATTATTAGGCGGCTAGAATTACATTATTATGGCCCGAGGAGGCCACTATATTTATTTTGGGGCCACTATTTCACGATGGGTGCACTATTTTACACTTCAACCGAATTCTCGTTCGGTTCGTTAGTTCGCCGAGGATATTCAGCCTAATGATGTTGCAAATGTGAGCGAGAAATTTTGATCTCTCTTTCTTATACCAAGCAATAAACTCTACGGCTGGCATTCTTACTTCGTTGCTCAACAATATCCCCATGAGCGATTATATCTGAGCCGATGTCATCAATTAATAGCATTTCTCCGCACATTTCACGATTATTTACCTTTTTCTCCACCATCTTAAGGTAATTTCAGTCGTAGATGCAGCAACACGCACAGACCGAGTACCGCAACCGAACGGATGGTTTCCCCGACGTCGCTGCTGTCGAGAGGCAATTCCGCGACACTCATCTATCATCGTGGCAGAATGTCAGAAGGAATCGTCCAACTCAGTGAGTGATAGCGATCTCATGCATACTATCTGTTCATTACTATAGGCAGTTCCCGCCTAACTTCGCCTCGTTGTCGTAACCGATGACAGATGGAATGGTCGCTCGAACAAGTATGTTGCCTATTTTTGTAAGCACGACGATGGTAAACAAGTAAAAAATGATACAAATTTAGTTGTGAACCTCTGTAATTTTTTATCTGATCCATTTTGAAGACGCTCCTCGGAGTCTCGCTTCCACTCAACTTCTGCAACGAACAACAATTGGAGAAGGAGTCGCCAACAGTGGTAAGCGTTGCCAACTCTAGCTCGCCACTCTAGCAATGAACACACTAGGAAAACCATTCCATTTCTTCAATAAGAAGATGCGATTTGCTTAACTAGCGCCACCAGGACGAAACATCTCCCTTTCCTCGATAATATAGCGCAATAACAAACAGAAAGAGAGGACCGAAGAAACTTCGTATCGTGAAGCTTCAATTGGAACAACAACTACAATATTGAATAATAAGCCACAACGAAACAGTCATTATGCAAAGTTGTCTCATAATTATTCCTTCTAGGAACGACTCTCCGTTCGTCCAAGGATACGATCGAAGGAATTGCAATGATCGATACAAAAACGAGAAAGCTAGCTCTAACTTGAAAACTTGGCATAGAACGAAGTTTAATACCAATGGCCATAATAATTTACCTACGCCCGTAATAATCACTTTAGACAATCTGTTCGGAAACACTACAAGAACCCCCGATCCTTCTCCCATCTGAAAGGAGGCAGTCAGGGATCCTCAAGTGGATGCAGTTCAAGCGATTCCGTGAAGTATCGAGAAATACTTCCGATTGAAGAAGACGAGCGGAAGGTTGGTATTCTTTTGTAACATTTGTGTTCGTTGATTAGGTACGCCGTACCCGGCCTTACCTGTGTACCCCACCAGGCCTGTTTGTCTCATGATAACTGTAAAATCGCCTTGAGTGTGGAAGCTACTTTAACTTTAATTTATTCGGTTGGCTGTAAAGTTTGACTTATTCCAAACACTTCAGGCCATAGATATCATCCGAGAGGCAGCTGCGTTAATACGGCAGGTATTTCATATGAATTTCGTAGACGTGAATTGAGACAAATATAATCAGGAGGATTTCGAGTACCGCAGAAAAAGCAAGGCTCTGAGGAGGAAGATCATTCCGCATTACGAATGTCTAACGGGGGTGAATGTATTTCAAATATACAATGGAAATGGAGCGCAGTCAATTTCTTGAAACTAAGCACGTAAAACACCAAACCATCATGATTGAGCTGGTGTTCGACAATTCAAAATCGTTCACTTTCAGGCAATGGTTCGCCGCGAGCAAATACAGCACGATTCATATGAGAAACATGGGGATAGGCACGCTATTGATTCCCATAAGGTGAATAACCATTATTATACGATGCACATTTCAAGTCATTGTTTCTCGTATTAATTCCCTAAATGATCCAATGGCATCCCCTATTCAGCAGATTAACATAAATTTTCCAGGAGATCTTTGGCCATAAGAAGGACGAGGAGACAGCGCTCAAGGAACGAATGGTAATGGATTAATCATTGAAATATTGCAAATGGGATGAACATTCTACGATTAGCCCGCACATCTTAGAATCTCAATTGTTTGCTTTTTCAGATGTGACTTAACTATGATCAACGAACATTTCAGATTCATCTGGCCAAATGGCTTCTCAAGAACCCAGTGGACGATCAGGTCGAATACAACGCAGACGAGGAGATCCAATTGTCCGAAGAATCGAAGGATGACCACAGTGATGCTAACAAATAGAACTGATGAGAGCATCCCATTTTCTCATTTTTTTTCATTTTATTTCGATAGGGTTTTACGCATGTGCACTGGATCCAGAAATGACTCTTTCTTTGCACATTAATTGCGTACCTTCTTGGTAATTATTTGAGCTTTGCTATACCACCCTTTGTTAATGAGATTGTTGTGCTATATGATAAATGTCTATCGAGTATTGCAATATCGGGGCGCGGCCGTGAAAGGAGCTTACTCATCCGACCAAATAGTCTTACGCGACATTCATTTCGAATGAGACGGCCGAACTATGTTCTCTTCGGGTCATACGGATAACTCATGTGCAGTGTGATGTTATGCTCAACAATCTTGTTTCCGCGATGTTCCAATGAAGGGATGAGTCTTCAAATATCTTTGTTTGATGATTTTCGCTGAAACTGGATGAACTTGTCTTACTGAAGGTGTCGAAGTGCATTCACATCACGACACTAGGTCGGTTGAGAACTATTTCGCAATATGTTTGTAGACATGACAGTTGTCTTTCGCAACCGAAGGATCTAATTCCTATTTCACTTGTATGAGTTTTGACTAGTACTGATCAAAGAGTCTGCCACAATCAACAGAATATGAAGTTGTTTCAATTACGGTTGATTATTTATCACAAAATGTAGCTACGATACAAGAAAATGTTGCGTGGCGAATGAGGTCGTAGATTCAGTGTCTAATGACAATGATGGGGAAAGAGAATGAATCCCATGTAAAAAGTGATGGAAGAGGTCGTAGTTGTGAATGATATGAGATGGTATGATATTGATGTTAATGTGTACTTGCTGGCCCCGGAATTGTTTAAACAAGACTGGCTTAGTGAATGGTTTCCTTGGATTTAATTCGGACACATTCCAATTGCTCAGTACCGAGGAAGAAGCGTATATTGGATGACGACTCTTCAAGAATCATGAAGAGCTCTCAGCATCTTAGCAGTGAAGTTCGAATACACCTGAGAAGAAAGATTACTGTCCGAAAGAATAGTTTCACGATCCTCGAGAGCACACTCGTTTTATTCTAATTTGTACAGCAATTTGTAGAACCTCGTGAAATGCTATGATAAAACAATTATGACCAACCTTGGGGAAAAGGTTGGAGGCAAGAAGAGAGTGGAAAGCCTGCACTGCTTCCTGCACTGTAAGCCCTTCCTGGAAGGCGTACAGTTTTTTCCCAGAAAAATCTGTATTTTTGAGATCACATTTGCAACATAAGTAGATGAACAAATAGCCAAAAAAAGTCCCACCTCTCCATCTTTCATTGCTAATTGCACGAAGACGAATGGATTCTGAAATGAAATCATCTGCAGGATTGCTAACTACAAGATTTCTAGTATACGGCAGCAGTATAATTCACTTCTACTTTCACTTCTACTTCGGCGCAGTTAGTTGTCTGAATATTTTCGTCGGATTTCTCGCTTTCCTTCGCATATCGATAAAGATAACTATCTATGTTGTCGTATCCCCCTAAGCCGTAACCCAATCAATTCAATATGAATCATCCCTACTGTTCACCTCAGCATGGTAGCAATACGCGACGACTTTCATCACATCCCTATCGCAGGCTCGCTCCTTCACGTATTCTCTCTCGAATCCTCTGGGAATTTCGTACTTTTGCGCGTAGGACTCCTCTGTCCAGACCTTCACCTGCAACAAAGACTCATGTTTGAAACCCAATATCGAATTAATGCTTCATATAGTTGACGAGTGATCTACGGTCAAGAAAAGCCCCATTCAAGAAGACTACTTCGTGCGTTTACTCTTAACCACGCAAGTCAGGACTTCGGAGGCTGGATGAGCTACTTCTGGACTCAAGCCACCGACTTCAAACAGCTAAGAAGATACCATCCCTTGACCCTTTGATACTGAGCACGAAGATCCGATTCCCGTCCCTAACAATGTTTCTTCCTGCAGGCCCATTCCTTGATATCAGGATAAATCTGTAATCTGTATTCTGTAATAGTCGACGAATTTCATTCAATGGGAATAAATAGTGCGTTACTCTAGGAATCTCGTGCGTTTGTAGAATCCTCGGCTGCACAGGTGGAGGTGCGAAGTCCGAATCGGGCCCCATCCGATAGGGCTTTCCACCCTCTAATTAACTTCATATTTAACGAATAAAATAACTTTTAAATCACCTTCACGGGGACCTTGATTGGAACCACATATGACGGAAGTACGATCAACCCCGAGAGAAAGTCATCGACAGAAGGACGGGAGCTAATGAAGGTGATATTTAACGGATCGATTGAACTCTGTCGTGTTTCGATAGCACTCGTTTGCTCGTTAACAATCATTCATGATTAGAGAATACTCACTCGTTCACTGCCTTCGTTCCATTCCTCCGTCGAGGAGCCATAACCTAAAGAGTGGAATGATTAACCAAACAAGGTTAGAGGATGGAAAATTTTCGAAAATGTTAGATAAATGATCCAATAATGTAAATGAAAGCGATCAACTGTGGTCAAGGACTTTTCTCTTTGTCTCTTTGCAGTCTCTTTGCAGAACAATTGGGTGAATGCACTACAAGCCCAATAACCATGACCCAACAAACAAGAAGAAAATTTGCGACAGTTACGAATTGTGTAAACATAACTTCTTAAAATGTATTATTCCAGTCAACAGCTCTGAAATGATTGTTTGAACACATATATGGCTCACATGGATAGAATTCGAAGTAGCGAGCGAGCGAAGAGGATGATTGAATGTGTTTACTGAGCCTGAAACAACGAAAGTTGACCATTTCACTATTTCAAACGATAATACTTATGCAAATAGACACATTTCAATTACCGAAAGTCAAAATAAATAAGCATTAACATTATGAACACGTAAAATTCATGAAGTACATATTACGGAAACAACGTCACAACGGTACACGCACATACGGTATACCATCTCACATTGTGTGACATAACAATAAATAACACGCAAATATTGCACTCGCGGACTCATTTATTTATTTAGCGTTTTGATTTATGTAATTAAATTAACGGTTCAATGTCACTCAATCGATTCTTTCGACTGGTCACTTTCGACCTCTAGGACGGTTAGTGATTCGATTAAGGAGTGCGCGAAGATGCGATACAGTACAGGATGATCCACCCAGTCGTCGTCTGGTGCTGGTTAGCGAGTCATTGATAGTCTGGGAGAAAGGAAAGGAAGAGGAAGTGGAGAGAAGAGCAGGTAGATCACTAGTCTCTTCCCGGCTTCTTCGTCCCTAGTTAGTTGGTCAAAGGTCAACTATGTCTGGTAAGGGCGTCTGGTATGGAGTAGGGGAAGTCTCAATCGCACACAGTTGAACGGCCTTCCGATACACCATCTTGATCAGCGCAACTTAGCGAATACTGATAATGCTGTATCTGTATCTTTCGTTTCACCCATTCTGCAGCTATCATGTCCCATCCTTTCGACTGATACATCAATTCAATAGTTGAACAGAAACAGTGCTCATAATGTTGAACAAAATGCAGGAATCATTTTATTATCTCAACAATCATAACACAGTACAAGATGGAATGATTGTGCTTCTCACCTTACCATTCTATTATATTCTTCGTTACTTCTCTGTTTATTCGCCTTCGTCGATGATGTCATCCACTGCATGTTGACTTTCCATTTTATGCAGTGGACTGTTCTTTCCATGTTCTCTGGAGCATCGCTGTCCATCCACAATGTCTACGAAATTGAGGAGTTCGTTGATAGCGAGTGGGCGCGGCCTAGCGTTGATTACGTCTGAAAAAACTGCTTGACTTTGATACTTGACTTTGATGCCTGACCTTGATTTTCCCTCTATTACCGAAGTTGTGTAAAGTTTGTTATGCCAAAAAGATTAGTATAGTTCTAGTCGTGAGAATGAAGTGGATGGTATTTAGGCTTTCACCACTTCCCTTTGCATAAAAATTACCGCTCACATTATTTTGAATATTTGTAGATGTATTGTTCCTTGTCTTAGTCGACAGGAGTAGAGAAGGTGTAGACTTCTGAAATATTCCGGAGTAATCAATGCCAAGTGGAAGCACCAATGATAGACGGGAGTAAGCGATCGATAACACGGGACTAAAAAACAAGGGGCTATTCTGCTAATTTAATATACAATGGCATGAGGGGCAGAGAGGAGAGGTTGATGAGGGGCGAAGATAGTAGGCAGGAGAAGAAAGAGGAGTCTCCATTGCGCGCAGTTGCCACGGAGATTACGAGATCGATAGAGATAGAGAGGGAGATGGAGAGGGGTGTAGGGCACTCCCAAGGAATATACTCATTATCCCTTGGGTCAACCCCTACCTTCGTTGCGTGCCACCGAGCGCATTAGTCTGATGAGTGTGGACTGAAGAGAGGAAGAGGGAATCATTGATGAGTGGGAGATGAGAACAATATCCGAAGGATTGAGTCGTACCTAATTTGGTACTAGGTGGGTCATATTTGATAACGATCTGAACAGTGCGGATAGAGATTCGATGGATATTGGTGAGGAAACCTTTTCATATCATTTGTAGTATGAATGGTATGCTTCTATCAGATCTCCCATAACCTTTCTGCAGTATTCGCAAAAATATCTCTGCTAGGTTCATTTATTTTTTTCACTTTTTCTTCCAGTACATGTATTCTTAACGTTGAAAGCACATTTAGGAAGGAATACTTTTATTATCTCATTACAACAATACACAGTGATTAACCACTTCATCACATCGTCAGCATCAGCATTAGTGTGCTTAACATTGCTATTGATCATTGCCCAGAACGTCGGAAATTCTCGCAGTATCTCCTCATCGATACCAGAAAGAAGCATCTTGTATCCTTCTCTATATTTCTCAGTTGATATGGAACCGTGTTTACCTGCATAAACATCTATCATCTTTCTCAGTATTAAAAATGTTTTAAGTAAAGTTTTTGTGCAGCGGGCAAAAAGACTTTTCAGAAAAAAAACAAGAATTGAGAGAACATAAATGTAAAACACAACATGAAACTCACCTTATTGTGATTATTTGTAGATGTGTTGTTGCTTGTCAAAATCAACACGAGTAGAGAAGGTGTAGACTTCTGAAATGCGAACGAATTAATGGATAACGACGCTTAACCATCAATGAGAACACGATTGATAATAGACTAGGCGAGACAATGTTGCTAAATGAAGGGAATGTATAATAATGTTCATGAACTGGAAGAGTAGAGAGAGATGTTAAGGGTGAAGATAATAGAGGGGAGAAGAAGGAGGAGTCTCCATCAAGCACAGTTGCCAGGGAGATTGTGATGAGTAAGAGAAGAGATAGAGAGGGAGGCTGAGAGGGGACTGGGGGAGGGGGTGCTCTCAAGGAGTACACTCTCCTCTCTCATTAGGCAACCCCTCGGGTCGAATTCTCCCTCCGTTGCTTGCCAACGCCTAGTTTGATGAGAATGGACTGATAGGAGGAATGGAGAAGGGTCATTGATGAATGGAGTAGACGAGATTAATATTCGAAGGTAGGAGTCGTACCTAATTAGGTATTAGCTGGGGTAGATGGGATGATGATGAGGAAACCGTTCCATCTCATTAGAATCATTGTGTTGTAATTACAGCGGGATATAACAAGTGAATGGAGGAGGATGGGTTGATCTGGTTATGTTATGGGCAGGTACAAGAGGGGGAAGAGAGGAGAGGATAGGCTGTCAGGGGAAAAGAGAGCGATAATAAAGGAGAAAGAAGGGTCACGCACAATTGCCAGGGAGATTGTGATGAGAAGAGAGGGATCGAGAAACCTACCTCTCGGAGACTGGAGAGGAGACTGGGGGAGGGGCACAGCCCATGAGTACACTCTCTCATTAGTCTCCCTCGTGCCAAACTCTCCCTCAGTTGCTTGCCAACTAGTGCATTATTCTGATGAGATCAGACTGATGGGAGGAATAGGGAAGGGACGGTGATGGGCAGGAGAGCAATATATGAGATCAAGATCCGAAGGGAAAAATTGTAACAGATGTGGTGTTGTGTGGGGCGTCAGCAGAGTGAGGCGTCGCCTTAAAGTGGCACTGGGTCTACCAAATATGGAATGGCCGTCATGATGAATATCAAGGAGACCGGTGGTTTCATGAATCCGATGAATCGTCCTTCAGCACATCATTCCGCATTGTATGGTAAATGATTCATATCAGATTCGTGGCTCCTCCCCTCCAGGGATGGAAAAAATCAGTGGTTCTCTCATTTCGCGGTGTTTCTAACCGGCGAGAGAGCACTGTGAAATGAGAGATCTGTTAAATGTTTCCCAATCCTGATATTTTCTAGCATATTCCGAACAATCTCGCTTCTTCCCAATGTCGCTTCTCATAAAAAATCATAGTCTCTTGCCTCATTTCACTTTTTTTCTATATTTATCTTTTCCTTGTGCTTCAAAATTCATCCTGGATTAAAGATGACTAATGATTGTACACCCGTTATTATTCACATAACTGTGGGAACATTTAATATTCCCTACAATCATCGCCAGTATACGTACATTTCTACATTTTTCCAATGATGACTGTCCGTACATCTCTCTTTTTCCTTCTACTTTCCCTTCGGCCAGAGAACACAGACAACATGATGGACAATATCCCGCTCCCTCTGCTGTCAGTTCGGTGACTCATTTGAGTTCGATGTGCCTCTCTCGCTCTTCCGTGTCATTTCGAGTCTTTTTGGGAGTTCACTTTACAATAATCTCGTTGAGGAAGCCGTTCGAAACTTCGAGGGGCCGAAAAATGGATGGCATAGCTGTAAGAATCAAGGAGGTGAAAACTAGCGAGATTGTGAGATTCAATTATCGATTTATGGTAGCGTAACTAATCTATTAGAAGGAATCAACGAATGACGGAGTCAAGGCAGTTTTTATTGTAGGCATCTGCGGAGGGAGCGCTTCTGGAAAAAGTTTGGTCAGTGATTTCCGTAAGAGATTACGTAAGAAATTGTGTCATTCGGGAACCACTTGCCTTCTTAGGGTAACTAAGAATAAATTGTTTTCCACTATTCGCAAATCAATTATTGTTTCGATTTTTGATCTCACCTTCCCCCCCCCCCCCAAACATTCCTTATCCTTGCTGCCGCAACAATCAAATCGACATCTATAATGAACTCGAACCGTTGCATAGAACAAACGGAAAATATAAATATTATTCAGATCGCGAATGAGATTTTGAATCAGCTGAATGATAGTCGCGTGGGAATAATGTGCATGGACGATTTCTATAAGGTAATTATCGTAAAATAAGAATTCGTTACGCGTTCATATTCCTATCGTTCATTCGCATTTTGACAAGAGAGTCTCCGGTCCTGGCTTTTTTCCTAATCGTTTCCTAGCATTATATAAAGCATTTATGGCTAATTATTCTCGTGAATTACTCGACTATGTAGTCAACCATGCAACACACATACAAAACAGCGCAGTTAGAAATAGTGCCTCCTCCTAACACATGATGAATCATTTTAATTAAAATAGAATAAAAGGTCTGACAAGAGATCTTGTTTTGAGACTGTACGGTGTGGCTGTTTTAGCGAAATGGGTATTTTTACTTTGCAAAATCTTTTCAGAATCTTTGTCCAGAAGAAATGCAGAAGGTACTCGAACGTCGAATGAATTTCGATGAGCCCAATTCATTTGATTTTGATCTTCTCAGGGATGCTTTGACTAAGATAAAGAAGGGGGGTACAGTCGAGGTAAGGTAATTTATTTATTTTGGTGTTTTAGGCATGTATTGGACTGAAAGACGATTATAATGACAATACGCAACATTTCAGATACCTGAATACGACTTCAAATCATGTATTCGAACATTCAATGGAAAGGTATGTTGTGATAGTTTGACAGACTAATTGAAATAAATTCCGAATAATATCGAGCCATTTACATTGGTAATCAACCCACATTTACTTTTCAGACCATCGGAAATGTCAATGTTCTTATTTTTGAGGGAATTCTCTCCCTTTACAGCGATGAGATTGCTGAGCTTCTGGACCTCAAGGTTAATAATTACATGATTGGACACGTTGAGAGAAGAAAGTGATTACTGCTAGTCGCGCTCTCCTCATTTCGCACCCTCTCTCGCTCGTTGCCTGAAAAGGGGCTTCGCTAGAAGCCAATTTATTTCAAACGGTTCAAACAAAAAATAAACAAACGAGAGTGTTGAAAGTGTGATAGGGTAAACATTTCTTGTCTAACCAGATATTAATGCCTAACCCCTCTAAAAACCCTTACCTTCTAGGTTTTCGTCACAGCAGACGACGATATCCGTCTCATTCGTCGTATTCAACGTGATACCAAAGAGAGAGGAAGGAGCATCGACAGTGTGATCAAGCAATATCTAGATTTTGTCAAGCCTTCCTTTAATCGTTTCATTGCTCCCTGTGAGCTTATTATTTATGATATTATATCTATGAACTCGCACTATCAGAATTTTAAAGCAAATGATTTCGCTGACAGCAGAAAAAAGTAAATCGACTACGTAAATCGATTGTCATTCATTACTGTTATTCAGGTCAAGCAAAGGCCGACGCTATTATATCGAATGACGGAACGGCCAATAATTTGGAGAATGCAATCAGACTGATCGTCTCACGAATTAGGGAGGAAATCTGTGGCAGAAGTGAGAGTTTTCAACAGGAATTTGAAGATAATTTAAACCCTTTTCAGATAATATTAACGAAATTGCGATATTCGAATAAGAAGATCAGCAGCTAATTATGACATCCATTCCATATCGGTTCTCAGTATTACTACCACACGACTGTTTGAATGTCTGTCTGTACTGTCTAACAGCCGGCCTTACCAGTGGGTCCCACTTAGCGTTGTCTTACGAAGTAAAATCGCTTGACGTGGATACACCTTTACCTTTTACCTTTTTTTCTGTTTGAATCATTCATATTTTTAACACATAGTGCTTCTCACCTTTCTCGTTCTTCATTTGTTGTGATCAATGTCACGGTAAATTTCACGGTAAATTTTCTCTTACTTTCACACGTATGACATCATTCTGTATTCCTTTTTCCATTCGTAATGCTCAATTATTACTGATTGAACAAATTAATGATTTCTGTTTTTGCTCATGTGTTTTTACGCGTTTCGATAAACACGTTTGCCAATTTCATTTATCAAATGAGTTGTCACTTATATTGAATGATAGCAAATAGCCTGAAGAATCTCATTGTTGATTGGTACCATCAATATATAATTCGTAATGATTCCCTATACTCTTACTTCTTACAATTAGACGTACAATTGAAGATCTGGATGTGGTGAGGGACATACTCCACTATCTCAAATAGTGCGAATAGTGTCATACTGGAGCTCGAGTCGGCATTAATTCGGATAGGCTACTTGGTCTACAAAACACAGGATACGATTTCCGGAAAAGAAAAGAAAACGTATTCACTCTCTTCAGTATGAAACGGACTCGAATGTAGCAGGATAGATTGATCGACATCACTTCGGAATTCGAGTAATCAGTCTATCGACCAGTTGTATTTCAAAGCCAACACGACATCAATTTATGGATGCTAGGCATGCCATCGAAATATAGTCAAATGTGTGCAAGCTAATAGAGAATTTGCATTCAATAGTCACTTTATCACTTGAGATCAGAAAAAAATTGCGCACAATTGAGAAGGAATTATTCACGGGGGATCCATAAATCAGTCCTCAATAACAGCTACGGTACAATGCACAGCGGGGAATTTGAGGTAAACTGAAGCTCTTATCTTCGGTATTGGATCGGGAGGAGATTTTCGGCATTGTTCCTATTTACTCTGTTTGAATGAAATCTGTGGGTATATTTTAGGTAAAATTGGTAATTAATTAGTAATTCTTAGAATTAACTAATTAATTAAATGGATCGTTGTTGGACGACGGTGAGAAACTGCTCACAGAGCGTTGAAACGGCCCACCTTAAATTATTTAATTTCGCTAATTAGTTAAAATAAAATAAGTAGATGAAGTCCACGCGCATCATTGCATTAAATCTACGCACCTTAGCAAGAATATTGATCGATTACTTTTCTTGTCCAAATCAACAAGAGTTGTGATGTTGAGAAGATGTAGGCTTCTGGAAATAAGGAAACGTGGAAAGAAACGAAATCAAATTGATCGGTAGACAATATATAATCAGATTAGGTGATTATAAAGAAATTGAACATTATATCCAGGGCGACCACCAGAATTAACCGTAAGCAGTCAACGGGTTAGAAAGGGGAGTTGGGCCAATAGGCCTATACCCTATTCCTGATGAGATGGGAATACGCGATAGATAACAATGGACTAGTGAAGGCTAATTTGAAGAAAATGTGTTGGACAGGTACAAGAACGAGAAGAGAAGAGAGGTTGGAGGAAGGGCGATGATAATAGGAAGATGAAGGAGGAGAAGTCTCCATCTCGCACAGTTGCCAGGGAGATACATCGATCGAGAGAGACATCGAGGGAGGAGGAGAAGGGAATGGGGGCAATCACAAAGAGTACACTCTCTCATTAGGTAACCCCTCGGTTCCACCCCTTCCCTCCCTCCTCACTGCTTGCTATGAGATGAAAATTGCCACAAGGAACAATGTCCGGTAAAAAAGAGACATGAGAAGGAGAAAGATGTGGATTCAGGTAGAGCGGCTCTCAAGGGTTACGCTTGCTTGTTCCCTTTCGTTTCGCCCATCCTGCAGCTGTCATGTCACCCATCCTTCCGACTAATACACCTTCAGTAGTTGAACAGAAACAGTGAACATAATGTTGAACAAAATGCAGGAATCATTTTATTATCTCAACAATCACAACACAGTACAAGATGGTATGATGTTGCTTCCTATTATATTCTTCGTTACTTCTCTTTTTATTCGCCTTCGTCGATGATATCATCCACTGCAAGTCACGTTGTTTTCTTCATGTTCTTTGTAGCGTCGCTCCACAATGTCGAAGAAGTTGAAGATTTCTTTGAATACGGCATTTCTTGTGGACAAGGCGTAGCGTTGTGTCACTGAAAAATCTGCTTGACATACGCCTATATCTTCATCCGTCTTTTCCTGCCGTTGTGAGGTAAGCGAAAATTTCGTTTTGGACTAGGATGGTGCAGCAAGCATCGAAAAATACAGCTATAGTAAAAGAATTGAGAACAAATGAATGAAGTGGAATGGCCCGCAGGCATTGTGAAGAATCCTAATCCCATTTGAATGGAAATTTCCACTAACCTTTTTTTGAATATTTGTAGATGTCATGTTGCTTGTCTAAGTCGACAAGAGTAGAGAAGATGTAGACTTCTGAAATGTTCAGGAGTTAATCAAAGCGAATCAAAGCGATCAAAGCGCCCATTGATAGAAGAAAGTACGCGATCAATAACAAGCGTCTATGGGGGGCTAGAGTGATTAGAGAGTGTATTGAACAGCTATGAGAACGTAAGCGGAAGAGAGAGAAGTTCGAGAATAATTAGAGGAAGGAGGAGGAGTCTACATCGAGTGCAGTTACCAGGGAGATTGTGATGAGAATGAGAGATAGAGAGGGAGGAGGAGGGGGGGAGGTGAGGCCTGCGCGGGGCACTCCCAAGGTTCCCTCCCCCAGTCCTCTCTCTCCGGGATCAGTCTAATCCTCGGCTCAAACCCTCTCGCCGTTACGTACTACGAGGGAAAGGCCGCCACCTGGCACGATGGCAGGGGAAAAAGGGAGAACTAAGGGGGGGGGGGGGGGGGGGGTGGAATCCGAGGGATTAGATCGAAGGAACCTGGATGTGAGGTGCACCTGTCGACTCCCCTATCCCCTCTCTTGTCCCTTCTCTCTCTTCCCCGTTGCGCGATTCACCCTTTCACCGTGTCGTTCCGCCTTTGTTTCTCGCTCACACTTGTGTATCTCATGTTTGCTTCTCTCAATAAAGCCCCTTATTGTATCGAATGCAATGGCCAGAATTCTGACTCCTCTATCTTCCCTCCGTCCTTTTCCTCTCCTTCATCTCCCTCCCCCTTAACTGCTAGATTTGCTAGTTTCGTAATCTTCTACTGATTTCCTTCGAGCACAGTAAATACTGACGTCGAATCGGCAACTTTGTCTACCAAATATGGAAAACTAAAGGAAGAATATCAATGAGGTCGTTGTTTCATGCATCAGGTGATGGAGATAGGGGACTGCTCCTCTAATTACACAATTCCGCTTTACTCCGTGCGTCTAATTGCTACCATGTGGTAGTACCCACTGCAGTATAATTGTTCCCAATCAGTGCCAAAGGTGTCGCTTTCAGAGACTGAATAATAATGGCGGTGCAAACATGGTGGATAGTTCTCTATTTGTTCTCACATATGTTCAACTACGTTCTAAAAAATTATCATCTTCGTTCAACTGCATGTCCTCTTCAGCTCATTCTTCACACATTCTTCTTAAATCATGTTATTCCTTTGTCTATTACAAATTAAAAACTGTTGAAGTAGTTCTCAACTACTTGACTCTGCACAATATCGAGCGGAAGAAAGAAACATTTATTACTATCTCGTTACAACACTACACAGTTCTCAAGTACTTGGAATCCAACTTGCTCTTTAATTCTCCCTCAGCTCGTCTTTGTTATCTTTTATCATCATATGAAGATTTTATGTCGATATTCATTCGTTCCAGAATGACTCCAGATAGTTTTCGTTACCTTGGCGTCCTGAAAAGACGCTGATCACCACTTTGCTTTTGTATATTTCACACCTACGTCGCCTCTGCGACTATTCTTAGTATTATTGTTTTCTGAGGGTGAGAAAAAATATAAACTATACGCACCATGGTAAGATTATTTATCGATTCTTGACCTTGTCCGAATCAGCAAGAGAATCAGAAGATGTAGACTTCTGAAATTTCCTCAAATTATTAAAAACGATGTGGAAAACACAATGATTGATAAAGAAGAAGTACACGATGTTAAACAAGCGAATAGTGAAGTCTAGGTTGATACAGTAACGTATTGGACAGGCACGAACATGGGAAAAGTAGAGAGGAGAGGGTGGATGGGAGGGAGCGAAGATAATATGGAGAAGGAGGAATCTCCATCGCACGCAGTTGCCACGGAGATTGTGATGAGAGAGGGGGGATGGAGGGAGGATCGAGGTATACGGGGTGTCACTCTCTCCTCTCGCTGTTACCTAATACAAGAGGAACAATAAACGACGGTCAAATGGACGTATTCACTCATTTCAGTATGAAACGGGCTCGAATGTAGGATAGATTGATTTGTTATAACTTCGGAATTCAAGTAATCAGTCTCCGACCAGCTGATTTTCGAAGCCTTTTTTCCTGCTTGAATCAGCAAATACGAAATCATTTTATGGATTCAAGGTATGCCATCGAAATAACGTCAAATGTGTACAAGATAGTAGAGAATTTGCACAATCAGTCAGTTTATCACTTGAGATCAGAAATAAAATTGCACACAAATTGAGAATTCACGGGGGTATCCTAAGTTCCTATTTACTCTGTTCGAATGAAAGAAATTTGTGGCTAAATTATGGATTATGGATATTGTGCATGAATGTGACAGTGATTGGAAAATTGAAGATCTTCATCGTTGTTGGAGGGCGGCGAGAAACAGCTCACAGAGCGTTGAAACGTCGGCTCGCACAGTATTAAGCGCCATGCATTTCGGGAGAAGTTGGCAATAGAAAAGACGAGCGGGGGAATAGAACCTAGGGGGCGAGGAACGATTGGCAAACATTTTACCCACTGCGCTAACAGTGACATCTCCCACGAGACCTGGGAGACTAACTTTATTCTCCTCTCCTCCCAATCCGCCGAGAAGACGCATAGACACCCCCCCCCCCCCCCATTGCATGTGGGTAAAATAGGTTTATTTAGATAGAATAGGTTTATCTAGCAGTTCAAAGAGCGAATGAATCACCTAATACTGAACCACACTGTGCCAGCTCATTAATGGGTTTACTGCATAATTTTTTATCGATATAGAAAATCAACAATAAATACAATCTCATTAACGTATGAAAATATAAATCTACACAAACATTCAATTTCACAAATAAGGCCTTTGACCAAAGATCAAAGACCAAGCAAGACAGAAATAAATGCTAAAGTGGAGAATGCCGTACAGTCTGTAGTCGTGCGAAATTCCTAATCCAGGATACAATCTTAGGAGAGGAGCGAGTACAAGCGTAAAACACACACTAATGGAGACAAAATCAGTCACTCATCAACAATTCAACTACGAGGTACTACGAGAAAACATGGTTAAAACACATCCCCTCTCGTCCCTCTCAGACGATAGCTGGCAACTGCAAATTGAATATTACATTGAATTATTATAACTTTTTTCTGAATGAGAAGATGAGCAGTTGATCGCACTTCCCTTGTGCAATTGTCAGTGCATTGAAACTCATTAGCAACTCGATAGAACTGGTGAGAAATTAAAAGTGCTTAACTTGTGAAGCCGGCATAAAAGGCGCAGGGTTAAGGGCCATAGGCAAGTGAAGCGCACCGACTATAGGCCTTTTGGGCAAGTAAACCAGTGAGAAAACATGATATTCGCAGGTTTGTGTTTAATCGACAATATTTACAATCAGTTAAGAAAGAACCATTCTAATTTGTCTAGTTCGGGCTAGAATCTGGCAAGAATTTTCTACTTAATATCCTTTACCGACAGAAATAGGCAGCATTTAACACACATAAAACCTGATTAAACGGAAGAGGATAAATATAAAAGGAAAGATTAAATTAGTGTGTGAAAGTAGTCTCACCTGTATCTCCTAACGGCGTCGCTGCCCCGGCTCTAATCGACGTCCAACGTCAACGCTTACCTTAACACAAATCAATTAAACATAAATTAACACAAATATGACAGTGTAAACATAAAAACAGTCGATTAAAGCTTGAGAAACGAAAATGAAACAGGAGCCGGGCGCAGAGCCGGCAAATGGTAAAAATTAAATTCCTTACCGTATCTCATTGTTGCTGTAGAAAAGTAGCGATGAGAGGCTAAACTATTGCGGGAACAATTTTTTGAATGAGTGGGCGGAGCTTTTTCATTGTTTTTGAAATGCATTGCGACCTGCCTTTTCTTAATACTGTGCTCGATCCACCTTAAATTATTTAATTTCGCTAATTAACTAGTTAAAAATAAAATTAGTAGTTGAAATATATGCGTATCATTACATTAAATCTACGCACCTTAGCAAGAATATTGATCGATTACTTTTCTTGTTCAAATCAACACGAGTATATTGAATGATAGCAAATAGCCTGAAGAATCTCATTGTTGATTGGTACCATCAATATATAATTCGTAATGATTCCCTATACTCTTACTTACAATTAGACGTACAATTGAAGATCTGGATGTGGTGAGGGACATACTCCACTATCTCAAATAGTACGAATAGTGTCATACTGGAGCTCGAGTCGGCATTAATTCGGATAGGCTACTTGGTCTACAAAACACAGGATACGATTTCCGGAAAAGAAAAGAAAACGTATTCACTCTCTTCAGTATGAAACGGACTCGAATGCAGCAGGATATATTGATCGACATCACTTCGGAGTTCGAGAAATCAGTCTATCGACCAGTTGTATTTCAAAGCCAACACGAAATCAATTTATGGATGCTAGGCATGCCATCGAAATATAGTCAAATGTGTGCAAGCTAATAGAGAATTTGCATACAATAGTCACTTTATCACTTGAGATCAGAAAAAAATTGCGCACAATTGAGAAGGAATTATTCACGGGGGATCCTAAGTTGATATGGCGTAATAAATCAGCACAGCTGGGAATTTGGGGTAAACTGAAGCTCTTAGCTTCGGTAGTGGATCGGGGGGAGATTTTCGGCATTGTTCCTATTTACTCTGTTTGAATGAAATCTATATTTTAGATAAAATTGGTAATTAATTAGTAATTCTTAGAATTAACTAATTAATTAAATGGATCGTTGTTGGACGACGGTGAGAAACTGCTCACAGAGCGTTGAAACGGCCCACCTTAAATTATTTAATTTCGCTAATTAGTTAAAATAAAATAACTAGATGAAGTCCACGCGTATCATTACATTAAATCTACGCACCTTAGCAAGAATATTGATCGATTACTTTTCTTGTCCAAATTAACAAGAGTTGTGATGTTGAGAAGATGTAGGCTTCTGGAAATAAGGAAACGTGGACAGAAACGAAATCAAATTGATCGGTAGAAAATATATGTTCAGATTACGTAATTGTAAAGAGTTTAACGAGTAGACGAGCACCATAATTTGCACTTAGCAGTCAACGGGTTAAAAAAGGAAGTTGTGCCAATAGGCATGCACCCTTCTCCTGATGAGATGGTAATACGCGATAGATAACAATGGACTAAGCAAGGGTAAGTTGAAGAAAATGTGTTCGACAGTTACAAGTACGAGAAGAGAAGAGATTAGAGGGTTGAGGAAAAGTAACGATAATAGGAAGATGAAGTAGGAGGAGTCTCCTTCTCGCACAGTTACCAGGGAGATTATGATGAGAGAGAGGGAGATCGAGGGAGATGGAGAGAGACACTGGGGGTGAAGGAGGATCCTTTATCGGGTATAGTTGCCAGGGAGATGAAATATATAGAGGACTGAGAGGAAGGGACTGGAGGCGTGGAGGGGGCAGTCTCTCTCTCTTATTAGTCAAGCCCTCGTGTAGAATCCTCCCTCTGCAACTTGTCACGAGAGGAAAATTGCCACAGGTCACGATATCCGGCAAAGAAAAGATAAATGACAAAGAGAAGTATGAGGATTTAGGAAGAGCAACTCTCAAAGGCTATGGATGTCCTCTTTCGTTTACCGCATTCTTTGGCGATAATGCTCAATTTCATCTAATATATGTTGTTGAACTTTGTCATAATGTTGAGATAGCACAATAGTAAGCGAAATGCATGAATAATTTTATTCACTCAATAATCACAATCTGACAAAGTACAAGATGGGCGACTATGCTCCTCACTGTACCAACCGATCATCCTTTTTGTCAATGGCGCTTTCACCTGTAGCTCGGCACTGTAAAACGCAAAATCAGTTTCAAAGTATTGTCAAAAAATCAAAGCTGTTGATCATAAAATGTTTTCAATGTCTCATGATCATACAAGTTGAACTAAAAGCGAAAGTGCAATGCAATCTTCTTTCACCTAAACTCGTCGTTGATATCGAAGGCCTGGCCTAGAATATCATCCATTGACTCGATCTACTTCTTATCCGCCAGCGTTCGATTGAGAAACCTGTTGTTAAGCTCATTACTGTTGCCACTGCTTAATTGAACATCTTCTCGTTTTCGTATTGAATTGGCATGTTGATCTTAACCATCTGTAAAATACAAGGAGGTTTATGACCAGGTTGATGTGGGTTTTTTAACGTGGGGGCTTCAAATGCACCGACATACGTTTCCGACGCAGCGGTCTTCCGAATAGAAACTACCGCTCACCTTATTCTTAATATTAGTAGATGTATTGTTGCTTGTCTGAATCAGCAGGAATCGAGAAGGTGTAGACTTCTGTAAAATTCTCGAATTAATCAAAACATTATAAAATATCCAATGATGGAAGGGAGCATGCGATCAATAACAATCGAATAGAGGAGGCCCTGTTGAAAAGTTAATGTTATGGGCTGGCACACGAGCGGAAAGAGAAGAAATGTGAGGAAGCAGAAAGGGAGAAGATTAAAGGTTGAGAAGGAGAAGCCTCCATCGAGCGCAGTTGCCAGGGAGACCAGGATAAGAGAGAAGGGGGAGGCTCACTCAAGACTCCCTCCCCCGTCCCCCTCCCTCCCTCTCTCTCTCTTTCTCGCTGTCATTAGTCAGTCCCTCTCGCCTTTACCTACTGCGAAGGAATCGCATCCACAGTTCACGCTGACATGCGAAAAAAGAGAGGGCTAAGAAGGGATGGGGTAGTGGATAATATTATTTATAGGAGGGATTCCGAAACGACATTGTAATTCTTTTCGATAGCTCGAACTCTACTATTCCAGATCAGTCTCCAAACCATGCACGATACTTCGCCTGAAATTCTCTGTGAAAACAGTTTCGTGTGAACGAAAGAATGGCGAATCTTCAGTGCTCAAACTTAAATTCAAACCCCGTTCATATACGATCAACCGGATAGAAAACTTGTCTGTTATTGGAGCCCTCATGCCTCTAACTACCTTATCACTTCTTATCGTCGCGCTCTTTCCTTCCCTCGTTATCACTATTATTAGTATCCCTGCTTGATATCGATTAATCCATACGTAATAATTGTGAAACATTTACCATCAATTTTCATGAAACATTTATCGAGATCCAGATTTGTGAAGCAAAAAAGCGGCCAAACAATTCTGTGAAATTATGACATTATTGTATGTGTTCATTCATCTGTGAAAAAGTGCAGACATAAAGAAAAGCATAAATGAGAAGAGTAAGTACAGAATATCTTCTACGCCGTTAAATATTCGACTCCGACGAATAATGAACTGATCTTCTATCGGCAATTTTCCATTTTCCATTCTGCGCGGGCAGTGCTGACTTGGCTCATTACTGCAAAACTATGTAACTACATCGATATTATTCGATAAAGAAACTCTTGTTGAAAAATATCGATTGCATCGTACCCAACATTCAACACTCCTTTTACAAACGAAAACACAACGATTTTATTCTTTATATTATTCTTTTTCTTCTCATCCCCGTTTGTTCCCCTCCTTCCTCATCTGTACAGTAGTCGTTCCCATCATTCTCTAAATCAGTCAATGTCGCTTTGTCGCACGCAGATGCTCAAATTCCATTTCGAATATCTGCAAGTAGTTTTACCGGCTATTTTGTTACTTTTGACCTCTTTCCAAAAAAAAAAGAATACAGAAAGCACAGCAGGACTCACAGTGATGTCCTGTTCCTTCATCGTCTTCGTCGGTGATATAATATTCATTGAAAAACATTTTCTCCAGATCTATTACCTCAATATACTTTACTAGTATAATTTAACGAAATTTCTTGAATATACCTGATTCATTTCTCCAACATGAATAAGAGAAGGCATTGAGGAAGTGGGTTCAATTTTTTGCTTCTGGAATGAATAATTAAGATGCTACTTTCACTATCGTACATGACAGAGAAATCGGAACGGCTACCGGACGTTACCGGAAAATATTCGCTTTTCTCGTACTTTGCGAATACTGAAAATTATGAGTCGCGCTTGGGCTCATTCGATAGCCCATAGTCGATTTGCCGGAATCTACCCGGATATGCCCGGTGAAATTTTTCTAGAATTTGATATATTAGCAACGCCCCAAGGTGTGACGTCATGCGCACGTGACCTTGGTGTTACCCTTGAGAGGAAGAGGGGTCACGCGTGACGTCATCAACGGGGGCGACGTCGATATCTCAAATTCTAGAAATATTTCACCGGGCATATCCGGGTAGATTCCGGCAAATCGACTATGGGCTATCGAATGAGCCCAAACGCGACTCTTAATTTTCAGTATTCGCAAAGTACGAGAAATGCGAATATTATCCGGTAACGTCCGGTAGCCGTTCCGATTTCTCTGTCATGTACGATAAATCAGTCGCTGTCGCATTGTCGCAAGCCGATGCTTACCTTCTTATCTGCAAGTAGCTTTACTGGCTATTTTGTTACTTATGACTACTCTCCAAATATGGAAAAAGTTGGAATTATTGAGGCGCTCTCCAACAATTTCAGAGGTCATTAAAGTACAACAAAACTGTTAGAAACTCTGGCATCTATGACCAGTTTAAGAATATCGTAGCTGGTTATTCGTTAATTGACATAGTGGCACTACTATGATAGTGCGATCGTATTTATCAACTATTTTATTACTTGTAGTTTCTACTTTTCTACTACTTGATCAAACAAAGGAAATGACCGACAGAGCAAAAATCATGCCATGATCACTCTAATGCGAATGTAGTTGAGAAATTGTATACAAAGTGATAATAAACATCCGAGTTTAAGTTGTCCCACATATTTTTTTTACAGGCTGCACTACTCGTGCGGCAATACGTATAGGTTGACGCAGTTGATTTAAATGCGATTTATTACTTTATGTTTAGGGGCCACAAGCTCCGCCCACTTTGGTGTGACATGATTTCACCAAAAGGCGAGACGGGGAGTGCACAAGGTTCATTCTAAACCAAATCACTCGTTCTAAACTGCTATGGATAGCTCTTAGTATCCCTAATCGATATAGCGCTGTCCGAGAAATGCACAACTTCACTAAGTTGATCAAAATTGGACTTAAACTAAAGGAATAGTGTCGATCCTCGACGAAAAGGGACTTTTCCAAGGCTTCCAATATGACAATTCTGCTCGGACAAAGTTTTTCTGACTGCTTGGAATATTTTACGATTTTTAGAGAAAAAATTAGAATTTTAGCAGTTTTCCCGGGCGTGTGCATTCACGATTTATAAAGGACGCGCGAGAGGCGGGCGGAGGGGAGCGAGAGAGGCGGGGGGAGGGAGAGAGGCACACGCAAATTAGGCTCCGCCCCCTCCCCTCTAGTCTCGCGTTTCCCTCCTCTCCCACAGTGCGTTTCGCGCGTACTTCTCGGTCTCTAGCTCAGCTCAGAGGTAAGATATCAACAAACGGCCAAAAGTATGATGTTATTGGGACCATGAGTTGTTTGAATCCGCATTTGACTGCAGTGTGAAAAATCGGCATGCTGGGTTGTGGCCCCTATTTATGTTTCTAATGATTTCCATCGCATGAATTATTGAGTAAAATTTCTTAACTATTGCGAAGGTTCACACCAGAAAGAGCGACTGTAGTTTCAATTCAGGTATCAATCATGGGATACGAGCTAATTTAGGTGGATGTAGGTTTCGAGTCGAATGGGAATGTCAATCGTGTCTAAAGATGGACCGATAACTTTGTTCATTTACTTTCTACTCCCTCTCCTTTACCGAACACCTCTCCAATACAAGTGCAGTATTCTCTCTGAAAGCTGGAAAGCCTTCCATCTTTTCCTCTATCTTTCCTCCGCCCTGTTCCTCCCCTTCATCTCCCTCCTCCTTACCGAATTGCCAGTTTCAAATTTGCCTCACTATGGTTGATTCACCTCTCGATAACTGCCAGATACTGTCCAAGACACTTCTATTCTCCTCCCACCGCGGTTCTTCTTTTGAGTTCATGATTCTTGAAACCTCATAAATCTTTTGTTACTTCAACGTTGGCATTATCATGAACAGATACAATACAAAAAAATTTTTATTTTGACATTGTAACATTTCACTGCGCTAAAACTTCCATTTGTCACGAGGTTATGAGATTGTTCTTCCTTGACGAAGGTTCTCATTTTTTCTATTTTTCGTACGCTTGGAATGCTCAATGTGCTGATTTTTTTGGGGAAGGTATCTTAAAGATGCCAAAGTGACTTACCTTGTCTCGGCCATTGGTTTCATAGTTTTCGAGCCGGTAGAAGTTCGAAACTTTGGATTTGGTATCCGCAGCTATCGCGGAGATATTGCTCATTGTCTGTGTACGCGAAGGCAGAGGGTGGAGTGACTGTCACTGTCATCTGGAAACCTCGGATTAGTGCAATTAACGATCACAATCACGGAAGAACTGTTTTATAATAATTTTTCTAATGATATCCATTGAACATTGCGTTTTTTCATCAACAGTTCACTCTTCACTCTTTACTCCGTCCTGGGCGGTCGGTTCGCCGCGCGCTCCGGCGAGTGAGAGGGAGAGGCGGGTGACAGTCCACGCAACGGGACGGCCCTACAGCTTCTACCCGTTGCTACCATAAGGGTGTCGCTTCTCAACCACCATAGCAACCAATTGGTGTGTTGTTGTGCTGTTGATTTTGGAGTTAACCAGAACTCAAAATCTCGTGTGTCAGTTAGTACACGTGTCGTTGCGGGCCGAGACAGAAAGACCAATTCTGTGTGCCGATCAGTCAGTAGATCATACCCGATCGCTGATTGATAGAAAGATCAAGCCACCTGATCAGGGAAAGAGAAAGATCGGAGATCAAAGATCAATCAAAGAGATCAAAGACCAACCAAGAGATCAAGCGACCAGATCTGAGAAAGAGAGGTGAGGCCGAAGTAACCACAAGGCCAAGATCCGAGAGTTCGATCGAGTAACCAGATCATTGAGTAGAGCGCCAAGATCCCAGTTGGCTCGTGATTGCAAGGTACCGAAGGATACGGTAACACACACTGTGCCAGACTTGAGCATGAGATTGAAGAGGATTGAATGTGCCCGTTTTGCGACCCTAAACGTGGGCACGTTATCAGGAAGGTTATTGGAATTGATTGATATGATGATGAGGAGACGTATTAATGTGCTGTGTGTAGAGGAGATAAGATGGAAAGGAGATGAAAGCCGATGGGCGAATGGCTACCAATTGGTGTGCACAGAAGGAGATGGACTGAAAAATGGAGTGGCTGTGATATTATCCCCACGATGGTCCGGTTGTTTGGTAGAGGTAGAAAGAGCCGATACCCGGCTGATGAGAGTACGATTGGACGTCGATGGTGAGATGATTACCATAATATCGGCATACGCACCACAGATTGGTCTCGACAAGAGGACAAAGAATGAGTTCTATGCAAAGGTCGGAGAGATGATGGAGAATGTGAAAGTGGATGAGATGCTAATGATCGGAGGAGATTGGAATGGTCACGTTGGTAAGACAGCAGAGATATTTGGAGATGGGAATGTGCACGGTGGTAAAGGATATGGACGACAGAATGTCGAAGGCCTCCGATTACTCGAGTTCGCACAACAACACAACTTGTCAGTGCTGAACACGATGTATGAGAAAAGAGAGAGTCATCTAGTGACGTACTACTCCGGTAGGACAAAGACGCAGATCGACTATTTATTGATGAGAAGGAATGATAGATGGAGAGTAAAAGATGTGAAGGTAATTCCATCGGAGATAGTGGCACCACAGCATAAGCCGGTTGTAAGATTGAGAGGAGAAGGACGTATACAGAAGGAAGGAATACAGAGAATGAGCCCGAAGATGAAGTGGTGGAAATTGAAAGATCCAGAAATGAGGAATGAATTTGAAAGAGAGGTGATCATGAAAGGAGCACTGGGAATAGACCCCCTGGACGAAGATATGGACGTGGATGAAGTTTGGACAGAGACTAGAGATAAACTTCTCGAGTGTGCGAGAAAAGTGCTCGGAGTGACGAAAGGGAAGAAGATGGTAAACCATGAATCTTGGTTTTGGAAGGATGAGAGTGTGCGAGTCGCCACAAAGAGAAAGAAAGAAGCATTCAGAGAATGGTTTCGAAGGAAGAGCGTCCAGACGAAAGCGGAGTATGAGGCTAAGAAGTTGGAGTGCAGAAGAGTGATACACGAAGCGAAGATGAAGGCATACGATGATCTCTATGAGATGTTAGATGGCCGCGAAGGAGAACAAGCAGTGTATAGATTGGCGAAGATGAGAGATCGAGGAAAGAAAGATATGAAGGAAGTGAAATCGATTTGTGATCGAAATGGAAAGGTGATCAGAGGAGAAAGGGAAGTGAAGGAGAGATGGCGAGAGTATTTCGAAGAATTACTCAATGTGGAAAAACCTCAAACACTTTTGAGCGATGGAGACCCAGTGGATTTACCCGTTCTAGACTGGAGTTTGGAAGAAGTGAGATGGGCAATTGGAAAGTGCCCATGGAGGAAAGCGTACGGTCCGGATATGATACCAGTAGATGCCTGGAAGTCAATTAATGAGTCAGGAGTGTGGTGGTTGACACGATTATTCAATAGAATAATGAAGGAGATGAAGATGCCGGAGGATTGGAGACGCAGTGAGATTGTCACTCTCTATAAAGGAAAAGGGGACATTAGAGAATGTGGAAATTATAGAGGGATCAAATTGATATCACACTCAATGAAGATCTATGAGAGGTGTATTGATAGAAGATTGAGGCAGATTATGGAATTGAACCCTACCCAGTATGGATTTGTGAGCGGAGCGTCTACCGCAGAACCCACATTTATTCTCAGTCAGATGGTAGAGAGACACATTGAGTATCGCCAAGACATCTGTGCTGCATTCCTAGATTTGGAAAAAGCATATGATCGTACTCCTAGAAAGCAGATTTGGAGAAGTTTAAGAGAGAAAGGCGTGCCAGAGACCTATGTGACTTTGATACAAGAGATGTATAGAGATGCAGCGGCCCATATTCGAACCCCCTTTGGTCCAACCTCGGATATTACAATCAAAGTGGGCGTGCATCAAGGGAGCGCATTGAGCCCGTTACTTTTCATCACAGTCTTGGATTCGGTCATGGGTGACACGATGGAAAGTGCTCCGCAATGTCTGGCATATGCAGACGATCTATGCCTAATAGACTCGGATGTTGCCAGACTAGAGAAGAAAGTGCACGCGGTTCAGAAGAGATTGGAGGCAGGAGGACTGACACTCAATACCGGCAAGACAGAGTTCATGATGATTGGAGGTGGGCAGGCATCGATGGCGGATGTGAAGGGCGAGTCCATCAAGCAAGTCAAAGAATTTCGGTATCTCGGATCGATGATTCACGAGGAGGGAGGAGCAGAGAGATATGAACAACCGGATAAGATGTGGATGGGCAAAATTCAATTGTTGTTCTGGAGTTCTCCATGATAAAAGAGTGCGGATGAGACTGAAGGGAAAAGTGTACCGAACAATAATCCGACCGGCCATTATGTACGGAAGTGAGCATTGGGCTCTCACTGATTATATGGAAAATAGACTGAGCGTGGCGGAAATGAAAATGGCACGATGGATAGTCGGAGTCCGTTTGAGGGATAAAGTGAGGAATGAGAATGTAAGAGGAAAGCTTGGGATTGCCTCTATTGTGGAAAAGATAAGGGAGAAACGGTTAAGATGGTACGGACACATCAAACGGAGAGACAGAGATCATCCGTGTAGAGAGATTCTCCAATATATCCCTCCTGGAAGACGACCCGCCGGAAGGCCCAATAGGGTTGGTCAAAAGTGATAAAGGATGATCTGGCAACCAAAAGATTAACGGAGAGACACACGCTAAATCGAGCGTTATGGAATGAGAAGACGGCCTATCCAGACCCCGCCTAGCGTGGAGAGAAAGTAGGCTACATACGACGACTACAACATGTGAATCAAGAATCTAAATCATTTCGTTTCATTGTTTCTTTTTTTGTACGACCCCCATTGTAACTACGTTCGACCTGGATAAATGATGATGATGATGATGATGAGTTGTAGGGATATATATATATATATATATCCCTACAACTCGTATATATATATATATATATATATATATATATATATATATATATACGTAATCGGACTATGCGAAGTGAGAAGAAAGGAGGAAGGAGCAATTGATCTGACGAGCTCATCTGGCACACTCTACCACACGGGACGCTTCGGGAATCGATCTGCTGGCTGCGGGTTCTTCGTCAGTCGGAGGATGAAGCCCAAAGTGGTGAGGTTCTTAAGTGGTTCTTGACGATTTCGCCCCGCATCGCTCTTTTGGATTGCCGCCTTCCGAATAATGTCCTTCTCCGTCTAGTTCAATGCTACGCACCCTGCTCAAACCATAGCGATGATCAGTACGATGCATTCCTTAGCGAGCTTGAATCCGTATTTCGTCAAGTAGTACCAGGGCAACGGAAATTTCGAAAAGTGTACAGAGTGATCATGGGCGACCTGAACGCACGAGTTGGGAAAGCGCTCCCAGGGGACACTGCTATTGGGAAATTCGGATATGGGGACAGAAACGATAGAGGGGAAAAGGTAATTACTCTATGTGAGACTTTGCGCCTTCGCATAGGTAATACTATGTTTCAAAAGCAGGAAAGCCATTGCCACACCTGGGTTTCACCTACTGGGACCACAACTACCCGTATCGACTACATTCTCTATCCACGGGACTTCCCTGCTCTTGATGTAGATGTAGTTAATCGGATGGACTTCACTTCAGATCATAGAATGGTCCGGACCTCATTCAGCGTGGAAGGGAGACCGCTAGGTCATCGTGGAGGAGGGAAAAATGAGGTGGTACTAGTCAGGGACCAATTCAAAGATAACCTTGTACGCTCGATAGAGGGGATTCCTGTGGGATGTGACTACAGTACTCTGGTTAGCTCAATACAACAGGCTGCAACACTTTCCTCTACGCCTGCTCCAAGTGTCCCTCGGTTTTCTCCTAGAACTAGGCAACTGTTCGCGGAAAGATCAAAGATCAAAGCCACAGTTCAAGGGAGAGATCGGGTCCAATGGGTAGCCATCAACAAGGCGCTCCGGGGTAGCTTACAACAAGACGCAATAGATCGGATGACTAGAATGGTGGAAAAGGCAGTAGAAGAGGGAAGTAACTACAGTAAAGCGATAGGAAGTCAGAGTGTCGGGAGAGAAAGAATTGTCAAAATGCAAGGTGGAAAGGGCATAGTCACTACCCAAGCTGACCTAGAAGGAGTCTTTAGAGAATACTACAACAAACTCTACAAAGGGGATGGCGGACGAAACTACACAGTGAGAGAAACAGAAGAGGAATTCATTCCCATTGGGAGAGACGAAGTGGAGAGTGTTCTAAGGGGATTCACATCCGGGAAATCGCCAGGGGAGGACAGGGTATCCGGGGAAATGCTTAAGGCAGGGGCTGAAATACTATCACCATACCTCACTGCAATCTTCAATAAAATCCTCATCGAAGGTTTTATTCCACAGGGTTTTGGGGACAGTAGAACAATCCTCCTGTTCAAGGGCGGGGACAAAACACTTCCTAAGAACTACCGCCCCATTTCCCTTCTCCCAGTCATCCAAAAAACCCTTACCGCCGTTATCAACAATAGGATTGGTTGTTCACTCGACAATCTTCGGGCAAGGGAGCAACAGGGATTCCGTGGTGGTCACTCAACAGTAGACGGTATTTTCATCCTAAACACTCTCATCGCAAACTGTCGGGAATTCAAACGCCCCCTCTACCTACTCTTTCTCGACGTAAGCAAGGCTTTTGACTCTGTTCTATGTGATTCTGTCCTTACTGCCATGGAACGGGATGGAGTTCATTCTACTTTCATTCGTTTCCTCCAATCACTCACAGTTCAGAGTAAAAGCTCTGTGGTCGTCAATGGGAAAGGAGTAGAAGTAGACATCGGGAGAGGGGTCAGACAGGGGGATGGTCTAAGTCCGCGTCTATTCGTTGCCGTCTTAGATACAGTATTCAGGGGACTCAACTGGGGAAAAAAGGGAATTTGCATTAATGGAGAATATTTATCACATCTCCTTTATGCAGATGATTGCGTCCTTATTTCACACGACCCGCGCCAAATTCAATCCATGGTTCGGGAGCTGGAACGGGAACTACTAGCGGTGGGACTCTGTCTCAACGGAGCAAAAACTGTCGCTCTTTCAACTATTCCTAACAGCAGACCGGTCAGCGTGGCAGGGGAAACAGTAGTAGTAAAAGACAAAGTGGTTTATCTCGGGCAAGAGGTCACAATGGATTCAAATCGATTCAAGGGGGAAATTCACCGCCGAGTAAGAAGCGCAAATTGGGCTTTTTCCAAGTACTCTGAAGTCTTTAGGAAAAGAGGATGTCCCATGGTATTAAAAAAGCGGCTATTCGATGGTGTAGTTCTCCCTGCATTCCTATACGGAGCCGAAACATGGTATCTTTGTAAACGAGACAAACAAATTCTTTCCGTTGCCCAGCGTAAACTTGAACGAAAAATGCTCGGCATTACTGTACTTGATCACATTCGGAATGAGCACCTGCGTGGTATTACAAAACTGAAGGATATTGTGCGAGAGGCGGAAAAGCGTAAATGGATGTGGGCTGAAAGACTCTCGAACTTCTCCCACGAAAGGTGGAGTCTAAGGATTCTCGAATGGACTCCGCAAGGAAGAAGAAATCGCGGGAGGCCACTGAAACGTTGGAGAGACGACTTTGTCAATGCCGCCGGTCCACAATTTCTTCAACTCGCACGCGACCGTACTCAGTGGAGAACTCTTATGGCAACCCAGCTGAGATCCCACCAATAACCAGCTGATAAAGTTGTTTAAATGAAATGAAAAATGAAAAAAATATTTATGCGTGTTCACAACGGGAAACGCGGGTACAAATTAGAAAATTGTGATGCATTAATACCAATTAAAACAAAGTCGAATGGCAAGAGATGACAATTTCGGGGGATATCACTCAGGGAAACTGGTCGTCAATATTCCGTATTTATTAGCCTTGCTGCTCTGGGGAAGAAACTGTGTTGCCTGTAGTTTGATGATGAGACACTATTGGGGATTGCAATGCAAACAATATTTATTGGCAATTCAGGGACGTTCATCACAAAATACTGAGAGTAATGTAAGTGACAGTCGCTTCTAAAAAGGGACAGGTGACGTATTCTTACTCTTCCCCTCCTTCCCCGAACATTTCTCTGTCTCACTCCAAGACAAGTGTAATATACCCTCCAATAGCTTTTTCTCTTCTTTATCTTTCCTACCATTACCTCTTCTTATCTTCATGTACCTTCACATTCTTCTCCTCTGAACTGTCAGTCCCCAAACATACGTAGTAGATGCGACTGTGCTCCTATCTCCTATCGGCTCCTATTGGCTAGTATAAATTACCAAGTCTCCAACTCCCATTCCTCCATTCCCTGACTCCTATAGTGTTTATCCTGATCGAGTTCACGATAGCTGACCAATTAGTTAGAACGGCCATCATCTCCCTTCACTCACCCCTTCTCACTCTCGCATCATAATCCCCCTGGCAACAGTGCACGTTAGAGGTCTCTTCCCTTTCCATTTTAATTGCCTCCTCTCTCCAAGTCCTTCTCTCCAACTCCCATGCTTGTACCTACGCATCCTCTAATCACTACTAGTATAGCTAACCTCTGTCATCTCATCCCATATCCCTAGTTCCTATAACGATGTTCTTGAGACCCGTTCCTCCTCCATCTTCTCTACAAGTGATTGCGAATTAAGAGAATGGTCTCATCATTCCTCGTTCTCTCTCTCTCCGGTTTGGAGTGAACACGTCAAATTTAGATATTTTTCTTCATTTTCAATCCCTATTCTCTACCACTCCCTCTCCTCTTCCCCATTCCTCCTCCTTCCGTTCCTCGCCCCGCCTGGTAACTGCCAGTCACAAATCTTCTCATGGAGGTGGCTATTAATCCCGCGTCTTTCTCTCCAATAGTTCATTGGCGTCCGCTCCTCCGAGTATGGATTATTAAGGCGCAATCTCCTTCTGTTTTACATTTATCCTCGCTTTGTCCTTATAAACACTGGCCTAGTAGTGATCTCCCGCAGGATCCAAGTGCCTTGATTTGGGATGACCTTTACCTCTATCCTCGTTCTAGCCACCAACTCGGATCCCTCTTTTTTCTTTCATTCGCTAATTTGTTTGCCCTTCTTGAAACTACGAGTACAACACTTGTGCCTAGACTCGTCTAGATCATTTTTGGCGACGCATGTTAGTGCTTTCGATCCAATTAGCAACACCTGGCGTGCGGCTGAAGAAGAGCTTCAAAGGGGAAGAGGAGAAGTGAGGAAACCGACCGCGGAGGTACCGGCGATACCCCGAATTATAATTAGGGATCATGTACAGGCCGCACTGCCTTTCCTCTAGTATCTCAACAGCAACAGAGCAATCCGGAAACCTCCGGCAATCTTCCTTTCCCTACATCCCATTTCCCGTCTAGATATCTAGGCAGTCTCTGATCTCTCCATTTCCTCTAGTCTCTCACCGACAACTGTGGTGCTCTCCGAGAATGGATGTCTCCATCTTCCCCCCGTCTCCATTCTATCATTATCTCTACCTCTTTCGCCTCCCAGCCCCTCCCTCTCTTCCTTTTACCTCATCCATCGCGCTAGCACAATCCGCAGCCCTACCTACGTTTCCTTACTTATAACTGTGCCAATTCTAATGGAATTTCGCTAGAAGACCACGCTTGGAGATATTTTCTCCTAGTCACGCAATTCTATCTCAGGTAGCTCAATCACTTACGGGAAAGGCTCTTATGATGTCGAATCATGGATGAATCAAAGTGGACAAGAAGACCCCTCGGCCATTTGATCTCGATTCTCTTCTGAAAAAGAAAGGTGATATCACGACGAATTTTCTATGAATAGTATTCTTTTGATTTGTTTTCTTCTAATTCCCTATCAATAAGACAGTCATTTCTGCAAAAATGTGTCGCCATGAAGAGAGCTATAGTTTTGTTCTGCGTGATTACTCTAGTCATATCCGAGTAGCCTCAAGATATTAGGCTCAAAAATCTCTAATAACGAAAAGAGCAATCTCTCAAAATGGTCAATATTCAGTCTCAGCTGAAAAATGGTGATGATATCGTTCAGAGATTGCTAGAGTCCTGTATCCTACATCGCCACTGCTTTCATCTCCAGAAACTGTCAACAACAACAACAATAACACGAACAGCAACCACCACAACAACAAATACGGTGAGAATATGCTTCATTCCTCACTATATTTACAGCACAGTTTCGTAGGTGTAAACGCGCAAGAACAGCATCTTATTGCTGATTTCGTTTTGCGTTTCAGCCAGTTCTGTAAGAAGTACCGTTACAACTTCAATCACTTCACGTTAATTACTCTAACCTTTTAGATAGTTTATCGATGAAGAGAACCGTAGATGCAAAGTCCTCAAGTCATGCCGGAAGAAAACCGAAAATCACTTCCCAATCCACAAGACCTAAAGGTGAATCGATGATTGGAGAAATGAATACTAATCGAAAAATGAATTGGGGAGTCTGCAAGCGATTGACTGTTGATAATTGAGTATACCGCAGCACGCTGCACAAGCATATGAAACGCAGTGGATATAGTAAAAATCCGTTGACTTGCCCAGACTGAAGCTTGAGAAACTGTACGATTGAACAAGATAGTTGGTTTCCAGTGTTCCGCAAGAAGAACATTCCCAAACCGTCGATAACTCATTATGAAGCAGCAGTCGTTCTCTCCGAATTAGCGGCATTTCCCAGAACTTCAGAGGTAATATTAGATCAAAATTCAGTCGACTTTAACGATTTTATCGTCAGAATTCGGCCTCTTCTTCTCCTCATCTCTCCCAGACTCATCTCCTTCTCCCGCCACCCGTTCCACCTTCCATTCCATTCGACCCGTCTTCCATCCATTCATCCTAGTGTGCAAGGACAACATTAAGTTAAGAAAGCAATCTCATTCTCTCTTTTCCTTCCCTTATTATCCCTCTCTTTCCGTACCACTACCTGATATCGCCAATTATTATTGTAACTCACAATCTTACTTCAAAGTCGATAGTACTTGAATAGTATGAGTACATCAAAGAGTATTCAAGAGCTTGTAGCTATCAATTTCTTCTCCCTTTCAACCCCATCTATTCCTTCTCACTCCGACGACCTCGCATCTTCTGAAGGACAGATTATGTCCCTCTAATCACCAATATCGGAATAGTAGCGCAATGTATTCAAGAGATTCACGTCCTTCTGTCCCTCCCTTTTCTTCTATTCACTAGTATTCTCACCCATTTTTCACACCCGAAAGACGCATCCCTTCATCAGTCGCCCATGTAATAGCCTGTATAGCTACAACAGATTTCTAATTTGCCATCTCTCCGAGATCTTTCCACGAAACATTTAGATAGATATACAGCATTTTGATGTATTATCGACCTGCCATACTTTCTTATAGTAACAATCTCTCTCAATGTGCATGATCTCCATTCCGTTGGGAGTGTCATTGCTATCAATTGTCATTTCCGTCTACTCTAATCCAGACACGCAGTCCTTAACGGAATTCTTCCAATGATTTCCTGTGCGCAGTAATTATCCTGTTCGGTTTAACTATCGTCCCACATGCATTTACTCATTCTCACTACTTATCAAATTTTGGTGGCATATTTGGTGATAAAAGTTTTATTTTTATGATTTGGTCGTAATCTCACGATCAAATAATGTTTCCACTCTTCTTTCGCGAATTTTCACACGATCAAGGCCAAATTGTCAGTGAATAATGGACAGTCAGCCACTCAGTCTATTACATAATCTAAATCGATCTTCGGTTGAAGCGCTTTATTTTCAATCCTTCATACTTTTCTTGGAACTATGTGCCCATAAACTCTTTTAGTTTCCACTGCACCTCTCTTCCATCGATATTTTCCACTGGAATGTAATACGGAAATTCGAGCATGTCCCTCCGTAGCGTGTTTTTTTTCTCTAGCATCAGTTCACTAATAATTATCTTCGTGGTATTATTCACCCTCTCTCTCATCTCCCTCCCTCTATCGCACTCTATCTTCTAGATTGTCTCAATGGTAATGAAATTATTATACTCATACTTTACTTTTTAAACTTTTTTTTATGTGACGGGCGACTCTCTTCCTTTCATTACTAATATCGTGCCCTCTTTTCATCTCTCTCTCCCCCCCCCCTCTCCTCATTATTCCCTTGGCAACTGTATGTATTGGGTTGATGCGAAAGTTCCTGCGGGTTTCAATTTTTCAATAGCATACATTTGGTGGATGTCTAGGCCACACAACATTACTATTGAATTAGTGTACGATCGAGTTACCGTGGAGAAATTAATGTTTCATTAAGTGAAATGACCGGTTAAGACAAATTTGTCGGTATTTAGTGATTGAATCAGTAAGCTACACCATCTTGGTAACCTGTATATAAATTCTGCCAAACAAATCACTGATGGGGCATGGGTTGGTGCTTCGCCTAGTCATGTTTGATCAAGGTTCCAAGCTCGCTACAGAATGGTAGGTTGCTAAATATCTGAATTTCGACCTTGTGTTTTTGAACAAAGTTTTCGAAAAATTGCTACTCATACACAGAGTAACCAACCTTTATGTAGAGACCGCAACCTCCGCCCACTTGAGAGGGATAGAGAACCTACCTTAAAAAGGGACCGAGGTTTAGCAAATTGAATACTTCACCAAAATGGTCGACCAAGAGTTGGATAGGCCTCAGGCACATCTTTTAGGGGGCCAATGGGCACTTTGTTCAGAAAAATTTAAGTTGGTCAAAATTGGGATAAACTAGTCCAGGATAGGCGAATAACGCATTTCTAATGTACGCTGCAAAGTGCCCATTGCGCAGATTGTTCTTTTATTTTTATGAAGAATTTTAGAGAAGAAAAATCAAGAATCGAAAGTATCCCCGAATTGCTAAACTGTTTTGAAGGTTTTAGTACGCGCGTATTTATTCCAGCCCGATTAGCGCTAAACACAGTGTGAACGTGGGCGGAGCTAGTCAAATGAGGGAGAAGGGAAGAGAGACGACCCTTCTCGCTCCGTCTCGCTCTCCCTGCTGTTTCTTTCCCGTCGTGACTAGCACACACCGTCCCTAGACAAGAGGAAATTTCTCTCCCAAATTGTCTCTCACGACTGGGCGAAGCTATCGCCGTCGAACTTTGGGAATGATTTGAAGTAGGCTCCCCCCCCCCCTTTTGCCTCGTCCCGGTTTCGACCACTTCTCTGTTGAGCCCAGATCGCATGGTTTTTGGCTCATAACTCGGTTTAGGGATGAAATATCGACAAACGGTAAAAAGCATGATGTTATTCAGACCAAGGGGGATTCTTTGAGCACCTAAACATGACTTTACGATAGATTCGGTCTAACCCGTTGCGGTCTCTACCTTTATGAAAATCATGGTGCAAGCTCACTCATGTAAGAGCTTCATTTTCCATTAAGATTTATAGTTCTGTGTCAATCGAAACGTACGCACATCAAAGGAAACTGATTTCAATAAATTTAAAATTCGCCGTCTTCAAGATGGATCGCATATCTCCAGATTAGTTTTTGCGCCAAACTTAAAGCTTTATGTCAAAAGTATTGCATATTGATTGTACTTTGTAGTCGTGAACGACTTTCATTCAAATCATTGCTCGCCGCTGAATGCTGGCCTCTTTAATTAAGTACTCAAATGCCTACTCCTGCAACTTTGAAATTGCGCTGTGCCTGGCTTTCAGCAAATATTAACTTGCTTTGGTGGGCGCTGAAAAGAGTATTCAAGTAGCTAAATAATGTTTAAGAACTCAAGGTATTTGGACTCAAACAAAGGCAGATACAATCAGTTATGTGAGAATGTAAAAACCCGCAGGTACTTTCGCATCAACCTGATACTACTAGTAGTCTGCATCCCATCTCTTCTCATTCATTCTCTATTCCGTCATTAACTCTCACAATTTCTCCCTTCCTTCCCTCCTCTTCTCTATTCGTTTCATATCCATCGTCAGTGTAGCTTCATTATCTCTACTTTTTGAATATTTTCTTCTTCTTTTTCCAATGTTTCTCTAAAATATATAAACCTTCTCGCCATTCATTCCTCACATTCTCGCAATCTATTCTCTGGATTTCTGACTGCGAATTTAATTCCGTATATAGAAGGTATCTAACGCCATCGTGATGGATAGCCCTCCTCCAGAGGACCCTCATCTCTCAGAGACTGTGGATGCTCACCCTAACGTGATTTTGGCATTATCCTCGCTAAGGGCGGGCTAGCCACCCCAACGCCGCTGTTGAGATGAATTCTCATGAAGGTCAAAGTTCTGACACGGAGTCTATGCAAACCTCTTACGCTGACCGAGGAAAAGGAGAACATTATATAGTCAATGCCAGTTAGTTTTTTCTGTTACAGTCTCGATGAACTCATCGATGCACAGTCTCTTCATCTCATCATCTGCCTAGAAATGCTGCTTTCCTTCCTATCTTGAAGTCGGAAATCTCGTATTCTGAGACCACTAAGGGTGATTTATGATTCCAGAAGAATTATGCTGTCCCGACGGGGTTATGCGGATGTTTCATCTTCAGCAGCGACGGGCGAGTTTCCCTCATACACAGACAGAATTATCGTTTTCTACAGAATTATCGTTTTCTACAGAATTATCGTTTTCTACAGAATTATCGTTTTCTGGAACAGTCTCGATGACTCAATTTTTAGCAACAGCTCACTCGTAATTATTGAATTTCTTAGACTTCATCGCCTTGATTGTGGAAGCAACTTTGCATGCAACGAAAAGTAAACGGCAATAGGATATTTATTGAAATACTATAGACAGTCCGACAACGATATTTAATTGAGTAGTTCATATTATGCATTGAACAATGTTTAAATACAAACATAGTAGGCGAAGAAACGATAAAAGTTTAAATCAATTTGGCACTTTCACAGGGCAAGTGGATTCAATTTTGCTTTTATTACGATCATGAAAATGATTTGACAAATGATTGATTAAACACTTGCAATGAACGAATAGATAAGGATTACAGTAATCATTGTGATAGTAGAACTTGCTGCCGAATCAATCGCAGGCTCTGCGAATGGGCGTTTTCTTCTTGATGAAACTCTAACGGAAGGGACATCAGGACGGAGGTCAGGTGCAGTAGAATTGGAGGATTCGTCAGGTATTACGTGGGGATAAATACCGGTTTGATTAGAAGGACGAGCAGGAGGGGTAATGTCCACAAGTGAATCATCATGAGACTCGTTTGGAGGAATTTCGGGCTCGGAAGAAATGGAAGAGGGTTTGTCAAGGCTCTCGGGGTCGGTAGAGGATGATTCGGAAGTATTTCTGGGAGGTGAAGAAGTAATTGGTTCAAAGGAGGGCTCAGAAAAGGGAAGAGATCCTTCAGGTTCTATAGCTTCTTCATTTTCTACAAATTCCCCAGCAGGTTGCTCATGAGTCTCAGATTCCTCAGTAGCCTGAGTGTCCTCATATTCCACAGCAAGTTCTTCAGGAATTTCCTCAGGAGCCGCAGGAACCTCAGCTTCTTCATGTTCCTCAGGAGCCTTCGGTTCCTCAGGAGTTTCTGATTCCTCAGAATCCGCAGGAAGCTCAGGTTCCTCACGTTCCGCAGGAGCCTCAGCATCGGAAGGGGGCGATTCTTCGAAGGAATGGATAGGAATCGTGGATGCCTCCACTTTATCATTCGGAGGCGTCATTAGCACTTCGAATCTCGGCATCTGTAATGATTAACCAATAATACTCTAATCGTAACATTAAACACCTCAGCTTTGTGTAATTTTATTTACAATAAATATCAGATCTGGGTCCATCAAGGAGATCGGTTTATTGTCTGATACCACACCTTATTCGTCTTTAAATATGTATCAAGGGCGAAAAGATCGTAGCCGAACTGAGTTCCCTCGAGTCGTTTACTGAAGGCATTCACTGCTGCCTGAAAATATTTGAGTTGCCGATGAGTTTGGCTTTGTCTTACCGTAAAAGCTTCCGCGATAGCCTTCTTTTCGTCCACGGAGAATAGCCTTCTTTTCGTCCACGGTGATTTATCCATGTTGTAGTTCGTGTCATCATCGAATCGTTCCCTGATCTAAGCGAACTAAGTTGCTTAAAAAACTCTGACCTTGATAATTATTTGGTTGCAGATTTGCTGTTCCTGCTGTCTGGTTCTGCTATGAATTTCCTTTTTTTATTTTTTTTAAAACTTATTCGGCAAATTCCGGCAAGAAATTATTTGTGTGAAACGACGAAAGAATATACGTTCACCGTTCAAGCCAAGCAGAAACTTTTTTTGAATTTTTTTAGCGTGCATTTGGCAGGCAGAAAAAAATAACAAGATTATGATATTCCAGCAAAAATGGCAACATATATGCACATACGGCTTTGGGGAAGATCGATTTCAATAAGATGATAACATTGATATCGTATTCGTCCAGAGAATCCTGATCGATCAGTAGCTGAAAATTCAAATCGTTTTTTTTTAAATACTATTGATGCTGTAACATTTTATTACTATCAATAAATGGAACGAGTATCATTATTATACTAAAATGATCGAACAGATATGAATGTAAGTCTCACCTTGAATGCTAAAGCTGCACAACAACGATTCATCAGAAACATAACATTTCTGGAAAAAATGCTTACACATTTGTGCATTTTCTATTGAATTAATGAAAGACGTACCTATTTTCCGTTACAGCTTCACGAGTGTAGTTGCGCAACTGAAAAATATAGACTGAGAATCGAGAATAATTTGAATACTACTTTTGCAGTTGAATATGTATTATCGATGATACCTTTGCGAGATCAAGACCGAGGGTCGTATTAGCTAATCTTTTGCTGAAGACTGTTTCAGCGTCCTTAAAAGATTTTTTGTTTCAATACTTCATGAATGTATGCAAACGCAATAAGAATGTTAAAAAAATGCAGTGTCAATGAAAAAGCTATAAATGCAAAGATTTGTGCGCACCTTAAATCCTTCGACAACGTACGGCGATTCCTTGTAGTTTTCAACTATTGGAGTCTTCCATTTCTGAAAACAGAATAGATAGCATAATAAAAAGGAATAAAACTGATGGAGGAGAAATTTCTTACAAAGGATTTCAAATGCCATCTACAAAAGTCCCGATTTTTGATAAATTCATAACTATGCGGCCAATATAGACTGAGAAATTCCTGAAATGATAACTCAATTACAAATTTTAAATGTACAGTTACAAGGAAAACACACCAATCGTAATTTACCGCCATGTATAGAAATTGTGTACCTTAAATTCGAGCAGCGCGCAGTATGACAAATGAGGTAGAGTGTTATTCATGAGCCTACAAAACGTTTTTTGTTTAATGCATCTTTCAGGCACACTGGTAAAGAAGTTCAGTAGTGAAACGAATGGAACGTACTGAGACTGTAATGAAGGCAGTATAGCAACGATGCAGCATAGCAAGATCCTCATTGAAGAGAAGAAATGGAGAGAATATGATATCACTCTTTTTTAAGCGCCTCTACGTCTGTTTTGACTCAGTTTTAGCTGAAAGACAGCGATGATTCAGTGCGAATCGATCGTGAGTGATGATAATACGCCTACAGATTGCATGACCAATCGATGCATGTATGCAATTGCAACTGTGCGCCAAAATTCGATTCCAATATGTGGCCATATAAATTTTTCGAAATTCGGTTGAAATACCACCGTGGTTCCAAACTTTCAATAAATTATATATTCCGAGAATGAACTCTCATAGTGCATTTCGAAAATATACTTAAGTCGTGATATGTTAGTATGGTCAGAGTTGGGGCACGAAGAATTATCGGTTCTAGTCCGTTTTGGGTTCCCATCAAAGTTTCCTGGTCCCAAAATACTTTACTGGTCCTTAAAAAGTTTCCTGTTCCCCGAATAGTCTCCTGGTCCCATAATCGGCCAATCAGGGCGCGAAAAAAGTTTCCTGGTCCCAGAAATAGTTTCCTGGTCCCATAATCGGCCAATCAGGGCGCGAAAAAAGTTTCCTGGTCCCAGAAATAGTTTCCTGGTCCCATAATCGGCCAATCAGGGCGCGAAAAAGTTTCCTGGTCCCAGAAATAGTTTCCTTGTTCCAGAATAGGCTGGCAAGAAAAGTTTATCAGGGCACGAAAAATTACCCTCGAACTTCACGAAAAGAATAAACTAATTCTAAAGATAAATTGCATCGTATACACCTAAAAATGTTTCGACATTGAACAGTCCTTTCAATGACAACTCACTTTGGATGGGTCCAGGAAACTATGGGACTAGGAAACTATTTCTGGGACCAGGAAACTATTTCTAGGACCAGGAAACTATTTCTGGGACGAGGAAACTATTCGGGACCAGGAATCTTTTAAAGGACCAGGAAACTATTTTGGGCCCAGGAAACTTTTATGGGACACCCAAAGCCGAGAATTATCATGCCCAATGGCATCGAAAAACTAACTATGTAGATGCTATTATATGTACACTACTCTTACTCTCTTCAATGGAATCGTAGATTTGGGTGAGAATGAAAATCCAATGTACAGGAAATACATGGCGTTTCCAGACACATCGATCGATCTGAAGCAAGACTAGAGGGAAACAAGTTCAAGAATAAATCGTGATTTCGCAACCGAGATCGTGTGGATCAAATTGGCTCACAGGGAAAGAAGTGACAAGCATAAGTGAGGGGAACCGATATCGCAATGCATGCGGACTAATTCTGGAGTCAAGATCAGGCCAGTGACGTCACACGGCACTGGGCATGGGTTACGGGATTCACAAATCTATATGCACAAAATACGATGTGATTTATCCAGACCCGCTAAATAAATAGTTCTATTATAATTGGAGGTTATGAGACAGTGGATGAGTAGTCGCTGTCGAGAAAATCATATCTTTTCCTTCTAATCGTTCGCAGCCTTTCTTTTTTTTCCATTGAGAGCCACATGAGAAAACAAGCGATGCTCTGTCTTTCTCCCTTTATCCCTATCCCTTTGTGACACCACGATCGAGAGATAGAGGGAGGCGTGAGTCTGAGTGTAGCCATTGAAGAACATCTGGTCAAAGGTAAAGGCCACCCCGTACTCTAGGCACACGAAGTCTTGCGGGAGCCCACTGCTAAGCCAGTGACTATTTTATAAGGATCTGGTCAACATTTGAGACCCACACGAAAAAACAAGCGATAGCCTGTCTCCCTTTCTCTCTCTCTCTCTCTCTCTCTCTCTCTCCTTGACACCACGCGCGAGAGATAGAGAAAAGTGTGAGTATGATGACCATCTCACCATCTGGCCAAGTCAGAGAGAATGAGAGCAGTGTTTGGGAGATTCCGCTTTTGCTCCATTGATAGAACGCTGTCTAGTAAGATCTCAAACAAAAAGGGTCCATCAGACCTCCTTGAAATCATGGTGAGACCGAAACAATTTCTCACACTCAATTGGAGTCACACACACGCAGAGCATGTGGAGTATGCAGACAAAGGACTTATGGGGAAGTACGGAGATGGTAAAGCGATAAGACACTAACAGAGAAGAAGAAACTAGGAGAGATCATTTTTTTGGAAACAAATCGGTCGATTGTCCTGACTTGACAATCAAAACGCATTTAGAATGAATCATTCGATCCTGAGAACTCTGACAGATGAAACGAGAATCTACCAACTAGGCCATCCATTTACTCCATGTCTCGGTAGAGTGTAGAAAGGTGATCCGGTTGTCAGCTAAAGTGCTCAACGCAAATTTCTTCTCACCAGCTTCCCTGTCTCTCCTTCTTTCTGCCCTTTCGACTGTCGGAGTCTACAGTGAATGTCTCTGATTTCGTAAGTTTCATTCAGAGTGGATTCGCACAAAAGAACGGAGAGGGCGGAGGAGAGTCCAACAGTCAGCCATTCAGTTCATTCTGCCCTTCATTCTCTTCTCCTATCTCTCCACTTCTCTGCTCTGAGGTTTTCAGATGGGCCTCGTTTTTCACATACGGATCGCTCGTTTTCTGTTCACACATTGCTGATTCAATCCCGTTATGGCTATCTCACTCTACGAGATAGGATCCATATGAGTTCTCGAAATCTCGAAACGAATGATTCATGCATCTTTTCTTATAATCACACTCCTTCTCGTTCCTTCTCACTCCTCAACATTAGATGTTCAACTTTCTCCCCAAATCATAAAACTTTTTTCAGGACATATCGTTAATATCATTCCCTTTGTTGGTCAACATCATCAATAGGAGATGGATCAGGTACAGGAAGAGATTGGCCATGAATCATTCGAGGAGAACAACATCACAGTGAGTATTTTATCATCATTTCACGTTCTCCTTTCCTTGCAAATACAAACTGAGCCTCATGAACGTTTCTTCATTGTGAGATCGTTAGTGAGTTCCAAGGATAGTTTATGATGCTCCTGCCATAGTATTGCATATTATACTTCTTCTTGAAGAAGGAAGCATTCCAAATATCTCAATTTTTTAAAAAATAATTGAAAGTGACTAACTTGTGTACTTGCAAGTGATGGTATGTCGAATACAGGACCTCGATCGCATGCTCAAAGATGCCGGCAAGAATGCACTCCCGCCCAACTCAGTGGAGGTTTTGTAGATTATTTTAAGTTGTACCGAGGATTGATTTATCTGATCTTTGATCTCCTCAGTTCTTGTCCAAGACGTCTCTCGACTTCGCCAAGATCAGCGAGTTCCTGGAGAACACTCAGGCCAATCGACCGATGGCGATCGTGGATGTGAGATCATTTATTATATTATAAAGGAAAAGCAGATGAAGAGAAAAATAAGGAATCGCGTGTGCTAAATTTTCCTTCTATCAGGCCTACAGAGTCTGCCCTCGCGCGAACGAGCCCGAGATGAACCTCGGAAACCGCCTGTTACTCTGGTGTGGATTTATTTACTTCACTTGATTTTGATATTTGTTGCGAACTTTGACTCTTCTGCGAATGGTTTTGTTTGTCCGAGTCGACCAGTGCCGATTGATTGAAATATTTTTCATCACGAATCATATGCGAACTCGCGCTATCAAGCCCACGATACTTAGACTGGACTACGGTATCGACGACACGCGGTAGTTACCAGACTAGCAGGGACAAGCTTAGCACGAGTGTGACGCTGACTGAATGTTGTGAGGTGTACGGTAGATGATGTACGGTACGGTGTGATTGCTCAGTGAAGTAACAATAATAATTTATTATTACAAAGCCAGGGAAAGGGGATAGGACGGGGAGAGGGACGTGAACTGTACTGAGATCCGCGAGGGATACTGTAGTGAGACTGAGGTGATACCCGCGAAGGGTATTGGAATGATTTGATTGAGGGAATCATTAGTGAATGATTATGATGAATGGAAAAGAGATAGCTATTTGTGTGAAAGTCGCTATAAATCAATACGCAGCTCTAGATCGCAGTCGACAATGAATATTGAACCACAATTATTAGACCATCAAGACCAATTATTACCATTGATAAAAATGTGAGTGTATAAACTCGTCAATCGTAAGTGAATATATAGTCGCTCATGTAATCTCAGGCATGGCACACCGACCCGCAATATTGCCGGAATCCTCTCAACCGGCATGCAAATCCGTCCGGCCGGAGTGGATGTGGTGAGCACTCCCCTGAAATATGCGCAACTTAGAAGCAATAAGCTAGTTTGCATTTGTAACCGGCAAATTTCAGAGCGGGAGCCGTCACGGAGATGGCTGCTATTTTGCCGATATGGCATATAAGGTACTGATTTTAAATTTACTTATTAAAAGATCTGTCGTGTTCTCGTGTTTGTCCACTTATTATTTGTGCAATGATTTGAATCTGCGAAGCAGCGGCAATAGATTACAACGATACCAGCCGGGACCGCGCGCCTACGGCGCGCTCCCCGGCTGGATGACGCCGGGTTACGCATTTAGCTGGGTGTGTGGATCGTTGACCTGCTATGCCCGTCATTTTCAACCTTCTGGAATCTTCTGGACCTGTCCCCGTCATTTCGAATATTCTAGAAGACACTGGACCTGTCCCCGTCATTTCGAACTTTTTAGAAGCCGCTGGACCTGTTCCCGTCATTTCGAACATTCTAGAGGCTAATGAACCCATCCCGTCATTTCGAACATTCTAGAAGCCGCTGGACCTGTCCCCGTCATTTGGAACTTTCTAGAAGCCGCTGGGCCCGACCCCGTCATTTCGAACATTCTAGAAGCCGTTGGACCGGTCTCCGTCATTTAGAACATTCTAGAAGCCGCTGGGCCCGACCCCGTCATTTCGAACAATCTAGAATCCGCCGGGCCCGTCCGCATTATTTCGAACATTCCAGAAGGTTCTAGAAGTTTCCTCTCGCTTTCTCATCATTTTCGAACATTCTAGAAGCCACTGAAACCGTCCCCGTTATTGCACTTGTTGCCGTCATTTTCGAACTTTCCAGGGGGTTACGGTAGTTAGAAATACGGTAGTTAGGGTTACGGTAGACAGGGTTACGGTAGGTGTACGGTAGTCAGGATTACGGTAGGTGCACGGTAGTCAGGAATACGGTAGGTGTGTGGTTCTCAGGGTAACGGTAGATACTTGAAATGGGAAGGGGGGCGCCCGACTTGTTTACACGCGTTTCCTCTGCGTCTCTGCCCCAGAGAGTTTCTCTGACACTCTCGCCTTCTTACCCCCTGTCATGCCTACGTGACTTTTAGAATAACAAACACACAAACATCTCTCCTTTATTAAGGAGTAATGATGCTCATTAAGATTTCCATTTGAACTGTTTCCAAACGAAAGATATTAGTGATTTTTTCTGGACCTTACATCAGAGCGAGGGTGTTTCATTTTAGAACTCACCTTTTAGAACTGGTCATTTTAGAACTGGTCATTTTAGAACTGGTCTTTTTAGAACTGGTCATTTTAGAACTGGTCATTTTAGAACTGGTCATTTTAGAATTCGGTCATTTTAGAACTCTAGGTGCAAAATGGTGCAAAATGGTGCTGATTTTTTTCAATTTTCCGAGTTCTAAAATGATCAGTTATAAAACGCGAGTTCTAAAATGATACACCCTCCATCTGAATTGCTATTACTTTGCACCTAATTAGGCTTTGTTTCGCATTTTATGATCCGAAATAATATATTATTATTTCCGGCGGCCTTCTACTGCCGCCACCAGAAACAGGGAGACGAAGCCATTCTCCTCCTCGCCGAAGTCGCCTTGGGAGCCGTTCAGGTGCGGTAGCTTTCCATCCTTTGGAATCTGTCTATTGTTTTTTATGCAGTTGATTATTGCGAACCCAAGTTTTCTGTTGTTTCGCTCACCTACTTGATACATACTTGATACATCTTGATCTTGATTGATTTCAGGAGCAGTGGAGGGAGGATGGTACGTGCCCGTTGAGAGAGGGCTTGGATTCGGTTAAAGGTGAGCCCTATTTAGATATTTTGTACACTAATATTATTTCTATGCTTTATGATCCATGCTTTGCAAATCGTCCACACTCTACGACATCGCCAAATGGTGCAATTATTGCAGCCTTGGGCCGCCACTATCCGGACCCAGCGGGACACTGGGCTCACACAGAAGGGTTCAGCGTCCCCTTGGGAGAAGCGATCGTCGAGGAGGGCCCGTTCGTGAGGGACTACAACGAGTAAGCTCACTTGTTTATATCACCTTTACATGTTCCAGCTTTCTTGATTATTTTTGCAAATATAAAAACATCAAGCACATCAATCACAAAATGACAATCAATGTGCAGTGGATCCGCTGTCGTCCATGCAAAACAGCGATGAAGTTCGCGCAAAGAAAAATTGCCTTACCATCTACTCTTTTGGCGATCACTGCAAAATTGACGTTACGGCTTGCTAGATTTATGATTTTCTCGAAGTTATCATTTTTAAAATGGAAAAATATTATATTACATACTTTTCAGGTACGTGGTGTACTCGACCCCTCAGGTCCGCCTCAAGTACCTCCTAAGGGTACGAATGGAGTGGTAATTAATTAATTTGTTTTAGTAATCGAATCGTATTTAGCCCTAAATTGCCAATGTTTGCCGCATTTAGCACAATAGGTTCAATCCCCTCGTTTCATTCTGCTTCCGAATCTCATTTCATCTTCTCTTTGAATAATCTTGCTCGAATTACACGAATTTCTTTATTAAGTATTTTTCACTTTACGGGTGTGATCTCGCTCCTTCGTATCTCAATCGAAAATGATTGCAATAAATTGACGAATTGTCTGCCATTCTCAAAGGTTTGCCAGATTCATCATTATGAGATTCACCATGATTCCGCTACTACAATCAACGTGGACTGCGGGCTCATCGTGTGCCCGTGTAGAATACAGCTCACAGTGTTGTTCCCCAATCTTTCACATATTGAACGGCGCCCCACACCATGGACTTCTATCACAAATTTAAAGAAAGAAATGGTGAATTCAGTAGCTGATCGGGAAAACTTGTGAATTATATCAGAGAAAAGTGATGGAGACACTTGACTTCGCCTGACATTCTTGGACACTAACCCCCCCCCCCCTTCTGCATATTCCTGTTACTCATTCGTGATTTCATATTGTATGATATTCATTGCAAATGTGATCGAATGTGCTCATACTGTTAGGAGTGAATAGCACATAATTAATTTATTGCAAGACTTGGAGTTTGTTATGGCAAAAACATCATGCAACATCATAGAGCACGACTAGATACACTCTTCACGCTTGATACGGCCTTCTCCTGGTTCGAAATGTGAAAAAGGCGGCTTATGCTTCTGAATTATTTGTCTATTTGAGCTTTGAATGATCAACAAACATCCGATATGGTTTAATAAAGTAAATATTAGCGATGGGAGCCAGTGTAAATTGTAAACTAATTATCTGAAACTGGCTGTAATGCGAGCGCTCTCATATATAGAACCGGAAGAATTGCGAACTGAAGGACGATAGAGTTGGTGATTTGGAGAGCTTCCGTTATATAGATTACTGATCCTGTTAGGAAACAGATGAGAATGAGCAATTGGGCATTTAGCGTCTGTAATGCTCTTGAACTGAATGTCCATATCAATAATTGATCGTGATACCTTGATGAACATGAGATGAAGTCGTCGTGAAGCCGTGCTCATTATGCACTGAAAAAGAGTCCTTTTCGAATCGCAAACAATACCAGAACCTTGGAATTTTCGAGTACGCGAATGAGCTTCCATCTGATAAACAGAGCTGAATTGAAAAAGAGAGATAAAGCGATACAAGTCCAGACGACCACCACAATCGAGAGGATATCAGACAGGTTGATTACACCTTGAAATGGTGCTCTCGTGTCAACAAATAATTATAATGAGATTTTTGTTATTCTCACCGCAGTATTCAGTAGAAGTGAGCAGTTCGCCCAATCTGATATCAAGAATCTCCCCTGAGAAATATCTGAACTTTCTCATCACTGCATAGTACCCAAACGACAGTGGTAGGTTGGGAATGATTATAATGAAGATGAAAACCATTGTCATCTGAAGTGGGAATATTATTGTTCGGTTCTGCAGCCAACCAACCTTATGAGTGGGAGTCTTGTCTATGAGAGTGAGGAGTCTGAATAACAGCAATGTGCAAATTAGCGAATCGTTGATTGTCAAGAGCGTTTCGAGAAGTCCTGCAACAAATTCGACTTGTGAGCATCGAATAAACCAGACCAGCAAAATATTCTGAGAACTGTTCTTACCCATCCCCGCCCAACAGGACTCTACGCTATGAAGCGTGCATAGACCGTGAAATTGCAGGATGGCGAAACCGCCGCTAGTCAGACTTCTGTAAATTTTTGCTTTTTTGATTGTGTAGAGAAGAGAAGGGTGCAAACCTAGCTACAAGAACTGGTTGCATAAGAGCTCCAATTAGATCGCTCACACCTCCAACAAACAGAACTCGAGCATATTTACGAAACGCCTCGGGTGTTCTGATATTTTTTGATTATGTAGATAAGTAGCCTTTGCAATTACCGAAACAGGGTAAGATATATCAGCAGAATGTTTGCCGGAACGCCAACTAATATTTGAGCTGAAGGTAAGTAGATGAGAAAACTGAATTTCGCCAACATGGTGCTTTGAAAATGGTATAATGAGAGAAAGGATTAACGTTTTCTCGTGGGATATCGATGGCGCACTTTGCAAGTGCTCTTCTCAAACTTTTATGTATGTGTCTTCGCAAATGATCACTTTTGGATCCTTCAGTTTGCATTTTGTTTCCTAATAATAAATGCACTCTACAGCTCCACTAGAAACTTGCAAGTGCAAGCTACCGTAATAGCCCAAAAGGACGGGACTGAAGAGGCAGTCAGTCAGGCACTCTCTCACTCAGTCAGGCCGTAAGTCAGTAATTTAATCGATTTGGTCGATTTCAGCGATGGCGAAGGGACGGTCTGCAGTAAGTATTGCATTTATCTTTATGTTAGTTCAGTTTCTAAAAATGATAAACGGGTGTGCATAGAAATGTGATCGACGTAGTAAGATTTTCGTCGTGATAACGAAGGTTAGGATTACTAGTGTCCCAGTTCTTCTATCATGATATTACTTCCCATACGAGACGTAATTGGACTTTGACGAACTGAGTGGAGGGACTAGGGAGGAAGAGGCCGGGAGGAGGATTGTGACCACCCCATTCTACTCTCCCTTACTTTTTCCTTTATCTCTCTCTCTCTAAGGCAATCTATGGCTCGCTAACCAGCACATCTCACTTGCTGAGCTTTTCAAATGCACAATAGTAAGAGTGTAATGAAAAACGAGAATCCGTAAATTCCCCCTTCCAGCCAAGGGTCCCAATACCATCCATTTCAGGTATTCGATGCCATCTGGAGATGGGATGTCGGTGTTGATATCGAGATCGCTGTAGTGATCGCCCTTCTGATGCTCATTGCATTAGTCCTCGTGATCTATGTGAGTACTGACTGTCAATCAGTTAATGTTAACGAATTTATGGGCTTTCACGATCCCATTCTCTGACTATCCTGGGAATTTATTTCTGCTGATTTGTTGGCATGCAATGTCAAAACGTTAAAATGATAATGGGATTGCGTTCTCAAAATATCAGAAAATAAAGACCTAATAAAATTTCAGGACAAATGCTGTGCTGGCACGGTCCAACATGAGATGGATCCGAGCGAGATAGAAATGACCGAATTCAGCCCCTACGTTGACCTTGAAGCTACCGAAGATATGCAGAATCAAAGATAACACGAACCCGTGAGTTATCACTCTTCTTCTTACGGGTTGTTTGTCCATTACTGTGAAAAAACTGTGTGGCAGCATTCTTCCTCGTAACACAGAGAATATCAAGAGTGAGTCCATGGTTAGCCTCCCGTCATGCTCCAAGAGAACGACCCCTCATTTTTTTATAGATTTTCACCGATTTTTTTCATAGTTATGTTTTTGCACTGAACCTGTGACATCATGATAATACGCAAGATCAGAACATCCCACACATTTCAGGTCTCAAACGACGATGACTCAACGACATCCAATGTTCCAATCGATGATTGCGTAATGACTACCGAGAATGTGGTTCGAAGAACTAGTCAAGCTTCGGAGTGTGGAAATGAAGAGGCTAAGGATGAGGAAGAGGGAAATCCGGATCCTGATCAAAGAAGTGATATTGAGACGGATATCGCCTCACCATCGAATATGGAACGCCATGGTCCGAACACTCCGGAAGAGGAGATTGTTCAAAGTGTACAGGAAAAGAGGGATTCCATCACCGCTGATGTCAGCACTTAAGTTACCACTTCAGATCATGTCTCCATTTCAATCGAAGATGTTTGACCTAAATCAGTATAGTGTTTCATAGTGCACCAGAAAAATGATAGGGCACTTTCCATATCTCATTATGGTCATCAACAACGTTTCCGTCTCTTCTCATTCCCTATCAATCCTCCCCGTCCTATGCCCACTCCCATTCCACCCTTGTGCTACCGTATGTGTTGCAACCCCCAGAATAAAATATGAGATTGAATAGTAGATAATATACGCGAATGTATTGGTAATGTCGTTTACAAATCGAAACAAAATGATTCAACCTGATAAACAAAAACGTGTAAAGCCTTTTTTCTCTGTGAAAAGTGATTCTTCATGTCTCAGAAATTGTACTTAATTGTAGAGTAAAGAAAGGAAAGACGAACTTTGCATTTGACACACATTTTTGCTTCAAGGTGAGCCGTCACCTTGAAGCAAAAACGACTATCGCTTTCCTTGTCAAGATAGATCCGCTATCTAATGTCGAGTCACATGGTGCTAGGTCCCTCCTTTCTCATCTCAAGATTGCGTTACGATCAAGATTGTGTTACTCCATAAACTCGGAAGAAGGAGAGTGATCATCAGCTTCATTTCTCCTTCATTACGTTCTTCCTCGTTCGCCATGAGAACCACCGATTCTGAGCCGTTTGCAATCAACAACTCTGAAGAGCCCCAGAATCAAGTCGAAGAGGGTAAGCCTTTTCATTCTTCGAAGGTGCTCAGGAAGGACCGTTTAGGGAATGCATATCAGTAGATATAGCAAGGTTTTCGCTAACTGTGATTCTCGGTCTCTTGAGAAAATGTGAGCACTAGGAATCCTAGGCAATCATTTCGTTGCAGTTTCCAATACAGCGTATGTGGGCGTCGGCAAAGCTACTCCCGATTGCGATAGGGTCTTAACTACAATACAACAACCCATCCTCGTTACTTATAGACTTCATCAGAATCACATCGGTAAGTGCTCCATTCTTCCTTCCATTCTCAAAAAAAGCAATAAAAACACGGTCCCAGCATAGCAAAAGTAGTAGCTCGTGAGGGATCTGTTATCTGCGTTACCTTATACCTACTATAGACCGGGAAACCTCTATTTCAGTTGCCACTGCTCCTCCCTCTTCTTCGGTGGTCAATCAGGCTCACAGCGCTCTAACATTGAGCAATATCCGCTCGCTCGCTGCTGCTCTCAACCTCCCCTCTCCCTCTCCCAATTGCCTGGCCATGCAACTCGTTGAGTATGATCGCATGATGAGACGAAGGGCTGCGGCTGAAGCTCTTCTGAATTCCCTCAAGCTCAATAACAAGGATCAGAATCCGTCATCCGAATGATCAGGCACTATTCCGATATTTGGATTTTATTATTTCTAACCCGCCCCATTTGTCGGCCTCTCTTGTTCTTAACTTCCCTGTTTTGGCTCAGCCCCTTTATTGACTCATTCTTTTTCATTGCTCGTCAAGATTTAACTTGCTTTTTCAAAAGTGCGGCTCAACAAACTGCCTTTGAGTATTCTTTACCCTTACTGTTCCATTTTAACACCCACTGATACAATTTCGCTAAATCGATAAACTTTGCATACTACTACTTCACAGTGCGGATATGCTTATTCATTTCTTTGAAGGTGTCCAATTTAAACGGAAATTTAAAAAGAATGAAGGGTATAAGTAATGTGCACTTGATACACTTCCACACTGTGAACCGTCATCTTGAAGCAAAAAACGGCTCACGCAATCCCGAACGAGTCAAGTGAGATCCGTTATCTCCGCAATCTACCCCTAAGTGACCCAGTGTTCCCCTTCCTCTGTCACTACCATACTTGATCAAGATAGCGCCTCTCCCTAAAGTCTCATTTATCCCTTCACTTCTCTCTTCCACGTGCACGATGACATGCACCGACACCGTACCAACTGCCCACAATGATGGCGAAGAACCTCGGAGTGATATCGAAGACAGTGAGTCCATTTATGATTTTGTAAATATCTCGTAGCGAAGATATTCCATGACAATCGGAAAGTACTTACAACAGTTACCCCTGTGCTCGAACTGATTTGGTAAAAACTGTCTTATAACTGTCTAAGCTCGGGTAAGAAAAAATACTCGGATTTCACAGATGCCCGCACTCCAGGCATGCCTCGTGTGACCCTTGACATTTTATATTTTATGGGCCGCTCATTAGCGAATGCTCGCGAACTCATTGACAAATCTTACGAATCGCATTGGTAAGCGTCTTGCCCCATCCTCAAATCGAGAGTGTATCTCGATCAAAAATTTTGCATTGTTAAGATAGTTGGAAAGAGCGAAGTAAATGCGATCTTAGAGTCCGATTCATAAACAGGAACTCTGGGAAGTAGAAAAAGATATGAGCGTATTATCATTATTGCAGTAGCTAGCACGCCGGTCCCTCCACCATCAGTTGTGCACGTGTCTCATCAGGAACTTCACAATCTCCTACTCGCGGCTCTCGGAATTCCACTCCCACATCATCAAAATCAAATCAGCGAGTTTCTTTTCCCTTCCACCAGCAGGCACTCAAACATGCAAGTGCTGTCCGAATGATAGGAAAGCCTCGATTCAGAATCGTTTAAATTTCAATTCTCTTCCCTTACCGGTTCTTTCGATTTTGCTGTAGCTAGTCCCCGTTATTGTGCTTTTGTATTCCAGATTCCATCACGTCTCAACCATCTCTGTCTCCACCACTAGAGGCGATGTCTACGTACACTGAGCGCGTAAGGACTTTGCTAACTGAACGACGTGAACTTGTGAGGCGACTGAGAAGAGATCAACATAGGATCGGTTAGTGCTGCCTTCGATTGCTTCGCTTTCTTTAGTAGTTGTCAATTATTGGAATGCTTATCTCACATTATTTTACAAGTAGTACTTAAGAAGTAGTAGTATCCGGTAGAAGGTTTAAAATCATGTTCTTCATTACAGCTTCTCGTCCTCCTGTGGTCTTCTCTTTCATCTTTGATGAAGATGGGCGAATGATTCTAACTGCACAAGTTCGCTTTCCCGATGCCTCCGGTCGTGCCGACACAACGGATTCCTCCACGACAACCGACACTCCGAATGACTATGAGGCCTGCAGCTGCAGAAGGAAACCGCGCCCGCTGTCCGAATGATTCCGAATTCGTATTTATCACCTTCCCTCTCACTATTTTTTGAAACACAAACTCATCAGTAACCGTTCCCACAGCTTCATTCTCTCAAGATTTCTCTCTAATTTTGCTCTCGATAATTTCCATATCCGCTAAGAGACATGCTTCAAGTCAAATTAAATCACTTACTGCTCGCATGGATCATGAATATTCCCCCGATTGATTTTCGTTCTCCTCTCTATGTCACCAATGCAAATATACACTCCTTCCCTCCTTCGACCTTTTCCTTTTTCTGAATCAATTTGTTGAATGGATAAAATATGGCAGTATTGATCCTAAATCGTTGAATTTTCACTGAGAACGTAATAGTGATACTAGCATCCTTTCTTTTTTCATTGACTCCTTTCGAGTCTCGCTGTGGCCCAGAGGGACAATTAGAGATTGTGTGAAAGGAAGAGTCTTTGTGTGTTTCTTATTCCAAGAAGATCTGGGCCTCATCTCGTTCAGTCATGCTACTCAATAATGTGATTTTGATGTGTGTATCGACAATTGACCCATGTATAATGCTGCGTTCAGTGTCGAACATTGATCATTTTGAGGGGTCATTTTGTGGGGTCATTTTGATAGATCAATTTGAGGGGTCAATTTGATTCATCACTTTATCCCCTCTCCCCCCTCTCCCTCTGTCCTCATTTACATGTGAACTCCCCTCTCCCTCTCCTCTCTCCCTATTGTTCATCCCTCAATCAACCACTTCATTCGGACGAAACTATGAGAAATGAATGAGAGGGAGATGAGAGAGGGAGCGTGGAAAAAGTGACCCCTCAAATTGATCTATCAAAATGACCCCTAAAATGACCCCTCAAAATGATCAATGTTCGACACTGAACGCAGCATAACACAGTGATTAGTATGTAAGATACATACTTCTATTCCCAATAATTACTTTATCCCAATGATCCTTCTGTCTCAATAAATACAACTCATTCGTACTTGCTAGATCAAGTCATTCTATGCAATCTGTCGAGGAAAGGAGAGTATACTGTTAGGCGACACAATTATGCTTAATAATGATTTGGAATACTTATGCGTGTTAAATAGACAAGAAAGCGGGTGGGTCCGTTTACGGGTGATGAAGGAATGGCTTCGTACTCTCCATTTCACACTTTCTGGAGGTGTTCGATTGCAAAATAGAGAAAACTCGACCATTCCTTGTTGAGATCATCTAGTCTGTGGCTACTCGATAAACATGGAATACGTGCATATGGATATTGCACTCGACTCCGGACAGATAAGTCAGCATGGGATAACATTTAAAATATACAAAAGCGCGACAAATAAATTTCTTACAAGAGGACATGCATACATGGGTTCCGATTCAGGGATATACAAAAAGCGTACTAAGCCTAGAGGAGATAAAGCACTACGGGCTGTGAGAAGAGATTCACAGATATACTTTGAAGTAAAAGCCGTTCAAACAAAGTATTGTCGTAATAAACAAACACGAACACGAATTGCGGGAATATTGTCAAGATATACAAAAAGCAGTCAAAATATACACAAGCGTTGTCCGGAGTGAGGCAAGGAGTGAGGGGAGGGCCTTAGTTATCAGGGGCAGATTTGCCCTCATCTGCATCATCGAAGCTTCCTCCCTCGGGAAGAGCGGGAGGGGGCAGAGACCAGTTCGTGCCCGAGGTCGACTGAAAAGATTGTATACGTAAAGTGTTGTAGAATGACTAGAAGGATTTACATGTGCTCTTCGTTCCCTAGTAAAATATTCGATGTTTCTAATGCTGCGAAAAGAGCTAAGCAAAGAGTCTAGACGAAAATAAGGGGGAAACTCCCCCGAATTCCCCCGTCAATCTATAGATTTCCTCGTCTATAGACGTTTATTCGTAGCACAAACATTAATACCTGTCCATTCTGTTTATCCGCCTGTCTTCTCTTAAGTCTGATCATCTCAAAGAAGTTCTTTCTCTGATTCTTCTTAGGCGGATCTCCCAGTCTCACCTGCAATTCGCATTCGGATGATGCTGAGGACGAGCACATGGCTCAAATCTCGGCTTAAGTAGTGTAGCTATTCGTCGAACATTCCGAATATATCCTAATGAAAGAGAACCAAAGGGCTACTAGGTTCTCAATCCAGCAAGATAACTATTTTTTTGTTTTTTTTCTCATCAATCTCAGTGCCACTTACCGTCGTTCTTCTCAGGATGTTCTGCTCGAAGAGCGAAGGAAGGGATTGTCTCTTGGGCAGGGGTGGTCCCTGACCAGGCACTCCACCTCGTCTCTTCTGAATGAGATCAAGAGCGGCTATGCGATGGCACACATCCGAGGGCAGTCTGAAAGGGATAATTAGTCTATATCTTTACAACTAATCCACCAAACGCAGAAAGTTGAGAAATTTGCTTCACTCTGTGGTTAATTATGGGAGAACATCTAGTTACCTTCTCAGTTCCAGCGGCACCTCATTGAGGCTGGCTGCGAGAGCCAGAAGAGCGGATGGCTCCCAGTTTCCCGACGCGTCCAGTGCAGATCCATTCTGTGCGGCAATGAAGTCGGCGATTTCGGTCGAGCGAGCTACGACCGGTGGCTGAAGATGGGCAGCAACTGAAAATAGACAATTTCTACGGTCCCTTCAGGGTCATTTCACCCATCTCCATCCACTCTATACTACCCATAACGGGATTGCTCATTTTGTACAGGGAGATCGTCGTTGAACTTACCAGTAAGCGGCTGCTGAACTCTTCCGGAAGCCTGGCTCGAGCCGACAGCGGCTGGAAAATAAATCATATTTTGATCTCTGATCTCTGTGACAAGAAGCGAAGCGCTGTGTTCAGAAAGCGATACTGATAAATGTAATGAGTAAATATAACACGAATCTTACCCTCCATCGTCCTCACTGAGGTGTAATCAGCGGGGATGAACTGAGTGGACGATCGCTGCTCCGATTCCAGAGCCATTCGCTCGTTCTCCTCGGCCTCCTTGCGCTGCTCCTCCTTGAATGGATCACTTTATCTCAAGAGGATCTACTTCTGGACTCAAGCCATCGACTTAGCGCGACGGGCCCAAAAAATACACAAAGCTAAGAAGATATATTCACTCCATTGACCGTTTGATACTGAGTACGACGAACCCGATCTTCTATCAAATGATGTTTCCTCCTGCAGGCCCATTGCCCGATGTCAGGATAAATCTATCTATCTATCTATCTATCTATCTATCTATCTCAAGAGGAATCACAGATGAAACAAATCGACGATATAGGCACGTTGACTAATTGATTAGAATGGTGCATACCTTGAACTCGTGATACGGATACTCCTCCGGGTGGGGAAGGTACAAGCTCCACGTGGCATCTGCAACAAACAATGAACTTGAACTTCATGAATTTCTCAATCTATTAGCTCAATCTACAGTCTGTAAAAAGAAAGTGTATTCTCAATTCAAGAGGCTTTCTTCAAAGGTTATTTTGAGCGTAGGGCAGCTACGTAAGACAAGCGAGGGCTCAACTATCGCAACTCGGATTGAATGCTCCGCAAGCTAGGAACATTCCAGATTTCCCTAGTTGTAATACAACAGATCGCGAAAACATTCGATCAGTGCAGATGAACTCCAGGTACTCACTATTCTCCTCTGCCTCATCGATCTCCTGCGCGCGCGCTTGGAGAATTTCCTTGATTGGTGCGGCCGCGATTTTCGTGACCACGGGAACGACTGCCATGCATTCACCTTGCGACTTGAGAATGTGCGCAGCAACGAAGATTTCCGTCGTTCTGAAGAGATAAGCGAATAAATAATACTCATATCCTTTCTGTTGAAGGTAAACGGTGAATATTCCCTCGTTTTTAAGGCAATTGCGTCCTATGGGAAATGTTTAGAAACGGAAACGGGAGAACGAAAACGTCTTGAAGGAACGTTCAGAAAGGTGATCGAAGTTAAGAACTGCCTCTTAGCTACGAAAGACCAGCAAATAGCAGTGATTATCACATATTTACAACAGCCCTCGTCATCAGATATTGCTAAACGCAAAAGTCTCCCATCGCCACTCACTTTCTGTCCACCCACACTTTCCTCAGCCGTCTCATTCTGTGATCCTTCAGGAGAAGTCGATGCATCCCATCGACATTGTCGTAGCGATCCATTCTCTGGAACATAATATTTGCGAGTCCAGTAGCACGATATAAGGTATAGGTTGTATCATAACGATCCATTCTCTAGAATATGACCTTTTGTGAGTCCAGTAGGCAGAAAATTACGCCTAGAAATAAAACTTCAAAGGATCATTTCATATGTTTTTCACATCCCTCAAAAAAGTAAAGGTGGTTTTGGCATTATCCTCGCAAGGGCGGGCTAGTCACCCCAACGCCGATTTGCAAATTGAGCCTATCCCGAGACGGCCAGAGATGGTTGCGGGCCTTCATCATTCGTCAGACTCTCACCTCTTTCAGTTGCTGCTCAGTGATTCCCACTTCAGTGAGGCACTCCTTCATCAGATCCCTTGGGGTCGATTCAAGAAAAAAATTGTAAGTCAGCAGCTGAAAATATTAATTGACTTTCTGGTGATAGTTCGACAATTGTTCCCATAACTATAACACCGAATGCATAGAGCCCAAATGTGCCACTATTATGCGATTGATCACATTGGATCACTCATGTAACATTGTTCTCTTCGGCACCTTTACAGTCTCTAAAACTGTTACATATTCTCACCGAGTTCATGATATATAGCGGTAGTCCATCGTGTTTGAGCCATCCATGATTGGCCACTTCAGAGAGGGTCGCTCGTTCATTCACTGTACGATTCAGCATCCTGCTCAGCAGATGAGTCGCCTCTGAACGGATTTTGATAAGAATGTGGAATAAAAGAGGCACTAGCTCGGATGAGAACTTTTGGAGATGAATGACTGTTATGCTTAAGAATATTAGTTCTCATCCGACCTAGTGTCATATCCCAGTACACGGCTTTACTTGATAATATATCAAATAATCATTAGTCGTTATTAAAAAACACATACCAGGCGAAACGAAGTACGGACACTCAATCTCGTGGCTGATCACTTTCCTCTTGATCTCGTCAAAGTTTTTGCCTTCGAAGGGAGTGGTACCAACGAGGAACACGTAAAGGCAGACTCCCATACACTGAAAGGCATCGATTAGGAGATCTGCCATTCTGATCCGATCTCCGGACTATTTCGTATGCTCATATCGATCTGCTCATATCGTTCTAATAAGTACCCTCGCACTTTGCACTACGTTACATGATATTTATTCTGGTATCAAGAAAAAGGACCTGCAGGTGGATCCTTGCACTATGCCACGACAAATACTACCAGGCATACTGCACATATTTCTCACCCAAATGTCTACAGCGGGTCCATTGTAGCGATGCTCCTCGAATATCTCGGGAGCCGCATACTGGGGTGAGCCACAATACGTCTGCATCAAGAAATCACGCCCGACGAAGTTTGCGAATCCGAAATCGGCCACTTTAAGATTACCGAACTCGTCAAGCAGAAGGTTCTCCGCCTGAAAATATTATCGTGATTATATCGACCTGTTTGATTCCAAGATTCTTGCTTAGGCCCCCAAAGCTCTACAAGTAGGATGAGTGAAATATAGCCGTATCTTATACGACCATGAAAAATCTCACACCTTGATGTCCCGATGAACGATTCCTCTCTGATGCATGTACTGTACTGCAGAGACGAGTTGTGCGAAGTACTGGCGAGCCTGAGGTTCAGGCAAACGGCCATTGGCCCGGATGAGATCTGAAAGAGTTGATTTCATTTTCCTCCAATCTCTCATACACGTGTTCGTTGCGAAAGATGGAGCGAGGAAAGTGTGGATTCGAACGACACCGAGAACATTCAGATGATAACTTATGGGACATGTTTTCAGTATGATCCCAGAGTGAGAGAAAAGTCGAAAAAACAATGACATCCATTATCGTCCGGTTGTTCTCATTCGACCTCGTCCGAAGGGGAAACTTACTAAACAGTTCCCCACCCTGGCAGAGTTCCGTGACGAGGTAGAGGTGCGTTTCTGTCTCCATCACCTTAAATTTCGATTTTTTTTTCTTTTTTCTGATATTTATTCATCATCATTTGACTCAATAAATTTTATTTGCTCGACCATTTTGACTGACATTAATTTTGATTAGATGATTTTTCTCGTTGTCATCATATTAGGTGCGTAGGATGTGACCTATACGGAAGCGATAGGTGCCGGTTGGAATACTTTCTCAGAAATCAGCTTTACCAAAAGGAGCTTATTATCAGGCGATTTGAACTTTAGCGAATAATAATGTGAATAAGGAAGTTTGGTTCAATACATTCATAACGTCGTTTGGGGTTCAGGCGCGTTCATTTAGGTACTTAATCAATTTCATCTAGAAATCAGCTACTCAATTTTTTAACTGTAGCAAAAATATATTTATTATATTAACCTGGTACACGTCGAGGACGAAGGGATGACTCATTTTCTTCTGCACTTCCACCTCTCTGTATACCCTGCACAACGAGCCTTTCAGAGGGAGAAGTTTCGATTTGTCAATGCTCTTAATCGCCACCTAAAATGTAATCTAATTAATATGAAGTTGGTCCTGAAATTTCGGTGAATAATTTTGTATCATGCGTTTCAAATGCCCCGCAAACGAAATGCATTTTGCCTAGAAGGAGGAGGGGAGGGGAGGTAGATCATTATCAACATCACGGCATCTTCCCCTCCGCCTCCTCGAATGTAAGGTACCAGTGATATGGAAAAATTTCTGGGAGTACTCGCCTGATCCTTGGTGACTTTGTGCGTGGCCCTCCTCACCGCTCCGTACATTCCATCACCGAGTTTCTCATGGAGAGTGTACAGACCGATGCTCGACAGTTCGGGAGGCTCTTCAGGCTCATTTTCCTGAAATTTTACGTTACCAGTCTGTGCACAAAATCGCCTAGTTTCTGGAAGCAATTTTCCTTTTTTTATTTATCAAGAGGCATTAGTATATGTGAGCGCCTTGCTAATAACTGTAACAGTCTCAGGCCAGTACCACGGAAGGATCATGCGTGTATAATGTTGTATTAGCGAGAATAATTGTAATGCTTCAGTAATTTTTCGAGATCGGGCATGCCCGTCCATCGGAAATTGCCTAATTTCCCGTGCGGGGATCAACGCTCACCGAACCTTATCAGCCTTATCATATCAGGGAAATTCAATCAACTTGTTATTCAGCCCTTATCAAATCTAGTCATCATCACACGACTTAATCGAATGAGCCACAACGAGGCCAGAAATAGACCCCCCAAGGTTCATTCGAATTACCACTCATCTACAGTAATCCCTAATGCAGTTTCCTTGTCCTTTCTTCGCTCAGACCTTTTCTTCCCATCACGTTCCCAACCATTAGAGGAAAGGGTATCGCTAACGTGTCAAAATAGCTTACACGGACAAGGAAATTAATTGTGCATTACGGTAGTTCTTTTAGCACAAAGTGTTCAAGGAAAGTCAGACTAATGCAATTTGGTCATGTAAAGTAGGTGCTCATTCTCTGTTCCTCATACTTTCGAGCGGAATTCAATTTTCGAACACTTCTTTTCAGAGAATATCGGTGATTTGGGGAATAATGGTTCTGTGATCATTTTCTCTAGCTTCCATACAAATAGGTGCGAATGAGAAAGCAAGAAAAGCTTTCGTAAAGTGCCACGTTTCACGTCTGCCCAAACCCCTACCATTTTATACGGAAAAATGAAATTGGTCTATCGCCAATGTGTCTGGAAATCTTGAGCGAAAATTTAAAGTGCCAGATATCAAGCTAGGCCATTTCAGCTGTCAGTTAAAGGGGGGGGGGGGGGTTGGAGGAAGTAAAGGTGTTTCCACGTCAAGCGATTTTGCAGTCGTAAGACAACGTTAGGTGGGACCCCATGTAAGTGCATTGGAGGAAGTAAGTGACAGAATCTCAGAGGAATGTTCTCGTCTCTTCATTTTGCCTTATCTCTCGTCAGTTAGAGTAGAGGAGTACTACGAAATGAGAGAGATCGAATCTCACCTGGATTGATGTCGTCAGATGAAAGTTTGTAATGTTTAGAGCATCTCTTTTTGGCTCTCATCCAGTCGGTTCTAATCCGACATAGTACCCACCTTGGTCGACGTCGTGGAAGCTACTGGAGGATTCACTGGAGGATTCATCGGGACGTCCGGTCGATGTTCTCTACGACGAGGAAGATAGGGAAGAACGGGTACTCCGGGAGGAAGATCGGGTAGACGACGTCCTAGATGAGGCAGGTTAGGACATCAAAGTTAATTTTATCAAGATGCCCCAGCTCCAGTTGCATCCACCTCATATTTTGCCATTAATATCGGTATAACAATAGATCATCCCCAACTCTTCTCTACCCCTCCTACCCCTTGACAGACTAAGGAGCCTCTGCAGCTTCAGCAGTTTCTATCCGAATTAGGCGGTGCCTAAACCCAGACATAGCAACAGCGAATCTCCTAAGCGACAGCGAAAAGGATCACTGGTCAACTCAAGAGAGACTACTAACTTCCTCTGACAGCGATGAAGTTAGTCAGAAGGCATCAAAGAGCGGAATATTCGGCAGTAATCAATAAGCGAGATTTTGCCATTAATATCGGTATAACAATAGATCATCCCCAACTCTTCTCTACCCCTCCTACCCCTTGACAGACTAAGGAGCCTCTGCAGCTTCAGCAGTTTCTATCCGAATTAGGCGGTGCCTAAACCCAGACATAGCAACAGCGAATCTCCTAAGCGACAGCGAAAAGGATCACTGGTCAACTCAAGAGAGACTACTAACTTCCTCTGACAGCGATGAAGTTAGTCAGAAGGCATCAAAGAGCGGAATATTCGGCAGTAATCAATAAGCGAGATTTTGCCATTAATATCGGTATAACAATAGATCATCCCCAACTCTTCTCTACCCCTCCTACCCCTTGACAGACTAAGGAGCCTCTGCAGCTTCAGCAGTTTCTATCCGAATTCCGAGCGAGATTATGTATGCTAAAACTTACCAAGAACAAATTAGGGCATAAATTGCTCAACTAAGAAGGTAAGTGCAAAAATCGTAGAAGTCAGACAAAGATGTTAACATCTCATCGCAATGACTCAAATACCGAGCGTACAAATGCAAACGCGTCGCAGCGGGTGAAAAAAAAGATTTTCGATTTTGTAGTCACTCGAAGAGCTTGCGGCCGTACTCGCCAGCATACACACCTACTAATAAGTCTGTAAGTCCCCTTTTGCTCTCTTACCGACTCGAAAAAAGATTATTTTGGTTTGAACGAGGTTTGAACGCGAAAGTGTGAGAGTCAAAATAGTATACCTCTCTGTGAATAGAGTAGAAAATGACTGATACGTGCTGACACGCGTTGAGCCGCGAAAATCGAAGGTAAAGGAGGGAATAATGATGTGTCTCTCTCCATTTTGCGTGTTATCTCACCGATCAGACAGGACGAGATAGCACGCGAAAGCGAGAGAGCGCAGAAGGCATAATGATGATTCGGCGTGAAATACGAAAGCAAGCACAATCATTTTCACGTTAACGGCTCTTTGAATACTAACAGACAGACAAATTGTGCGCAGCGCAATGGAGATTCTTCGAAAATCGAGGAATTATCCTAATTTATCGCCATTGCCAATTGAGAAGCGGCCCCTAACGAAGCCAATTCGGAGCAGGCAGACAAACGCGCCAATTTTCTCACGATTTTTCGAGGCCGCAACATGCGAAATCGGCGGGTTTGAGCCTGCCTAAGAGCGTGTTAGAGTTCGTAATATTAGTTTGTTCATTTCACACACTCTCTCGCCTCTGTGACCAGTGAGAGAGCGCATGAAATGAAGAGACGCCGACCCGTTTATCGGACTCTAGAACGTGTGAACAACGTGACGCCTACGGATATATATGGAGATGTATGCAATGCCCCAGTGCATAATGCATTAGTCATCATTACAGTAACCCGAAGCTGAGAGCGAAGATATTGTCATTGATGCAATTACAATAATGCATATGCGACACCTACTGTAAGCTCTAAGCTGTAAGCTGGTTCTATTTTCCTCTATTGGAACTGCGCCATGTCATAATTCTACAGACATCTATACAGTAATCCTAAGAGCATACGAGCAACTACAGTATCCTCGCATTCTTCCCTCAGTTGTGAATGCGTTAGGGCATTATGTATAGTGCGACAACAGTAACCCTTGCTGCAAATACGCAAATACAGTATACTTATAGCCTTCACTCAGCAGTTAATGCGACTACTGCAACCTGAGCGTCTTGAATAGCATAATTCTTAATTCTCTCACTTGTTCGTCCTCCCTGCTGCTCTCCATTAGTCTGCTGTCCATTCGGCTGTGTCGCGGGACGATTGTACACATTGGCAGGTTGCTGGCTAGGCACGAATCCCGGGTCTTGAGGAACGAATCCGTCGTGATGAGGGAGGAATCCTTGCTGATAGGGAACGTATCCGGGCGGGATGGGAACGAACGCTTGCAGTTGCGGGTCGTATGCCTGCATTTGGGGAGTGAATCCCTGCTGGTGGGAGGCGAATCCGGATTGGTGAGGAGGGAATCCCTGTTGAGGATCAAATCCCGGTTGTTGGGGAGGAACGGGAAGCTGGTGAGGGATGACAACGTTGATATTGACGAAGTGCACTGAAAGTGGAAACATTAGTTCCATTGTCAATCGGTCATCGCATCTATCATAGCAAGGTCCATTTACAGTAAGACAATGAGTGTGTATAAGAAAGAAGAAGAGGGAGTAGGCATGAATGAGCGAGGATTACGGTAAGACTGAACCAGACAAAACACTACAGTAAGACAGTGAGGGTCTATAGGCGCTAATGCAGAATTAGATATCCTGATACAGTACGCCTGGTCATAAAAGAGAAGGATTGCTGCCAGACTGAGGATGAAACTAATTCATAAACAGTAAGGTGATCGTACCTGGCAGGCTGTAGTCCATCTGCAGTTGCAGCTTCTGCTCTTGTTCCTTCATCTTTTGCAGTTCTTTTTTAGCCAGATGAGAGGGTTCCATTCTTCTTCTAACTCGACGATTGGCTAGAGTGCAGGGCCGATGGCTGTATATGGTTGAGAAGGAGGAGGAAGAGGAGGGGAGATGCCCTCTGGGGGCGGAGTCTCCACCTCGAGAGGAGGAGGAGGAGGCGGAGGAGACCATCTCCATGTGAGAGAGAGAGGCGAGAGGAGGAAGAGGGCAACCTGAGAAGCGGGAGACTCTCTTTCGTTCGAATGGTCTATGCGAGGCTAGAGGAGGATATATCGGGAATTGGATCAGGGAAAGGAACGAATGGAATGGAAACGAACAAAGGAGGTACTGATGTCGTCAAATTAGAGGAAATGGAACGGTTGAGGCAAAAAATGAGTGGCAAATGAGCTGCAGGATTGTGGAAATCGAAATCTGGAAAAAAGACGACATAATAATGAGCCGACAAAGAACACGCGAAATGGCTTCGTTTGCCAATATTGTTGGAAATGGGACAATTATTGGGGATGAAGAGACGATTGCAGTGTAGCGAAGAGATCAAATCAGCTCAGACAGGGAAGAGAGAAGATTGGAAACTATTGGACACGTGTCTTCGTGACTACCACTGGGTAAACTGATGGGAACGGAGATAGGAGAGGGAGAGATTTTTATCCACGAGGCCACTCACTTGCGGGAAAACGTCTAAGCCCAAACCGAAACTGATCTTTTCCAGGAAAGCCTCAAGGTAGGAACGATTTGAGTGTGAATGGAGCGAGATTTCTGCGAGGGACGAAAACGACCCCATAACAGAGTATAATTCACCCTGGATAGAGATGGCATAGGCAGTCAGATAGTTTAGTGGTGATAGACCCTTAACAAATAAAGGGGAAGCCACGGTATCGACTCAAAGTCTGGGAGCTATCTCGAATGAAAGAGAACAATTGTGTTCCGAGAACCATTGATTTGAAGATAACACCGATTACCTTCTCTACACAAAAGATCGCTAAGGGAATACCGGAGGGAGGGTAGGAATAAGCGGAATGAGAAGGAGGAATGAATGAGAGATCAGATGACGCTTGCTGAATTGAATATGGGAATCCTGTCGTATGAATGAGTGAGAGGGTGCAATGATCTGAATTAAAGGCAGAACGTGAGCAAAGGGAAGCGAATTTGAAAGGTTCGCCTAGAAAACTCTCGAGCTGAACACCTGCTAGGCTATTTCGGTAATCTAGCAACACGTGAGATGAATATTTCAGGGAAGTCCGCAAAAAGTTAATTGGGAGTCGATATTTACCAGGTAAGCAAGATGCAATGGCAAGGACATGAGCAGAAGCGAATTTTCTGCAGGCAGACTTGCTGAAAGGTGTCACAGCTCGTCCTCTCGAGAGGAAGAGACGGGTTAAGTGAACATCGTCATAAAGCCGCTTTTCCGCCTCTCTTATTGACCTTCGGATTCGCGTGACGTATTTCGCTCGCCTTTTGCAACGTTTCTTTTCTACCGCCCTCCCCATTCCGCCCACTCTCTCGCCAGTTAGACACAAATCGAGAGAACAGGTGGAATTGAGAGACCCACTCTACCTGTCTGCTTGGACTTTCTTTAGCTGAATCGTCTCGATTTGTTTCTAGGCGGCGGCGCAAGGCAGAGGGACATCAACATGATGACAGGACATTGCTCATCTCTGCGCTCTCTCAATTTCACGCGCTCTTTCGCCTCTCTAACCTGAAACAGTGAGGGAAAAGCAGAGGGCCATCTTACGAAAGCCGCCGAGGACGGGACGGTTTCTTAGCAGCGAAGGAAGATGATGGGTCACCCCCTTCCATCTAACGTCCCCCCCCCTGCCCCCTCCCGACTCTCCAAACAGATGTTGAGTTTGACGTAAGAGGAAGAAGGGAACGAACGCAGAGGGGAGGGAAGGAATAAGATACAACCTGCACAGAGGCCGAGGAATTTTTAGGCCAGGAAAGAAGAGAATATCGAGCATACGAGGAATGTGCGTTTCCTTTTTGAGTGAGGAGGGCGCATCCAATGGAAGAATTCGGCTCTTCGTAAGGCGCCAATGATTCCATCCCAGAGTGGGGGATATGGGAATGAGGAAGGGATACGACACTCCAAAAGCTCACCCGGTTTCTCCGTTTCAAATACACTTTGTAGGTCACCGTGAGCAAAATTGTCCGCGAAAGAAGACCATCCAACTTGTATGAGTATCCAGAAATGGAGATGAGAAGCATAGAGCCCTTGAAAACTGTGTAAAATAGCACGCAAAATGGAGCGTTTTCACTAGTTCTTTTTCGAATAGGATAGGGGAAGGCATAGATAGGGCCTTTCGAATTGGGTGACAGCTCATCAGCTACTAGTGAGAGATGAATGAACGAGATAAACGGGCAAAGAACAGTATGGCCGCTATCTGCATCGTTCTATTTCGCTTTTTCGGCCTTGGGAAACTGAGATAGTCCATCAATTGCGCAACGAATTCGTACTAGAACTATTCGCACTTTGATTTTCATCCTGCTCGAAACCAGACACTAACGAGATACAACAATGATGAGCAGAAGAGGTGGCTGTATAGAAGAGGGGAAAGTAAAGCAATTCCACAATCAAAGTAATTTTACAGTCGTCAGAGGACGACCACACTTGGAGTTGCATACAAGTAAGGCCAGAAAAGTGACACGGGAACTGGGCGCGAAGGGGCGATTAGAAGAAGGTAAGGTGTACCATACGTCAAGCGATTTCACAGTCGTAAGACATTTCTAGGTAGAAGAGGTGAGAGTGACCATCCCAGTAACGTAATGTAAATTAAAGTTGCTGTCACAATCACACCTATTTTACGGGCATCAAAGGACTTGGTGATGAACACAAGTAAGGTCGGGTATGGCCTTGTGTTACGAGGAATGAGTATCGGAGAGGTGAGGGGGGGGGGAGTGACCATCCCACTGACGCAATCCACTCCCAATGGCGTCGTCGTCGCTCATAAACACATGCGCCTAACAACCAGCACCTGCATTATTTATCAGCGCCTAGTCAGAGCGACGAGACGGATAATCGTCTCTTCATCCCAAATCGTCTTTCTAACCGATCTGAGTAGCGAGAGAGTGTGGGAAATGATGAGACGATTTCTCGTATTTCGAACTCAACTAATCAGTAGGGATGCAGGTTCGGTATCGGTATTACCGATCCCTCTGATGCCAAACGGTTAGAGACAAGAAATAGCAAGTAAGCGAGAGAGGTTTGAGAAATAGAGGATAGGTAATACCGACATTCCGAACGTGCAACTCTATTAGTAAGAGGCGCGTCGATTCTGTGCACTAGATGGGGCAGGGAGTTTGCGGTGGCGTCTTCGTCGAAAAAAACATGGTCAAAGGCGACTCTCCTCGTATCCCCAGTCTCTCTCGGGGTCTCGCACCTCCCCTCTTCTCGTAGGTCTCCTCGGTCTTCTTGGTCCTTCTTGGCGCTATGATTGGTTAGAGCAGGCAAGAGAGTGGGGAAAAGGAGGAGGGCGGGGCCGCGGTCGCTGCTCACAACTGTCTCAAAGACGTCATCAAGGGGGGAATCTAGAGGGGGGAAGGCGCCTCTCCCCCTTTCCCATCGGACGAGAACGGAACAAAGGTGTAGAGGGAATAACATGATTGACGTGAACGAAAGAACTATCCAAACGTCTGACTCTCTCAATTTGGTGTGCTCACTAGTCATCTCTGACTCTGAAGCAAACCCAAGTGGTGATTAGGGAGCAAGAGGGGTACGCTCAACGTCAGAGCGCGTACACTAAGGATTAGCGCCTCCCCTTCACGTGAAATATTACTCAGGATTTAGGCATACGCGAGGATTATCTCCCACGCTCTGTTTTTCTCCCCCCCCCCCTCTTTGCACATTTTTCGTACCCATCCATCGCAGTAAAGCAGGATGCTATAACTATGATATGAATCTCGCTCATTTGGCAATGCTCTCTTGTCTCTTTGACTGACGAGAGATAAGGCAAAATGAAGAGACGTCAACATCACTCATGATAGCTGTTTGGTGTTTCGTCCGCCATCTAGTAGTATGATCTTTACTTCATTTTCATCATTGCAATTGACGCATTTCCCTTCACCAATACGGGATGCGCCTCTGCAAATCGCATTTCTTCTGAGGAAGTGCGAAGAAGAAAGGAGAAGAGAGGGAATTGGAGCCGAGATTGGGGAAGGGCCCCGGAAATAGGTGCTTACTTACGGGCGCGCCTCGAGGAGAAAGAATAGCGGGCCGGATATCGCACCCATTCGTCCAGATTACAGAACGATTTCCCGGCAGTGATGCGGGCCCCTCCAATTTCCGAGACCTATCACTTAGGAAGACGGATGGCTAGAAGAAGAATAGAATGGAATTGGAGAATACCCAAAAAGATAGGGGGGGGGGGAGTTTGAAGGGGGCCTTAAGAATAGAATGGGATAGAAGAATAACCGAAAATATGGGAAGAAGTTCTGAGAGGGCTTGTATATTTTCTTTGGGTAAACCCGCCTCCAAAACGATGACGAACCTGTGCAGGAAATGTCCTTAGGCTGAGACAGAAATCGGAACACGCCAAGCGTATTTCTGGCCCAAGGGGGCTCTATTTTCGCCTCACCTGCGTAAGTGCTCTGAGAGGGTTCTCGCTCTCCCTTTTCCCTTTCAACTCCTCATTCTCAGCGAAAAATACGCAGAAAAGAGGTCAGTCAGAAACGTGTCCTCAACAATGGGGGTGTGATGTTCAGAGGATCATTGTTATAAAAGCCTTTTAGATGGCCAGGGAAAGAGAGAGAATGTGAACGAGATAGTCTTTTCGCAGCACGCGACTTTACTCGTTACCTCACTTGTTTGTCAAGACGAAGATCTCTTCCCCGAGTTATTAGAATTGTTTTCCTCTTTATCAGTTGGGAAATGGGAGAAATGATAGAGGCGAATTGATAATGTTATCGATAACGATGGGACGATGAGAATATAAAAGCATACGAACAAATGGCAATATTCCGATTCATATGATGAGTACCCGAATGGTGAAAAGAAGAGAGAGAGATTAATCTGGTACTAAATGAACTCTTTGGAGGAGATTCTCTGACGACAAGTCTAGAAAGAGAAAGAAAGTAAAGCAATGAACGCCTCTCGGGCCATTTCGGGGCTATGACACTGGATTAGAGAAGGGATTCGGGGAACAGAATAGGGGCCGACAATACGCGAAATACCGGATGAGATGGGGTGCTGGAAGGTTCGGGGGATGACTGGTCATGGATCGAGGTGGAGTGGTCAGATAGGCAAGGAGGGACATATTGTGGATGTCAGAGATTAGACGTGTGTTGATGTTCGACTGATGGGTCGTACGACTCCATCGATAGTGGCGAATGAGTAAGTGGACGCTTTCGGGGTGTCCACCTCGGGAAGAGTCTCCAGGGGGGTTCCATCCACGCCAATCGGAGCTCCAGGCGCAGGCATTGGCTGAAAATGTCGTTTTTGAAGGTAAAAGGAAGGTTCACCCCCATCAAGGCGTATTCGTCCTGCGGGAGACCACAGTCACTGGCCCGTCGTTATTATGCTGACATTACTATGTTATCATGATGAACAGTCAGTGACCTATCGTTATTATGCTCGGCAAAAAACGGCAAAAGGTATTTGCCGCCAGCAGGGGTCGAACCTGCGACCTTGGGCTTATTAGACCCACGCTCTAACCGACTGAGCTATGGCGGCTCGTGTTTCAGCGCGCGCTAGATGCGGCTATCCAAACAGCGAGAGAGGCACAGCGGTTTTCTCGCTCGCTCTTTCTGGCCCATAAAAGAAGGGAAGCACACGTGAAGGAGAGAAGGCAGACGGAGCCTTCAAACGGTTTCCCATCCCTCATCTTTTAGTCGGACGAAAGCGAATGAACCGCTTGTTATTCGCGGCAACATCTAACGGCAATCACGCGAGAAAATAGCAGGTGTTTCGGGATAAAATACTGCTCTGTTTTTTTCAGCAACATCATGTGCCGTGATATTCTTCCAGCCATAGCGAGAGCTAATAATAGGCTCCATTGCGAAATAGAATGCGTTCGCTTGGCTGCGCTTGTTTCCTACTGATAGTTACGTATCGAATAAGATTTCTCGAACAGCAACCTGAGCAAAAGATCTCTGCTCATCAGGTTTTTATATAGATGAGTTCCAACAAAGAATAGCTATTTTAGGATCAATGAGGGGTCAGGCTACCGGCATGGAAGAATGCTACTAAGATCAGAGCCAAATATCTACCTTCTCCGTAGTGTAGATCTCATGATGGGTGTTGGGTGTGCTTCCACCAGAGATGAATGACCCGTAGGAGTGATGGTCGAAGCGATAGTCGGAGATCATTGAGTTGTCCAGGTACTTGGGGTACAGACCTGCAACGTATGTTTTAGGGAGATTTTGAGATTTCAATGCTGTTGTTCTACGGCTTCTGTGCATTGACATGGAGAAAATTTCTCCTTTTAGAGGAAAAGCATACGGGACTCTTAGATTGTGTAAGATATTTGAGTGTACGTTATCTCACCTGCCACTCCAGTGCCGGCAAAGTCCATGTCGGGGTTGTTCTGCGGGACGGAGATGTAGTCCTGAGGATATCGCATTGGTCGCATCGCGGAGGGCGATGACGTCTAGACCAGAGTTTATTAGCCATTCGCCCAATTTATGACGTGATTAGGCTACCTTAGGCAAACTAAGGCCCTACGGTATCTAAGCCCTAAATCATCTAAACTAATCAGACTATTCGTATGCCGAGCACTCTTAGAACCGCATTGAGGAAGGCCATGACGTCTAGACAATCTCAATTCCTTAACCGTTTTCCCAATTTAGATGACGTCATAGACACGTTAGCTCGTAACCATCTAAACCAATAATACTATTCTCATGCCATGCACTCTTAGACACGGAACTCACCTTGGAAGTGATAATATTCGGGTTGTCGATCGGGCTGCCATACATATCCGGATAGTAGTTCCCATCGAGAGCTTCGCACTTGACAGTCACGTCGGATTCAGCATCTGAATCAATAAATCGATCAATTTAACATTTCAGGCAGTGGCTGGATGAAGAGCATTTGAATACGTTCCTGTTACCGTAATCCCTATTTTCCTAATCCCCATAAATTTTCGTTTGAAAACACAATTATTTGTCAGTACAATTCGCACTTACACCCTCAAAATCGACGACTAAAGTGATGCATTTTCCTGACAGGGTTTTGAGCGAATCTACATGACTGTGATTGCTCGAAATTTCCGAGAGCAGTGAGAGACCGAGGTTGACAACATAACGCTTGTTCTCGTATCTACGCTGCGGGGGGGGGGGGGGGGTAAGGTGGAATCTATCATTTATTGTGACCAGATTCACCTCCGGGAAATGATGGCAAAAAACTGATGGATTTCGAATCTCAAAAAGGAATCTTCATTCAATCAATTTATTTCGTCTGATAAAAAGTGGAAAAGGAGAGGGGAGAATTCGTCGCACTCACCCGAGAACTGCGTGCCCTTCCTGTTCGAGTAGCACAATCGCCTGCAGAGAATGCAACAACAAAGGGCGAGAAGGAGGATGATCATCAGTCCGATCAGAATTGGCACAAGGAAGTTGAGGTCGGCAGCCACTGAAATTGAGCCGTAACTTGTGTGATAAATCAATTTATAATAATAATAATATTTATCCGCACAGGTTGTGGGGGGGGGGGGTAAGGCCTCTGGCGCTTTTTGCCGTTGACGAGTAGATAAATAAAGACATACAGACGGGGGACTATATGACGTCAAACAATGATGAGTTTGGGCGGAAATCTTAGTGTATTCCACCGATGTATTCTACCGATTGTCAATAAACCCCTTTTTGCGTACGGTCAATAGGAAGCAAGGTCGGATGAAAAAAATTTCGCTACATGTTATCTGATATAACAGCATTTCTCTCGCATCCAAAAGTTCTCATCCGACCTAGTGCCCTCAATCATGAGCTACCGTAACTTCGGCAAGTTGAAACTCACTAAGCGCATCAACGAGACTCTTCTTCTTCAGCACGACCTCCCCATAGTCTGATCCGAGTCCATTGTTGGCCGAGCAATTGTACCGTCCGAAATCGTCCTCGTTAAGATCAGTGATGATGAGACGAGACTCCACACCGTACAGACGGGGGACCTGGTGGACCTGAAACTCAGTATATTATTTTGTACAACCTTCCTCGCTCTGTTGTATGACTACAGTCAGACGATTTTTGCGAATGTTTGTGGAACTTAACTGATGCGAAATAGGCTCTGAAAAAATGTTAAGAAAAAATGAATTGAATCGAATTACCTGATGTCTTCCACTGGCATAGCTCAACTTCTCTCCATTCTTTGTCCACTGAATTTCTCTCGTCTTTGGTCGACCGCTCACTTTGCACGTGAGTTCGACGGACTCTCCCCATCCTCCATGGACTACCGATTGCACGGAGACTACTGGGGCGCCTGGAATTGGCTTGTTTATTTTGAGTGTGTCTATAAGGTGAACATGTGATATCATCCTGCTAATCTTGGCACTTGGGAGATTTTGTAAACCAGTTTGGCGATCGTATCTCCGATTCCAACGCTGCGTCGCATTATTACCTACTCAAAAGGTTCAGTGCAGGTTTTGCTTTGCAAATTCCAACGTAATCCGGCTGCTTTATTGCCTATGTATTAGGTTCTATAGAAACACATTTGTATGTTCCTAGAATATGCATTTGCTACACAATAGCCGTTCTGCATGGTTTATTCAGAATAGCTCAATGTTTCTATTCATGCCCTGAATTCTGTATGAGGTCGAAAACTGCAGCCGAATTCAAAAGGATGTATCTATTGAAAGACTATGAGAGACTGAATAGATCAAATGCGAAAAAGATGGTCCAGGGACTCACTGCCAACTTCTCTAAACTTAGACTCTCTAAACACCAAATGCCACCCAAAACACTACATCAACCACATCTGAGTGTGAAGGGCGTTTTTAAATATACCGTATCGATCTAACGCAATCCTACCTCGAATGAACAAGTGGTGGCTGAGTTTGGCGTATTCAAAAGTTTCCACGACCGCAGTACAGATGTACTCGCCCTGCTGCCATGCCTCCACCGAGTCGATTGTGTATCTGAGATGGACTCACGGATTATGAAGTGGAGTCATTGAGTCGTAGGTATGAATCAAATAATGGGGGTAATCGGCATGATATTTGGATGAACTACTCTGGGATGGAGTTCTTAGGAGAGAAAATATCACACTGTACTAATATCACACTAACTAAAATATGACAAATTGTCGCAAAAGTATATCAGTGGAGATATGCATGATGAAAAGAAAGCTGTTACGAAGAATTTCTTCGAGTTACTTTTTTATAATTGTGATGATTTTCGAATGTCTCGATCACGAAAACTTACGTTTCTCCCTTGCCGAGTATCTGATCGTCTCCTGCTCTACTCCAGTAGATGATAGGAGTGGGATTTCCTGCCGCTTCACATTGGAAAGTGACCTTTTCGCCGACATTTGCCTCCTTTTCTTGACTGGTCGACATCATGCGGGGACCGACTGGAAAAACGATCGTTAGTTTTGGTTTACAACATTTGTCTCTCTCCCAGATAAATAAGATCATCAACTCTTCACGCAATCGTCTTCTAGTCACACTTAGTAAATAGAAGCACGACCATAATACAGAAGATTCCGCAGTATCCTATAACTAGATCTATCTACCTGAACTGTAATGTGTGTACTGTTCTGAAACTATTTACGTGTACTGCTTTTGTAAACATGTCTTTACTTGTACTTATTCAATTTAGCTCAATTTCTAGACAATTGACGCAGGTTCAGCTCCAACCCCCCCCCCTTCTTGAACCACTCTCCATATCCATCGCCATTCATGTCCACTTTGCCCCCTCCCCGCTCTTTATTACCCCTCTCTATTGGATTCTACACTCGAATTGCGCAAGTTACTCTCGTGAATATCTGTCTGCCCGGCGTACAAGTGCCACATGGGAAATGGGGGTGGTGGGCCTGGACCTCCCTGTCTCTCTCCATTTCCCATGCTCACTCGCATCCTCTCTGCCTCTCCCCTGGCAAATTTGCATAAGCGGGTGTCTCCTATTCTTCCTCGGTTCAACAAGGTCGATCTGATTGATGAACTGCTTGTGAAATGAGGTCCGGAAGCGGTTTCTCTCTCTCTCTTCTCTCATCTTCCTCCATCCACTCTCTGAATGAAGAGGAGTGACAAGAGTACTACTGGACAGTAATGGAACGCGACTAAATTCAGTCTGCTCTCATTACAGAGAGAGAGAGAGAGAGAGAGGGACGAGAGAACGTACTATGGCACTCAGTGCAGACTAATTGGCAGAGAGAAGATGTAGTTCGAAACAGTAATGCAATACGGCACATGAGCGAGATTTCACGCTGATGACTCAGAGAATACAGAAGTAGTTCTGAACTGGAATACATCCTATCAAGTCCTGTTCGAACTTGCTACCCGTGGTTATGACCAATTTAGATAACTTAGTAGTTAAATTGAGTGATTTTACTAACATTGCACATCCAGCTTCATCGTATCCTTCGAAGTTCCGATCGAATTCGACGTCTCACAAGTGTACTCGGACTTGTGATCTTCCATCTTGAGTTCCTCGAAAGCGAGCGTCTAAAATAAGAGTGACGCAAAAGACATAGGAAGATCTTCAATTTGCGAAAGAATACTGATCTGTAAATGAGATCATACAGATATACTACAAATATGGTTTTGAATCTGAACGGTAATGATCTAAAGATCATAAAGGTAGATAGCTTACATCAGTGGTGTGTCTCAGCAGCTTATTCTGGTTCCGATACCAGGTGATCTTCAGGTCATTCAGCGGTCGGGCGTCGACATTGCACGCGAGCAGAGCGGGCTTTCCCTCCCTGAACAGAATCGATTTTATCCCTGACCTACCTCTGCTCCGATAGAGCAACATTAGACCTACCTCAGCGCTGCCGGTCTAGTATGACCTACCGCATTCGGCTTCAGTATTTATGGACCTACCTCAGCGCGCCCGGTCCGGCCCAGGTCAGCTGCACCCGCGGGGCGTACTGTAGGTTGAAACGGACGGAATCGATCTCGACTCGATCAGGGAAAGTGTCGTGTTGGGAGATGCAGAGCAGGAACTTCTTATCGTCTTCCGAACGAGGAACGAAACTGAAAAAAACATCATATTTTGATGAAATAAAGCGCAAGAAAAAAAGAAGATTAAGTTTATGTGAAAATTGACTAAAGAGTACAGTGAAATCAAGAACGTATGACAATACAACATGTCGTATTCTGCGCTTTGATCAAATCGCGGAAGAAGGGATGAATTTACCTGATATTGCTCAACGATGAGATCACATCTCCCTCTATTCTCGCCTCGTCGTCGATCTGTGCAGCGATGGAGACTTGCGTGCCGATGTTGTGCTGCTCTGAAACTATCTTATTACTTACAGGCAATAACTGATTAACTGACACCAATTATATAATTAAAGCTTAATTTTAAACGCGACGGTAGTTTAATAGCAATTTCGTTACGCGCGGAACAATAAACAACTTTGCGTCAAAATGTGATACACAGATAGAAGATACCGAAGTCACTTCCCGTATTTAATCAATTTTTGAAAAAATGATCAAATAGAAACGGCCCCCTTTGAATGAATGAATAAGACGTAAGCCGCTGAATTAATCAACTCACTGAACAATTTTCCGAACTTGGCCCTGCTCTCTCCCAGCCACGCCGTGACCTCTCGCCCCTGAGCATCGGATGAGATGGCCCAGCCAATGCGAGGAGCCGGCTTGCCCCGACGGGAGACGCATGCCTGTGAAACGTAATTAATGTTAGAATTGGGGCTCAATTTCATCAAATTCTTACTGAAAGATTTGTTAAAATGGTTATAGAATGGCTCGATGATCAGTCTCATTCGGCATCACACTGTTTTCGTTCATATTTACCTGCAGCAGTGTCTCTCCGGCGATAGCATTCAACATCGGCGCTACTTTCTCGACGAATTTCACGGCCGTTGGCCGAACTGAAAATTTTCATATATTTCGGATTTTCTTTTTGAATTCCGAAGAAGTTCCTTTATTTTCTAGACCACTCGAAGCTTCCATTTTGCGTTAAAAATACGCGAAACTCAATCCAATTTCACAATTTCGCCGATATTTCCGATTATGTAGAGAACTCAAGTTGTTTGCGCACGCTTCCAATGACCAGAGAATATCGAACAAACTCGGTTTTACATTCATTCAAGTCAGAGATCCGAATCGAATTCTATTTTCGGAGAAACTTGTTAGATAATTGACCGCGATTCTCTCAATCACTATTCTACGATTCGACGACTACAACAAGAAGGCTATTTATTTCCTTTAGTTTCATTGTACTTATTAACCCCTATTGTTCTCTTCTTTCAACCTGGATAAAATAATGATGATGATGATGACTGAGTGAAGCCCTCAGCAGTAGCCCATTAGCCGTCCTCCATCTTCCCCCCACTGTTTATCCCACACCCCATCATGATGCCCCGCCGATTTGTCACTTCTCCTACTCATCACTTGGCCTGATCCCTTTCGGTGCTCATCCCTCCCCTCCCTTCTCTAACTCTCTCCCATCCCCCTGCTCTCTCGTCTTCTCTGCCCGTTCCAGCTTCTCTAACTCTCTCAATTTTCCATGCTCTCTCGTCTTCTCTGACCTATCTCTGCCAATTGGCTTCTCTTCCTCTACCATCTGGACGCCTTTCTCGGCTGTCGCAGCGCTCGCGCAATCGTGACAGAGCGAGTTATCGTCATAAGAGGCGGAGGATTGAGTCCATGAGGCCAGAGGGCAAAACAACCCCGAGCGAGAGTACGGTAGCCCCCTTTGACCTAAGATGTCTGAGGCTTCGATAAAACAAATCATCCAGCGCGTCCGAGAACAAATCCTGTTGTCTACGCCTACTTGAGAAAATCTGATTCAGTGAATTCTAGAAAGTGTTAGTGTGTGAAAATCAGAGCGAAAACAAAGGAGATTCATCATCGAAAGAAAACGCTACAAATCAGGCATACTAATGTGCGCGGAAGCACTTTCTGGTGAAATAATCTCGCCGAGTTCACCCTAAGGCCATCTCGTCGCTGTTCTTGGTAGGCGATAGTAGGCAAAATTGAGAAAAATCTAGAAAACAGGAATACATTTTAAAAGTAGAGTGTGGCCTTCATTTGAAGCCAACTCGTGTTTTTTTGTGTACGGCCTACACAACTTCTCACCGAGTACAGTCAGTCTTGCGGGGGCTGAGATGATGGACGATTCGCCGTCGGCTTCGGAGATCTGACACGCGTAGACGTCATCGTCCGAGACAGTCGTGTTCTCGATCTGAAAGAAGATATTCGGTCCACTATCAATCTCATCTTCGAGTTTTTGCCTTAAACTACTAGTACTGAAAAAAACGAGTCTAAGAGAGAAGGTAGTCCGCATTATAAACCGCAAGTCGTTTCTGCTAATTGTAAAGGGCAGACATCTTGCACTCTCTCCATAAGTTTGTATGCTTTTGAAATAAGTGCAGCTATCGCATGTCTGCTACAATATGGGTGTATTTTTTTTGCTCAAAGATTTGAGAGTTTAGCGAGGTCATAGTCACTGCAAAAATTGATGAGGCGCGAAAATGCTCACCCTCAAGTGATACTCTCCCTCCGAGTTCGAGCCGACCATCGTGTATCGAGGGAAGAATCGAAGCGATCTTTCAGTTCCAAGGCCGAACCCGTTCTTCATCCATTGCACGGCGCCTTTCTGCAATACAGACACAGTTACAGATTTATCCTGACATCAGCCAATGGGCCTGTAGGATGAAACATCAGCTGGAATGGGATTGAGATATTCGTAATCAGTTACCTTCCGGCAACATTACCACTCGTATGTTTCCAGAAAAAAACATACAATATTCCTATCTTCCTACCTTTCTGCAATTATATTGACTATTTACAACGAAATTTTGTGATTCCAGAACCTTGAGCCCTCTTCACTCTCAAAACCACATTAGCTTGCGTCATCGACCATGGAGTCTCCCGGAAATTCGAAAACGGCACATCCGGAGCGCATCGCTGCTCTTTTTTCGCCGTGGTTCTCATTGCCAATTCATACTTCTTGCTTCGTCCGTCCGACTCTATTTGCTCTCGGACTCGCAAACGCCACTAGGAACTCGCGGCCAATTCCCGGCATCTCGCTTTGGTCTTCGCCACCTCCCTCGGGATCGCTCAGAGTCTCTTTCTCCTTCTTAGCCCTCCTCCACTCGCAGCCAGCACAAGAACACTGATGACCGATGACTTGGAGGCCCCCGCACCCCTGGAGAGAGAGAGAGACTCTCTCACTTTGCCCTGCTCTCTCGCCTTCTCTAATCGCCCAGGGGGTATGAAACGCGAGGTTTTTGTGGAAGGAAGACATTCTTTAGACCTACCTGTCCGGAAACCTTGCAGTTGAGCGTGACTACTTTGCCCACATGTACTGAAGTATCGCGAGGACCTGAAAGAATGAAAAATCAAAGATCAAAGATCACCCTTACCTTCAACAATCTCCTGCTCAGCAGCAGCCACTGCAAGCGCAGTGAAAAGCAGCAGCAACCTCATCGAATGTGCTGGCTATGTGCTGACCTACCTGCAAAGATCAAAGATCAGATACGTTTTACAATAAAATACGCGGGATTCAGAAGCGAAAAAGCGCGCGGCGTTACTCAAGTTGAATGGGGCTTAGAAGAAGAAGAGAAGGGCGGGAGAGGCCAGAAGATACGGGGGCTAAATCAAATCCTCGCGCACTTGACAAGAGGAATTGTAGGATGAGGAGGAGAGAGGGAGGAGGCAAGGAAGGGGAAGCGAGAGGGAGGGAGGGAGGGGTTAAGCCTAATCTGAATACGGCTCTGCTGCTTCTTTGGCAGTTGACCATGGGGAGATTTATGATGGTGCGAGCAATGGGTGCGAAAGAAACACAGCGAAGTGAAGTGAGAAGAGCGCCAAGTTAGGGCAAATTCGGCAGAGATGAAAAGGGGAGGGACAGGGCGAGGGAGGATGGATGAAAGAATACGGACTAAATTTATTGGCCCATCGCGTGCCCAGTCCATCTCTAGTCCATCCCCTCTGTCTTCCGGGAAGAGATCAGGAAAAATGGAGAGACGCGCACATAAAGTGGCGCATTATGTGCCGTGTTTTGTCGTAGTTAACACACTAACGCCTCTTCCCTCGCCCCAAGAGGTCCCTTCTCAAATGACCGCGTGAGGAATCCACCTTGAGGACAAACTCTATAGGAGAGAGGAAGGGATGGACTTGAAGGGAAGAGGACAAAGTTGTACTAAATATAATCATCACCTCATTTCTCGGACAAGTGGAGAAGATGTGAATGGAAAGGAGGAGAGAAAAGGAGGGAGAATAGATGTAAAGGGGGATGATATAGGATAAAGGTTACGAGATGAATGATGAAGGCACCTGCCACTGGGGATGGGGTGTCCAGGAGGTATTTAGGGGAGACTTTTTTATGGGTAGAATTGTTGCTCGAGATTAGTAGGTGAGGGTCTGGAGTGATTGCAGAACTCATGTATATGATAACTCGCAATACGGACGAAGATTAGGAAACATTGGAATATAGGTCACTTTTAGGGCAAAAATTGAGAAGTAAGGCTAATCTCGTCGGTGAGGTTTACCAATGGTTATAGATCTGATAGTTGGGAAGACTAAGATGAAGTGAGGGATGAGTGGATGGGGATCCGCCTTGTCTGAGTAACCAATCGAGAGTGCGATTGAATTACATGAGAGGCAAGAGCCATCTCGGGACTACTAATCTGTTTATCTCGAAATTAATGCCCAATTGGTATGATTAGTGAAGTGAGAGAAGATGAGTCGAGAAGAGTTCGAAATTCATAAATATAGAATCATAGACCGCATTAGCCTAAGAGACGTTTCGCGAGAGAACGTACCTACCCCACGGATGGCTTTTTCGCAACCCATCCCAATATTTCACGGGTGATGTTTTCATACAATATGCTGATATTTGGCCCAATATGAAGGGTTGTGGTGCACTCTCCGGAAATTGCCAGGCTAGACCTAAAAAAATCTGAATTTTTCAACGTGGAAAAAAATAATTTCTGAAAAGATTGTCGGACGTATTTTTGGGCGTAGATTCCAAAAATCGCTATTTCGAAGTGATCGGATATCGATGAAAGGTCGAAATTGACGATTTTCTTAGAATTTTATGTCTCCTGAAAATTCTTTGTTGACGTTGGCATTTTTAACATCGATTTTTGGATTCTACGTGAAAAACTGGTCCAGGTACCGTTTTTTCACATACCAGATATGAGGGCGCCGGAATCCGCGGGATTGGGGACGAAGCCGACACGCATATTTCGACAAAATGGTCCACATCAAAAGTCATCAGAATATTTTCCCATCAGTTTTTTATGCCTCTAATGATGTTTTCCCGTCATTATGGACCAATTTACGTTATCTCATCCACTTTTTGACCTAATTTGTTGCCATGACTCACCTCGACTTTTTTCACATAAGGGTCCCCCCTTATGTGAAAAATCATGTTTGGGGTCATGTCGAAATAGGAGCTCCGATCCGAGAAAAATTACTTTAGGATGATCAAAAATTAGTTTTATGTTAGTTTACGTGCAATCATACAGGAAATTGTTGTCAATTCCGACATGACCCCAAACATGATTTTTCACATAAGGGACCCTTATGTGAAAAAAGTCGAGGTGAGTCATGGCAACAAATTAGGTCAAAAAGTGGATGAGATAACGTAAATTGGTCCATAATGACGGGAAAACATCATTAGAGGCATAAAAAACTGATGGGAAAATATTCTGATGACTTTTGATGTGGACCATTTTGTCGAAATATGCGTGTCGGCTTCGTCCCCAATCCCGCGGATTCCGGCGCCCTCATATCTGGTATGTGAAAAAACGGTACCTGGACCAGTTTTTCACGTAGAATCCAAAAATCGATGTTAAAAATGCCAACGTGAACAAAAATTTTTCAGGAGACATAAAATTCTAAGAAAATCGTCAATTTCGACCTTTCATCGATATCCGATCACTTCGAAATAGCGATTTTTGGAATCTACGCCCAGTAATACATCCGACAAGCTTTTCAGAAAATATTTTTTTCCACATTGAAAAAATCGGATTTTTTTAGGTCTAGTCTGGCAATTTCCGGAGAGTGCACCACAACCCTTCATATTGGGTCAAATATCAGCATATGGTATGAGAACATCACCCGTGAAATATTGGGATGGGTTGCGAAAAAGCCGTCCGTGCCCCCCTCCCAAAAGGTACGTTCTCTCGCGAAACGTCTCCTAAGTCATTTGAGCTTGAAGAGGCAAACGTTCGAAAAAAAGAGGTAAATACAGAAAGGGTTCGACATTAGCCCGGTGCCTTTCGGAGGAGAGGCTTAGGCGAAGGGATGACCCATACGGATCATCACCTGTTATGAATGGTGAGAGGCCCAACGGTTAGAGAAAGGGCTGGAGAGCGTGCTAAAAGAGGAGGGTATGCTGAGCCCCAAACAAGGCTGAGAAGATGACCACTGCTGGTGTGTGGAGGGAATTGCGTAATGAGTGGTGGGAGTCCAGACAAGAGAAGAAACATTGGAACACATGGACTAACTGGCGAAGCGATGCGCGGTCAAGTGAGAAAACAGTGAGCAATCAGGCTAATCAGAGCGGATAGTTATTGGGAGTGAAATCCGAGGTCGAGAGAGAGAGAGGGGGGGGGTGGAAAAAGGAAGAGTCAAGGAAAGGTCGCGTTCCTGTGGATAATCCCTGCGTGAACATGGGACTGCATACGATTAGGGAGAGATGATGAGGAGGGATGTCATGAGTTTGTAGGGAGTAGGTATTGTGCTCCCACGATTTATAGCCTTGTTGACTTCCTAGAACTCCGTCATAATGAGAAGATTGCATCATAGACGACGTTGAACGACGCGCATCCGGTTCTCTCCCATGTTCTCGTCTCTCCATTTGGCCTTATCTTTCACCGGTTAGAGAAACGAGAGAGCACGGAAAAATGAGGGAGACAGAACATCTCCATCGGTCTCTCCCTTCCACACAGACTACTCATTTGACTCCCGGTCTCATTAGCCTCTCCACAATTGTCCCTGGTCTCTTCATTGCACTTGCTCTATAAGAGGGGAGAGGAAGTGAGAGTTCGAGGGGAATGGAGAGATCCAAGCAATTCCGCTGCCTATTCACTCTGCTATTGTTCACTCCATTGAACCACTGCATTCATCCAAGTTAATCGGCCGATGTTCAGGAACTCACTAGAGATAAATTGATGAGGGAAGGAGGGAGGGGTCTGGATCGGGAAACAAACTCTTGCATCAAAAATGCAACATCACTACTAAATCCCCACACGACCTAGAAGATGAGAAACGTATTGGGAAACTTTTACGGTTTGCCCGAGGTAAAATAAAGTGCGAGGTAAAATAAAGTTCTGACTTGCAAGATTCATAAATAGACAATGGTTCTAGGGAATAATATCGAGAAAGATAACGAGATAAAGAACTTGGATAAGAAACCAAGGCGAATCTTTGTCTTGGCAAAGTGGAGTAATGGGAATGGAGCCGTTCTGGATTTCGGGTCCTCAAAAAGCGAGGGAGAGGCGCGAAGGATGGATGGAATGTGTGTGTACAAACATCGTTGCAAAAGGATTAATCAGTCTGGTAAAGAAGAGAGGACGGGAAAGGGAAAAGAGAATGGAAGGGATGAGTCGAGAGAGAAGACGGAATATCGGCTAATGGAGGACCGAACACGACGGAGCAGCTGTGGATTTTGTATAGAAAAATGTACAGTCATCGTCCAAAAAACGGCGGGACTCTCAAGGGTTCTCAAGGGAGGAGGGAAATACGGTGGTGGGAAGACAGGGGGATGAGAGGACAAGAGTGAATGGGAAGAGGGATGAGGAGGGGATGATTACCGTTCTCCGGGCTGACCAATTGACCTCTGTGGATAAGCTGAGAGAGAGAAATGAATCACCTGTCCCGTGTGCCCTCTGACCGGAGCTATGCAATGGATACAATGGACAGGCCCCCCTTGTTTATTGTCTGTCTCTATCTCGAGATATGGATGCGGAAAGAGCAACAGGTGTTGAAGTGAGTAGAGGAGAGCAGGGGAAATCTGATACGGGGGCAGGCCAGCTATAAACAGTGGCGACTCCAAAATGATTGCAATCGGGGCCAAAAATCACGTGCTTAGGAGAGTTGTTATCGAGATAAAATGACATCAGCAGTAAGTGCGCTGTCATAAGAAGGATAAGGAAGCCAATCGGAGAGATCCAATTGTTTCCCTCCTTCCTCTTAGCGCTTCCTCTCACAAATTGCAGCAGCACTCGGAAAAGGGAAAGATAGCTGCGCATGTCAGAAGGAAGTCCTTTGTGTGTCAAGTAGAGACTCGATGAGAGTGAGGGAAAAGAGACCTCCCTGATTCTGAACCGAGAAACTATCAGGAGACCAGAGAAAACAACAGCAACAAAAAACATGTAGATATTCCCGGATTCTAAGAATAATAGTCAGACAGTTATTCAATGCACAACGAGACAGCCCTGTCTAGAAGAGGGCACTTCGCATGTATTACTTGCCATGAGCAATACAATAAAGTAGAAGCCCCGCATATGGAGAGAAAAGTGAGTTAATGAAGAGCCAATATACGAAAAGCAAAGAAGGGAAAGACCGTGTTCAGTTCAGCGGAAATCCCTGCATAGCCATTGTTTTGGCTGCTGCTGCAGAAGAGGAGGAAAAGGCGGACTGATACAGTGCCTATACAAGACGAAAAGGGGAAAGGAAGGAGGGGGCAATGTTCTCGTCTCTTCATTTTGCCTTATCTCTCGTCAGTCAGAGAAACGAGAGAGTATTGCGAAATGAGAGAGACAGACCATCCTTCGGAGGAAGAGGGACAATGATGGACAGAAAAGGCTGGCTTTCTCTTGCTCTCGGCCCCAAGTGCGCAACATGTCTCCCCAGGCGCGCGTTTGTCACTCTCAGAAGAGGGAGACTGTGACGGGTGGAGATAGGGGGAGGGAATAGATCATAGGGGGAGGGATTCTCGATCATAGCTCGATCAGAGATGAGTCAACGAGGAAAAAGATGCGATGAAAAGCGGGGCCGACGATCATCATTTTCTTCGTCTAACTCTCTCAATATCTAGTGCTCTCTCGCTTACTCTACCATGCTAAAGTGAAGAAGGAAGAGGGAAATGGATTGTGGAGTGGAATGGAGATGAGCGAATGATCGAATGGCGTGAAATGAGGAAGAGGCGAAGATGGCCAGGAAGGATGGTCTGTCTCTCTCATTTCTCCATGCTCTCTCGTTTCTCTGACTGACGAGAGATAAGGCAAAATGAAGAGACGAGAACACGGTCAGGAAGGGCGAAAGTACCAATATCCTGTAGATAAGTGAGGATGAATTGACATCTGCCAGAGAGGGGAGAAGGGAACGAAGCTAATCTTGATGGAGAGGGGAGAGGACTCAATCCCCCCATATTAGAGGGATGGGATCATGAGAGATCGCGCGGGATGAGTCCTAAGGGGGATGGCTAGTGGTCAATTACTGTTGCTTGTCTCTATGAGACTCGAGAGACCCATTCGGAGTCGAGTCACCCGATTAGTGGTAGATATCAATCGGGTTGGGTGGAGGATGGCCCGGCTGGATTGAGGGAAGAGAGGGCTAATGAGGGGAGCGGTAATGGAAAATGTGGGAGGACAGGTGAGGGGTAATATTGACGAGGGGAATAGATGAAAAGGGCGCTCATAATTGATAGCGAGCACTCAACACGTCCTAATGACAGTTATGGACACTCTATGGATAGATAGAGAGGAATGAAGATGGAGTAACCACACGCGGTATAGCAATCAATCTCATATTGAGAGACGAGGGAAAAAGCATTCGCTCTCCTAAGGGGTTTCTTCCCAAAGAAACCCGCACCGCAGGCGGTGTGAGGGATCAAGAATGGCTCTCTAGCCCCTCCTCTCCTCTCCAATTCCGATGCTATAAACTTGGTCAAACGAAATATTGCTCTGTTCTAGGAAGAGTCGATAGTCGAACATGTCACATAAAATACAAGACTCAACCTATTATTAATAGGTGGACTATAGTCGGACTAAGTTATTAGTGGGAAAAGTATAAGAGTAAGGAACTCGCCGAGACTATTGATAATTCACTAAGGCGTTAACTCAGGGACCAATTCGGGAGCATCAGAGTCAGACCATCTACAGATTATCCGATTCAGTTGAGTGAGAGTAGTGGCGGAGTGTGCCCTCTCTCCTAAGGGCAAATGAGCGACTGCCAAACACAAGAAGGTCTCCCCTAGATCTACAAATAGTCCCACAGGGGGGATCTCTTCCTGCCACCTTCCCTCTTAGAATGTTCTCACTTTCTTGACAAGATAGAGACCAGGTCAAATCGAGAGGGAGCACTACTCCACTACTGGGAACATTCCCTATCCGGAGGAGAAGGAGGCTGTGTGAAATCCGAGAACAACAGTTAGCGAGAGATCTCACGATCTCTTCCCCCTTTCCGTACTAAGACCATATGCAAATTGGCAGTAGTGGTGAAATGGAGAGGAGGAGATCCGGCATCATCATAGTAGCACTCGAACGGAGGATATTTGAGAGATCTGAGAGGATTCGGGGGCCAATTGGATTGAATGGAAGCAAAATATGCACATTCAATGGAAAATTACAGGATTTGTGGCCAAAAAAAGAGGAAAATTTAGCCCAAGGATTGAATGGAACACATATGAGCAGATTAATTTGAATCTGACTTGGCTTGTGAATGAATGGAAGGAAAATATTAGCAGATTCAAAGGAATCCAATAAGAATTGTAGCCAAAATCAAGAATTAAAAAAATCTAGAGAATTCATTCCGAAAATGGAAAGAATGGGGGGAGGGGGGGGGGGGAATATGAACAAATTCAACGGCAGAATTGTAGGCAGAAATAACCCTTACAGCAGGCAAAAACTCGAGAATTCGGGTGATCACAAGACAAGTTGGATCGCATTCCCACACCTTTGATCCAAGACTCGACAACATTCGCGAGTGAAAGGAGCAGGCATAAATCACCTTATCTGTTGAGCATCAAAGTGTCGCCTGGGAGGGAAAACAAAGAGTATTGATGGAATTTACTTCCCTATTCATGATTTTAGAAAGGGTAGAAATGCTTCAGAAAGCTCAGTAATCGAAGAAAGGAGCCAGAAAGGAGTGCTGATGGGCAACACAACCAGTAATTGCGTGATTACAAGACCCTTTTTGCCCTGTCGAGCAATCGAGTCCTTTGTTGTCTCGGGTTGCATGGGGCCATCTTCTTGAATGAATCGCACGCGCAAAAACAACGAGTAATTGGAAGATGAGAGAGCGCAACAGGGAGTGAAGACCTGGTGAAGGGGGATGGGCGGTAGATCAAAGGAGAAGAATGAAAGAATTATCATTTCAGGTATGTTACGACTTGAAAAAATGAGGAAAAATATTGAACAATGGGTCTAAAGACCCTACCTGAGGAACAAGGATGGGCGGTAGATAGAGACTAATGTATAGGTAAAAAAAGATCCGAAATACTTCCAAAATCGGACAAAAAAGGGTGGAAAGAATAGAAACGTGAATATTGGTTGAAAGACCCTACCTGGCAAGGGGGGGGGGATCAGATCGAAAGTAGGGCTCTATCACAATTGTAGAGAGGTGGAGAGAGAGGGGGATCTCTCGACAACTGACTCTCTCTCTCTCTTCCTTTCTTCCCCTCCCGGATCACCGGTGTAATTATGGAAGAACGATGAGAGAAGCGGGCGCTTTCTGAGTCCTCCCGATCAGCGGGCTCTAGGAGAGGGTTAGAGAGGACGAGAGATTATGGTGATTGAGGAGAACATTACTATTCATCTCCCTGGGCTAGAGAAGGCGAGATAGGGGAGAGGAAGACGAGAGCAGGTCCTCCTACAAGGCTAGATGAAGCGAGAGACCGTAGTGATTGAAGAGAGCGTGTCTTACCCTCTCCCCGCTCTAGAGAAGGAGAGAACAAAGTCTCTACCTAGGATAGATAGAACGAGAGAGTGTGATGATTGGGTAGAGTATGACTCCCCACGGAAGAGAGGGCTAGATTGGACCTGGGCTCGATTGGACGAGAGAGTGTGGTGATTGAGGATGGCATGCCTCTCCCGCCACGGAGGGAGAGCTCTCCCTGCCGGATCGAGAGGACAGATTGAGAGATGAGAGTAGGAAGGGAGAAGGGTTGGCAACAACTAAGTGCCTGCCATTCCGGGTGCCACTGTGTGAAGTAGATACTACCAGATACTAGAGCGATAGTCGGACTCTCTCATTTCGCCATGCTCTCTGGCCGATATGATAGATGAGATAGTGTGAAGAATGGAGAGATCCGTATTTCGAACTCTAGTACATACTACCAGATACTACTAGAGGAAGCGATAGTCGGACTCTCTCATTTCGCCATGCTCTCTAGCTTCCCTGACTAGTGATGCATAAGGAGAAATAAGGAGACTAGACGAGAGGAGAAGTGTGTTTGGATGCGTCGACTGTACACAGATACTCTGCAGTTTTCAGGGAAGCCACTGGAAAATGGCAAGATCATGGGAAGAACCGCGATATGTGTGAAGTGGAGTAATGAGACTGGTGTTTGACTGAGAGTATTGCACACAGATACTCAGGAGTTAATATATCATAGAGCAATAGTGAGGATGCTACTTCTTTGCTGTTTTCTGTGACCGAAAAGCAATAATCCTCAGAGTAAGGTTTCGAGGGGCATTTCCTACTTCTTTCTATCAAGAGACATAGTGAGAGGTCTGGGGAGAGAGGGAGATGGAGATAGAGAGTCAAAACATCTTCTTCAGTCCTTTCAACGAACTTTGTCGTGTAATCCATCACGGAAAAAGCGATGTAGATGAGTGGAGAAATGGAGAGAAGAACCCACGAAAAGAGGGAGAGAGAGAAGAGAGAGAGAATGGGATGTACTAAATATCGCGCTGTCAATTGACTGGATTACATCGAATGGCGCGCCACTGAAAGGCCACGTCAGACATAGAATGCGCACTTAAATACTAGTCAAAGACAGATTAGTATGAATAAAAGAGCCAATTGATAGCAATCTTATGTAATAGAAAACGGATAAGATTAGCCAGAAGAAACAACCAAGTAAGGTTAAAGGACTCTCTTATGGATTTAGTGAAGTTTTCTCTATTTTTCGCATATTTGCGGAGCTGTTTCTGCCGGATTCTGAAAACGAGTTCCTGGTGAGAGAAACAGCGATACGATGGCTCACATCCATCACGGTATGAATGTTCTCGTCTCTTCATTTTACCTTATCTCTCGCCAGTTAGAGAAATGAGAGAGCATTGCAACCTTTTCAGTCAGACGAGTCAGACGGTTACACCAATCACGGAGATGGCGTAATCTAAGCCTGCCGGATTACGCGCCCTGAACGGGTGCAGTGTGGTGGAGGAATGTGAGCGACAGGAAGGAAAGAGAGGGGGGGGGGGGTGAGGGGAGGAAGGAAGAGTTGGGAGGTGATTGTAACCCGAGAAGCTGCGAGTGAACAGGTACTTGAGAGAGAGGGGCAGAGAGGAGGAGTGATAGAGACTCACTAGAGGGGTCATTCGGAGGCTCTCTTTGTCGATTGGGAAAACAGGGGTTTTCTTGTTGGAATCACATGTGGAATCCATTGGAGATCATGAAATGATCCCATAGTCACATGGATCATCTACATCCAGACTAGAGAGACTAGAAATCTTTTTAAAAAAAACGAGAAAGATATGGAATTGCCTGCGGAATCTTCATGAGGTTTCTTCCATGAATATGATTTTGAGGAGATATCTCGTGTGAGAATAATGAGCGAAGATTGTGGGGATGGCAATATACGAAAGTGCTGACAATCTCTCGACAGGTCTAAGTAGCCCAACCTAGCAGATGACACTCAGCTCTCCTTCCACAGTCACTCATCCGCACCGTTTCACGTACAAACCCGCCAATTAACTCTCGATTCCCCTGCCCCATCTCAATTTGTGCATTCTCTCTCTCTCTAAGGGCACTCCATTATTACAGATATGTGCTCGGGTGAGCGGAGGTTAACTCCCCCTCTCCTTCTCTGGGTCCAAACACTCACGGTATGTGCCCATTATGGGTCCACTCTGCTTCTACCTGTATGCTCCCCATAGGGTAAAATGATCGCGAACTGAATATTTTGCTAATATTGAATGAAAGAAGTAGCAAAATATAAAAAAATTAAGGTGGCCTCAAGTTTTGGCTCCTACACGGTGAGACTACCGCATTGGAAATTATCAGAAAATAACATCACATATCATTGATCAAGATCGGCGAATTTATGAGTCAACGTGATAATCTCACTTCCTCGTTCACGGATAGTAAACAGATTGCGAATAGAGATGAGAGTTTGGAAGCTCAAGGTGTGAAAGCAAGCAAAAACAGTGAGAAGCAGTCAATGAATGGAGAGGGCTGGTAATATTTGTGCACCGTGAGACCCCCGAAAGGAACAAAGAAGAGCTTACTCGGGGGAGGTCGCGAAGGGGAAGGCAATCGCCCTTCCAACAGGGATGTGCAAAAATGTCTAGATTTCTCGTTTCGCCACACTCTCTCGATGTGAATCTAGTAGTTTTAATACTATAAATCATTATCTATGAAAAGCCAGGTCACATATCTTTCTGATATATCTCATCGGCGGCACAGCATTGCGAAATGTGAGGTCGATTGCACAACTAAGCTCCTCATCCCCCAGGGTGTCTCCTCGGATAGAGTAATGCAAAAGGAGGAGAGGATTGTGCGGAAACTTTAAGGCTGACCTGCCATTGACATTAGATTTCTTCCCCGTTTTCTTGCGAGGAGCACCCATCAAATTCGCAAGGGAAGAACCAACGTTGACAGCTGTTGCAACAACACGCATCTACTATTTATCGGCGATTTAAACATTTGAGATACGAGTAGCAAACGTCAAGAGACAACTCTGAAATATAAAGATTATAGTGCCTATACGCGTTTAGTTAGAACAAAACGTGTCTATTTTTTGAGCAATCGATACAGATTTTTTGTAATAGTCATGTGACGACAATGAAGACGACATATTTGAAGTTAGCTACCATTACCGAAGTACACCGGGATCACACAATGGTTTGTATGAACCACAGTAGCCTCGTCAGTCCGATTGTGGAGAGAACTACTTATGAAGAGTGGGTGGAAAGAGTTAGTCTGAATTGCAAGTTCGCATACAAAGTGGCGCATTTAGTTCGAATTGGCTTGCGAGTTTTGCTGCAAGGATGCAAGTAGCAGAAATGATACGTGTTTATGGAGACCAATAACCGAGATTCTGCAGAGAGACAGATATAAACACCTAGATACGAAGAAATGACTTGCCACTTTTGCCGAACTGAGTATTGTAAGAATCGAGGAATCGAGGTAAAAATGTCTTTTCTACAGGGTAAAAGTAACTTTGATTACAAAAGGTGAACGTGCCCTAAAAGTCTGGACAGCAAGGACAGTTCACCTTGATTGTGGAAGCAACTTTACCTTCACTGGTGGATTGACATCTTTTTAGAGATATTCCATTACCATTGGGAAAATACTTTCCAGTGGGCATGGAGCGCGGCACTTCTCTGTTTTTTGGCACAGGGTATTTTGCACGAGTTTCTGCAATATGCAGAAATCAATTACTCTCCTTCTCCCTCTCCCCCCCCCTCCATCATTTCTCTTCCTTCACACTCAATCGCGCGGTCACTCGCTGTAGAATGGGTAAGTAGACGCACAACAACTGAGCTTGCATCCATTGGAAAGTCAGTTTTGATTTAGCGTCGTGTAATAGGAGGTGCGAGATGTTAGAATGCAAGTGCCGTTGAATGCGGCGGCAGCGAAAGTTTCGGTGATTGACCCGATTTTGAGGCACACTCAACATTTTCGGGGAGCGAACCAACCCCGCCATACGAAACGTGATTGTCGAAATTTCATTTTTTTTTTTTTTTCATTTAAACAACTTTATCAGCTGGTTGTTGGTGGGATCTCAGCTGGGTTGCCATAAGAGTTCTCCACTGAGTACGGTCGCGTGCGAGTTGAAGAAATTGTGGACCGGCGGCATTGACAAAGTCGTCTCTCCAACGTTTCAGTGGCCTCCCGCGATTTCTTCTTCCTTGCGGAGTCCATTCGAGAATCCTTAGACTCCACCTTTCGTGGGAGAAGTTCGAGAGTCTTTCAGCCCACATCCATTTACGCTTTTCCGCCTCTCGCACAATATCCTTCAGTTTTGTAATACCACGCAGGTGCTCATTCCGAATGTGATCAAGTACAGTAATGCCGAGCATTTTTCGTTCAAGTTTACGCTGGGCAACGGAAAGAATTTGTTTGTCTCGTTTACAAAGATACCATGTTTCGGCTCCGTATAGGAATGCAGGGAGAACTACACCATCGAATAGCCGCTTTTTTAATACCATGGGACATCCTCTTTTCCTAAAGACTTCAGAGTACTTGGAAAAAGCCCAATTTGCGCTTCTTACTCGGCGGTGAATTTCCCCCTTGAATCGATTTGAATCCATTGTGACCTCTTGCCCGAGATAAACCACTTTGTCTTTTACTACTACTGTTTCCCCTGCCACGCTGACCGGTCTGCTGTTAGGAATAGTTGAAAGAGCGACAGTTTTTGCTCCGTTGAGACAGAGTCCCACCGCTAGTAGTTCCCGTTCCAGCTCCCGAACCATGGATTGAATTTGGCGCGGGTCGTGTGAAATAAGGACGCAATCATCTGCATAAAGGAGATGTGATAAATATTCTCCATTAATGCAAATTCCCTTTTTTCCCCAGTTGAGTCCCCTGAATACTGTATCTAAGACGGCAACGAATAGACGCGGACTTAGACCATCCCCCTGTCTGACCCCTCTCCCGATGTCTACTTCTACTCCTTTCCCATTGACGACCACAGAGCTTTTACTCTGAACTGTGAGTGATTGGAGGAAACGAATGAAAGTAGAATGAACTCCATCCCGTTCCATGGCAGTAAGGACAGAATCACATAGAACAGAGTCAAAAGCCTTGCTTACGTCGAGAAAGAGTAGGTAGAGGGGGCGTTTGAATTCCCGACAGTTTGCGATGAGAGTGTTTAGGATGAAAATACCGTCTACTGTTGAGTGACCACCACGGAATCCCTGTTGCTCCCTTGCCCGAAGATTGTCGAGTGAACAACCAATCCTATTGTTGATAACGGCGGTAAGGGTTTTTTGGATGACTGGGAGAAGGGAAATGGGGCGGTAGTTCTTAGGAAGTGTTTTGTCCCCGCCCTTGAACAGGAGGATTGTTCTACTGTCCCCAAAACCCTGTGGAATAAAACCTTCGATGAGGATTTTATTGAAGATTGCAGTGAGGTATGGTGATAGTATTTCAGCCCCTGCCTTAAGCATTTCCCCGGATACCCTGTCCTCCCCTGGCGATTTCCCGGATGTGAATCCCCTTAGAACACTCTCCACTTCGTCTCTCCCAATGGGAATGAATTCCTCTTCTGTTTCTCTCACTGTGTAGTTTCGTCCGCCATCCCCTTTGTAGAGTTTGTTGTAGTATTCTCTAAAGACTCCTTCTAGGTCAGCTTGGGTAGTGACTATGCCCTTTCCACCTTGCATTTTGACAATTCTTTCTCTCCCGACACTCTGACTTCCTATCGCTTTACTGTAGTTACTTCCCTCTTCTACTGCCTTTTCCACCATTCTAGTCATCCGATCTATTGCGTCTTGTTGTAAGCTACCCCGGAGCGCCTTGTTGATGGCTACCCATTGGACCCGATCTCTCCCTTGAACTGTGGCTTTGATCTTTGATCTTTCCGCGAACAGTTGCCTAGTTCTAGGAGAAAACCGAGGGACACTTGGAGCAGGCGTAGAGGAAAGTGTTGCAGCCTGTTGTATTGAGCTAACCAGAGTACTGTAGTCACATCCCACAGGAATCCCCTCTATCGAGCGTACAAGGTTATCTTTGAATTGGTCCCTGACTAGTACCACCTCATTTTTCCCTCCTCCACGATGACCTAGCGGTCTCCCTTCCACGCTGAATGAGGTCCGGACCATTCTATGATCTGAAGTGAAGTCCATCCGATTAACTACATCTACATCAAGAGCAGGGAAGTCCCGTGGATAGAGAATGTAGTCGATACGGGTAGTTGTGGTCCCAGTAGGTGAAACCCAGGTGTGGCAATGGCTTTCCTGCTTTTGAAACATAGTATTACCTATGCGAAGGCGCAAAGTCTCACATAGAGTAATTACCTTTTCCCCTCTATCGTTTCTGTCCCCATATCCGAATTTCCCAATAGCAGTGTCCCCTGGGAGCGCTTTCCCAACTCGTGCGTTCAGGTCGCCCATGATCACTCTGTACACTTTTCGAAATTTCCGTTGCCCTGGTACTACTTGACGAAATACGGATTCAAGCTCGCTAAGGAATGCATCGTACTGATCATCGCTATGGTTTGAGCAGGGTGCGTAGCATTGAACTAGACGGAGAAGGACATTATTCGGAAGGCGGCAATCCAAAAGAGCGATGCGGGGCGAAATCGTCAAGAACCTCACCACTTTGGGCTTCATCCTCCGACTGACGAAGAACCCGCAGCCAGCAGATCGATTCCCGAAGCGTCCCGTGTGGTAGAGTGTGCCAGATGAGCTCGTCAGATCAATTGCTCCTTCCTCCTTTCTTCTCACTTCGCATAGTCCGATTACGTCAGCCTTTATCTTCATGACAGCTTGATCGAATAGCGTCAATCTCCCGTCCGTAGCGAGGGAGAGGACGTTCATGGTTGCCAAGAAGAACGGTAGAACCATGGTTGGCCGTACGCCCACGGATGGCCAATTCCGTGTTGGGCGGAGACGGAGAGATCGGCGAACCAACCGGTCGGAATGGGGCGACTAACTCAGAATGTCGAAATGAATGGTTTTTATTATTCTGCCATTCAATTATCTGATTGAATAGTGTGAATTAATTCAATTACACACCCCCTATAAAAGGCCTAGTTTTCCAATTTTTCCTCACAGTTCAGCGCTCTTCACTTTTGAGGAGGGTGCGGGAAGCCTTGGCTCCCTTGGACTGGGATCTCCCAAAAGGGAGATCATCTTGCATTTGCAGGATGGGGTTCTGCAATTTGCAGAAACTCGTGCAAAATACCCTGGGCCAAAAAACAGAGAAGTTCCTGGAGCGCACATTTCTTCCGCTCGGTCAAGAAGAAGATAAGTGAGACTACTGCAGCATTCAATTTGGAGACTATATTCGCTTTTCATCCCTTAGAACACTCTCTTCGGCCCTTTCAAGAGTATGCCCAATCTGATCAGTCTCTTATCTATATGAATCTATCTCTCAATGCACATTTGACATTCCTCTAGCCATCTTCATTGTTGATTTGACGTGTTCGCAGCACCTGGTAGGTTCTATGCATAGCCTTGCTTCGCTTTTTTGGGACTTGTCTTTCCTTTGGCTCGCTTAAGGAGGAGGAAATCTTCCTGGGGTAAACGTGTTTCGTCGAGGAAAATCTATGATTCTGTAGTTCAGCGAACCATTCGAGACCTCGGATAATCCCTTCCATTAGTCATCCCGATACATCGCGAATGTTTGATCTTCTAGTACTTTTCGATTGAAATTTTAATGTGTTTATTTATTTTTGTCTTTTTTCTTCAATAATTATCCTCGTCTGCACTTATCCCACCGATCCTTCCGCCCTACCTAGAGAAACTCTAATTTTCTAACCTCTCAAGACTATCACTCATTTTCTTCTCTTCTCCAATTCAGGAACAGATCACATTCTTATCACTTTATGCAGATGACATCTCTCTCATTTCATGTTTCTGAGATATGCAATGTATCTTGGTGTGATACCTTCCACCGTCCTCTGCAACTTTTTTCTGTGAATTGGACAAGAAAATAAAGCAACGTGCTTCGAACTATTCTGGCTTTTTTCTAGCATTTTTTCACATGAACTCGGGAAAATCAGCGAAAATTTATTGTTATCTGTGATTGCAGTCTGAAATAAGCATTATTAAGAAAAGAGGGTTCTACAAGAATTTAGCTAGGAAGTTGCCCGAATTGTGCTTGGCGGCATCAGTCATACGAAGATACCGAGATCCCGCAGGAGTCGGCCAATTTAGTACCCAAGTAATCAGGATCGCGTACGACTCGTAATATCCGACCTGACTATATGGTCTCGTTGTCTCACGAGAACTATAATATCGTGGTGCAAAAACATGTTTTACGCAAGTTGAGATCATCGTAAATACTCGCCAAACTAGCGAGAGTCTACCGACAAATTGTCGCGGATCTTCATATTATGCACTCAGACAAATTTTCAAGCAATCAGAGTTAATTCAACAAGTAGCTCTGAATTAGTTGCATTTGAGCTTCTCTAGTCTACTGTGCGTCACAAGCACATGGGTACTGATTGCGAGAACTAGAAAACTTGTAGAGGAGATTCAGTTACATTTAGTCGCAACTCAGATGGACAACTCTACTTTAACAGAGGTTGGCATTTTTTTATCCTATTATATATTTGGACTAACACACACATTCTCACAGGAATACTTGGCTGTACTCAAGCGGATGGATATCATAAGTCTCATTGTAATTATCATCCTCGGTCTTGCAACATTCCCACTCGCATTCTTCGTTTATTACAAGTTGCTCACAACTCACACATTCAAGCTGAATTATACCTTTCTATTGATTGTTGTTGCTGGGATTGTGGTGAGATCTATGCCCGAAAATCGAAGGAAATCCGAAACATTGATCTAATAAGGATTTTCTCGTTTATCTGTTCTATCTGATCTTTCTTCAATTGTCAACTTTCACTGTAATGAATGAGTTCTTTGAATTTATAAATAGGAACGGACTATCGCCGATTGCATCAGGTAATGATTTTTGTCTAGCAATAATGACAAAGTCTCTTCAGGTTTCATGTTTGTTCTCTCATTCTTGCAAATTCTTCTTTCGCTTTCCATCGCTGTTAATCGGTTATTATTTATCACAAAGAGGCACCTGTTGCAAGAGGTATTCTGCTCAGCTTTGTCAAAATGTGTATAGCGTACTGCACGGATCATTTTATTTACTAACACATTAATTATTACTTTTAAAAATCTGATTTTCTCTATAAATGCAAAACTATGAAGCAAATATTGTAATCTTTCCAGCACGGTCGTGCAGTATTTGTCTGCAGTATCGTTGCATCTCTTGGATTCGCTGTAATCTGCTCAGGAATTATTTACATGCCATCATTCACATTTTCACGGACGTATATGGGCGAAGGCGTATACGCTCATACTCCAAGCGGTGGAACTATGCCATCGGTTAGATTCAAGATTTTATTATAATTCTTCAAGACTTTCGTTAATTTGGTTCTGAAGAGTGCGTTATCCAAGAAAGTCCATTCCTATTCAAAAACCAAAATATAAATAATGCAATTTTCATATATTTATGAGCACCTTATTTGTTTCACATAAGAATTGCAGTTTCTGTCAATCACTCTATTGACATGCTCCGTGAGCTTAGTGCTTCTGCTTGTTTCTCTCTCGCTTGCGGGCTCAGTTTTCAAATATCGGCGTCAAATTTCGCTCGACAAAAACAGAAGCATTGAGAACGGTAAATTATAACGATACATGATAAGGAATTACCTCGTTGCAGGATTAATTATAGTGTCAATTTCAAACTTTGTTATTTACATACTATTCGTGGCTGCTTTGGTAAGAGTTTACCTAAAATAAATTACTTGTTAAAAATAAATTACTTTATTGCTTATTTCAAAAGAATACTTATCAAGACTCACGTGTCAACTAAAAATCTGCTTATTTTAGACGATTGGCTATTATTTCGATATTTTGTTTCTCAGTTACTCAGTATGCTTGTTCATCACGATTGCATGTGTATCGCCCTTTTGGTATTATTTTTGAAATGGTTCATATCTGAAATCCGGAACATTTATTATATTATTCCAGGTGCCTTCTCATATTCGGGAAATCAATGAGAAGGGCGATATTCACACGAAACATCACAATAGTTAACGTACCCTCCGTTTCTTCCAGTTCACAGGATAACTCTTCATCATAAACACTAGTGATACTTTATCCGACACGCATATAGATCATTCACGTGTAGTTTATATAGTTTCATTTGAACGTAAAAAATATTTCATTCGTAGTCATATGACTGTACAATAATACAATTTTTTCGAAACTGAACATGTTTTGTCAACTACCAGAATGTACTCATTGTGATAAGTGACATTAAGAGGAGTAAACATGATTGAGTTGGATTCAAGAGAGGGAGTATTTCTTGGTTGTATGAATTTGGAAGCAACATATTGTGGGGAACTTTCCAATGCACGAAGGATTATCGATGAAGGAACTCGAGCTAATTGTTCACATGGTAAAGAATGAAGAAACGATCGAAGAAAAAGTGCATGCTCCGAGTCGGGAATGTTGGCAGGGGTAAAAATAGCAGATTGGTTTACTTTACAAACTGGATCGATGGGAAGAATAAAGTTGACTGGCGAGACTGCCTGAGAGTGGATAGAACGAGAGTGAACTTCTGTAGGCGTTAGAGTTATTGAGCACTGGGATGTGCAACAGAGTGTTTGATCCATGTGGTTCGCACCTGGAGAGATTGATTAATGAAAAAAGGAGGGGAATATACAGGGAATATTCACAATGCCGCAGGAGATCCACACATAATAGTGAAAATATAAAGTGTCACAAAAAACTACTCTGACAGAGGAAGATGAAAGAAAGCAACAACCAATGTCGCTCGTGAAATTAGAAGGAATATTTTGATATGATGAGGCTAACGCGTCCATAAAGACACAACGAACAGCAACGATGCGGAGAATGTGGCATAAAATTGTAGACGCGATATGGCGACTCGAGAAGGGATAGAGTAAAAAAATAAACGGGGGTTGGAAAGGAAATTAGAAGTGCGAGACGACCCTTTTTCATTGCGAGCTTGATAAATTTGATTATACTCGATAGTAAAAAAACATGGATGAAAGTGTCGATAAGTTCAAGAACATGTTGATTCTTGCACCCAGTCCTACAATACTCACCTTCAAATCGTTACTCACCTAACCTACAAGAATTTCAGCCATATCCTAAGAAGAGAGTGCTACATGAAGTCTTAATTATTCATGAAAATATTCGAATGTGAATGAACTTGTTATTGCGCGAGGTCTTGTTGATGTGGATCTCTTTGAAATAACACGAACCTTTACCAGACATGAAAATCACGTGCGTGGGCTGTTTTAGGACACGCATGGATGAGAAGGAATTGGTCACGATAAAACTAACTAAAAACTACAAAATTTAAGAAAAGAAGCAATGACTAGCAGTAGCTTACAGTTGAGTACACTCGTACTCACACATAAGATGACTCAACAATGATCAAAATCCTGAGAATTAAACGATTATATTCGTGACTGAAGATTCAGATTCCACAACACATACTCTTCAGTTTGCATGGGAAATAAAAATCAACAAAAAAAAACTGGTGTTATCATGAGCTCGATATTCTTTGACCTTTTTCAAAGAAAAATCTTTGGCTCTCGTGAACTACTGCCTAAAGGTGAAGCGTGTTTACATCCTTCTCACGCGAAAAGAAGTCTCTGCTCTTCTATACTACTCCTATCTGTCAACGTAATCATAACAATGAATGCCGCGCGGGCTTTTATTCTAAACAGTTACTTCGCTCGCTCTGTGAACTAGTGCTTGTCATTCACCTCGCTGTATTTTTTAATTCTCCGGATTTATCGAATTTTATGCTAATTGAGTATTGAGTTATAATTCGACCTTCCCTTTTTCAACAACTCTAATCATAAGAAGGCTGGATTATCCGGCAGCTTGGGATCAATATTAGCCACTACTAATTCTCCAATGGAGGTCAACGACACTTTGAGTGTCGAAACTAGTGAGTTACTATTTGTGTATTTCCATGCGCTTCCTCCGCTTCCTCACCCTTTCTTCTCCGTTGATATCCCGCAATAATTTAGACAAACCTTAAAAGTTAAAAAAGGGCGACAAAATCTAAAATCCCCTCCCATTACAGCATCCGACATTCCTCTGCAATTTTATGTGATCGCTGGGGCACTAATTCTCTTTATTCTGACAACTTTCGCAATATTGACTGTTGTGAGTTAACTTTTATATGAAATCCTGAATGAAATGACAATTCAAATGTTCAAACATTATGGCGAAACATTTTTAGGCGCGATGTCTACTAACTCGCTTTGAGAAGTATAAGCAAGAAGCGAGCGATTTCCCCGTCTTCTCGCCTGTTCCCTACATTCCTCAAGCGAAACGGAGAAGCTGTAAGTGATTTACGCTGTGTATTCGCGGTGTATTCTGATGATGTTTCAGCACCCCTGTGCATCCCAACCGATGATGAAATATTCATCACCAATGTCGATGATGATCAATCAAACTCATATTCATACACCAAATATCGCTCGAACCATCAAATGGTGTCAAGATTATGAGTACCAACCGAGATAGAGGAATTCTTTTTTTTTTCTTGCTCAGACAACCTCTCGTGTACAAATACTTTAAATAACGATGACATTTATGTTCAGAGTAACTGGCCAGTCAAAGTGTAAGACATTGAAAGAAAGTTAAGACAACATGCATACCGATAATGATAGCAAGAGACATGTTAGATGAACAACTGTTATAATATTGACAACGATTCTGGTAGATAAATGCCGTAAAATGTGATTTGTACAAGTGATCGACAAATTACTCGATGAAAACTGATACTGTAAGCATAAAGCTATGTAGTTGAGAAAAATGTGTGGATATGCGTTTACGGAGAAACAGAGAAAATGATGAATTTCAGACTTTTCTTCGGGTGCGAGTTGAGGGAGCCACCTTGAGAGTGCTAATTGGAACTATTTTGAGAGTGCTTGAGGGTGCTAAGGGGTGCCATCTTGGGCGTGCTAATAGCAGGACCATTGGATGAGACAGTTGAGGTGAGTACCTTAGGTCTCGATGGGGTCGGATTGTCAAAAATGGGCATTCGTTCCGAGATTATTCGAGAGGTGTACGGAGTTGCCGCTTTGATCATGTCGAGTTCCTCACGAGTTCTGCAATTTTAAACTTGTTTATGAAACAAAATGATTGTTACTACTATAGGATTTTGCCAGGTTGTTCTGTTGTTCTACCACAAACTTTGAAAAATATTTTCTGACTTTCTTATCCAGTGGGTTCTCATCCGACATAGTACCACCAATTCAGAACTTTGCAGTACCTATGGTCGGGCGTGATTTTTTTTGACATTTTCATACCTGTCGAAATCGATCTTCTTGAAGATCCTATCGAGTTCGGGAGTGTAGGGGTATGCGAGAGGAGCATCGGCGCCGACTCTCAGAGCGATCTTCACCTTTCTGAAATAGGAGCTATAAATAGCGGCCACAAGCTCCGCCCACTTTGATGAGACACGACTCCCCGCAAAACGCGAGAAATCAAAGTCGCAAGGTTCATTCTTGACCAAATCACTCATTCTAAAGTGCGCTGGATAGCTACTGGGATTCCCAATCGATTGAGCACTGCCCAAAATATGCACATCTTCACTGAGTAGGTCAAAATTGAACCTAAACGATGGGAATAGGCCGTTTTGACGGGTTGCAGTGTGCACTTTTTGGTCGGGCAGCAATTTTTCGACAAATACGAATATTTTAGGAAGTTTAGTGAAAAAAAACAGAATTTTATCGTGCTTCAAAAGCTTGCGACTTTGTTTTAAAGGTTTCAGTACGCGCGTATTTCCTCGCTTCCTACTCACGCTAAACACAGTGTGAGCGCCAGAGGGGATAGCCAAATGAGAGGAGAGAGGCGAGAGACACACCACACTTCCTCTCCCTCCGCCTCGCTCTCCCCGCTGTTCTTACCCGGTGGGACTGGCGCACTGTGTCGCCTATAACACCCTTCGATTTCGAATTTGAGCGTCGCAAAGCGCAAGCTCGACTAGGTGAAACTATTGCCGGCTGAGATGCGGGAAATGGGCAGAATAGGCTCCGCCCCTTTCCCTGTCGTCTCGCCTTTCCCCCTCTCCAACTGTGCCTTTCGCGCGTTCTTCTCGGGCTGTAGCGCAGCTCAGAGACAAGATTTCAACAAACGGTAAAAAGGGTGATGTTATTTGGTCCATGAGGGACAGTTTGGACATAAATTTAACCGGATTGTGACAATTCGGCAATCTACGTTGTGGCCCCTAGCTATAAACAAAACATTATCCAGGTTGTGGAAATAAAAAGAATGCTATGAAAAATGAAAGAACAAAAAATGACTTGCTAAATAGACGCGGTTCGATGCTTTGTATACTCATAGAAAACTAGTTGGACTGGAATAGCGAACTGATATCGTCATTAATAATGACTAAGGCCTGAGCGGCACTAAGAAATGTCAAACACCACTCACTCGTCGTATTTCTCCACTGTCATTCGCAATGGATTGGGATCATCGGCTCCTTCGTGGACGAACACCCATTGTTTGGGAGTCTCGGCATCCTTGAGAATCGTCGAGGTCGTCAGCGGTCTGAAGAAAACTATTTAAATGCGGACCAGGATCGTCTCTCATCAGCTCATCACTTTCTTCTAGTCAACGTACATGGACTAGGATCGGCGATACATCTAGCATTTCATCAGTGTGCATGTATCTCACCTCTTAGAGTTAACAGGCGTGCTGAAAGCCGCTCCATTCGTGCTCTTAGTCGCCGGTGCTCTTCCATTCTTGACCGCAGACTGAGCGATCGCTTTCTTACGCATGGTAATCGATGCTCCCTTAGACAGTGAGCAGGGAATATCCTTCGTTGTTGTGCCAGAAGAGCATCGCTCAGAGCTGGATGCGGATTTGGGAGTGCCCAATTGGGGCGAGAGAAGAGCAGCAGCGGCCGCTCTTGCAGCCTTCTGCCTTTCCTTCTGTTCCCTCTCCTCCTTGGCCTTTTCTTCATTCTCTTTTCTTATTGGTAGCAATCTCTTGTACAAATCGGGATATTTCGTGCGAAGAAACTCGTCCCGGTCACTCTGCTCGGCCTGGCGAATCGAGATGGGCCTAAAATTAATATTTCATAATTTAAAAATGAACAATATGAATTGCAAAGCTAAATCATCTCATGTGAGCTACTAAACGTAATTGCCAGAGTGGAACAACTGACTTTCTCTCTCCGGATTTCTTCCACTCTCTGGCCATTGCATCGAACCACAGTGCGAATTCACGTCGACTATGCGGCCACAGTTTGTACTGAAACGGATAAAAATATTATGTTAATATAATATCGTTATCAATCGTATTTTATATTGTACTCACCTGCCGCTTTTGTTCTTCAGTGAATGTGTGGAAGTGACTGGGGAAGGAGTCAAAATTCTTCAGACTACACTTCCACCACTCTTCGTATAATTTATGGGGCAGAGCGACTCTGTAGCAACGGCTCTGTAATTTACATTTTATTCAAGAATGTACAAAATCCTTCCGAAAGATAGTATCGTATTTACAATGTTTGAAAAGTGATCCGATCTTCTTGCGCGTTACTCTTAACGTTGCTTCCGCAATCAAGGCGATTTTACAATAGACATCGGGCAAAAACACCTGGTAAACAGGTATGGCGGGGTACGGACGCGTACGGGCACGATCTTGATCCCAGAATAAGTGACGTACCGTATCAGCTTTGTAGTTAACGTTGAGTGGGTGATATTGTCCAACGCCGAAGAGCGAACGAGTATCGAAGCTGCAGTCAATGAATGATTGTTGTAACATAATAAACCGTTCCGCTCATTATTCCTACCGTTCAATTTCTAAACTTCACAGTACAGTTTCCAACATAAGCTGATGTTACCAATCATTTCCTGAATGCCCTGAATGCCCCACTTTTTAATATCAAGATGAGTGGTGCAGTACGGCTCGAACTCGGAGTCTTCTCCTCTCTCCATGAAGGGAACGACGACCCTCACGGCTCCACGTGGAAGAGGTTCGGGATAACGAGTCCGAGATAATCTGAAATGTTTTTTTATTTCTATACTTATTCACTGTTTCTCCTTTGATCTTTCTATCTTTTATGCACAGACACATTTATGTGAGCATGCATGACCAATACGTCCCCTTCATGAAGTTTGATCGAAGATAAGTACCTTAGATACGACCCGCTGGTTGTGTTCACATCGATAACAAGAACAGGATGGTAGTGCCAGTTTTCGTTCATATGCGAATCGTCCACTTTGCCACTGTAATTATTTATTATTTATTCAGTATATTGTTCTCAATAGTTCGTCTAGATCCTTCGCTCAATAAACTCACAATTGTCGGTTGAACTCTGCCTCGCACAGGGTGCCATACGGCTCTCGAGGAAGCAAGTATTCCAGGGGCACACCGCGTTTCTGAAGCGAATGCGATTGTATGCTTGAAACGGTTTGGTACTCAATTTACGGCCCTATATTTCTGCCGAATTAAACAGTGTTAGTGTCAGTGTCAGTTAAACAGTGCCCTTTCATTATTATTATGATAAATAATTGAATGTTTGATTGATTTCTACAGCTTACCGTTCGTTCTTTGTTCATCTCGTATTCCCATTTCTGAAATGCAAATCGGACTTGAAGAGTGTGACGCAGCGCCCAAGCGTCAGAGCCTGCTAGGACCACTGCAAAGGAAGTGTTAAAAAATTGGTCTGAAGTGTTTTCCCCCGGAAGGACTGCAAGCCACCACCTATGAATGTGGCGACTAAAGGCAAGTCTCGCATACTAGACTTGATTCGATAGACTCACTCAATTTGGCCAGGTAATCCTCTTCTTTCTGGAAGATATGGTGCAGCCGATTATCGAGAATGAAGCCCCACGGGGCCATTGAGAGAATCATCTCTTGTACTGAAATGACATAGTTAACCTTTGACAAAATGAGAGGAGGAAGGAAAGAGGATGACGCCGGGAGGTTAGTGATCTGCCTGGCCTCCCCCCGTCCTTCCCCTTTTCTCTAATCCGGATAATCTTTAGCGCGCTAACCAGCGCATTGAGTTTGCTGAGAATTTGAAAAACATAATATCGGTGATTCGACTCGCCTTTCTCGAGATCCCTGGGAAACCAAGCCGGTAGCATCGACCACTGCCTTCCATCTGGGATGTCAGCCGAGTTCAGTTGATGTCCTGCAAAGAAGATTTATTTTATATTTAAAACGCGGTCCTCGCAATAGCACAGTAGGTGACACTCAAAATGGTTCATATTTGCAGCTGGTTCACTTTTAGTAGTTATCTTTTGATTATCTTTCAAATGGCGAATCACAAGAGGGAGTTTATACGATGAGAGGGTCAAAAATCAATTATCTTACGATTTGTCCACTCACTCTGCTTGGGCGGCCAGGCAACGCGATTCTTAGCTGGTGGTAACTTCTCATTCTTTCTGTCTGCATTGAGGATGTCGGTTATCTGCAATAGTGCAATAATCTCAATTCAAATCGACTCATTTATTTCCTGTATATGAGAAGGTTGGCCAAGATGTTAGGCCTATTTCTTCTACGTTCAATAGTTTGATTGGCAATTGCAGTGCAATTACATCAAAGTCTATCACGACAATGCAACGCATGAACTGATTGGATCTAATGTCGGAGCGAGTCGTGCAAGAGGCTGGGATAACTTACCTTCTTAGCGATTCCATCATGAAGCTGACTGAAGTGGGACTCGTTCAGGTGCAAAATTGCCTCCTTGTTCACTGCAATTTGATGTATTATTTGAACTACATAACGGAACTCAACGGCTGAGTCGCAATTCCCCTATGCAGAAACAACTCTCGCTCGAGAAGAGGAGCTCCTTCTCAACGGATATTTCGAGAAAGACTATCCCCGAAATAATGCCCACTATTCCCCCCAGGTTGTAAATTTGTTGGTGTTCTCAGTTGCGGAAGGTAACCATCATAGAAAAACTGGACCGCAGCGTAATGTAAACTCACCCTGAATAACGGCAGGATGAGAGAGGGAAGGGCAGGGCACTTCCTCCTCCATCTTCATGTCCCTCTTCCAATAGTCCATCAACTCTCTTCGTCTATCGGGCGAAGCGAAGGGCGTTCGCGTGCACAACTTGATTGGATTGCGAGGTTTTCTCGAGCGGGGATCCAGTTCCTTGTCGTGGTCGAGGGTTTCCATCTCAAAAAATATATATTATCCCGGAGATCACGACACCCCTCTCTAAAGTTACCATCTTCAATCCAGTATAAATGCGAGTAACAAGTGGAAAAACACTCACCAAGTTTTCGAAGTTGTCGAAGAAGCGAAGTGGAAACTTGGACAGTCCTTGTTCCACGGTCTCGTGCATGGCCTGAACAAATATTTTGATATTTATCATTCCAATATCCTATCCCATTCCATTCCAATTCGACCTTCGAGACTCAAGAGCAATCGACGAAACGCGACAGAACAGCGATAACGAAAAGCTAAGAAAATACCATCTCTTGACCCTTAGCCACTAATTACGAAGATCCCAATCCCCTCTCTAGCTATGTTTCCTCCTTCATTGCCTGATGTCAGGATTCGCTCACTCTTATGTCGACGGTTTCCTTGAGATGAGCCACAGACAGCCGCATTTCGTCTTTGAAACCTGTAATAATATACTCAATATAAATTAACTATTTTTCCAGTTTATCGAACATTATAAAAATGAATCCCTTACGTCTTGAGATTCCGGGATAGAAGAACGGATGATCATCCAATTCTGGGAGGCCATCTCTCTTAGCAATTCGAGCCAATCGAGGACAGTCTTTCTCGAAATATCCGTTGAGAAGGAGCTCCTCTTCTCGAGCGAGAGTCGTTTCTGCGACCAATTTAAATTTTATTCTAGACCTAGAGTTCCTTTCTAACCAATAATCGATACATTGTCCTCGTCTAGTGATGAGCGAGATACCAATTACGATATCTGCTCTTCTTCTTTGTTGGCACCACCTATTCCCGAATAGTATTTTCACTCCATAATTCTCATTCCATACCCTCTCCACACTCAGAGCTGTTGTTAACTCGTCCAAAAATCAGAGAATGTCCACGATATTCATACCTCTGTCCGTTAATTCTCCAGTCTCCACCTCCTTTATTCTCTCCTCTCGAATTGCCTTGAAGAAGGAAAATTGCTTATCCGATAGGCAGGCAACTTTCATTTGCATCGAATAGAACGAGAGAGGCGAAACATGGTCAACCGTCACTGCAAAAAAAAAATTGTACTAGCTGTTACACCTCGGAGAATCTCGATATTTTCGCATGGTCAAAACACTGACATTTTGATCTCATAATCGTGAGCCTAGCCTAGAGTCATTCTTCGCCACGCGCGCCAAGCATAGCTGCCTTTATGCCTAGCTTGTCCGGAAAACTCTTGATTGTTTTTACGACTCAAATATTTCCTTCGGCCTCACCTTTCTCGTTGAGAGCATTCGCTTTGATCTTGGCCAATTTGAATTGAATATTGTCGTTGACTAATCGGTTCGCTGGCACGTCAAATCCTAAACAAAACCCGCTATCATTTCATATTATTTTAGTAATTTAAAATCAATAAAAACTGACTGAATTCTGCACTTCGACTGCGGTTATAATGACGCGTAGAACGAGATATTAGGAACGGCTTGGGGAATCGACCTGCGAATTGTTTTGTCTTCCATCTAGGTGCTATTTAGCCTACCTGGAGAGCGATTGCGTGCGATTCTAGTATTCTCTGACTCAAAAAGTGGCGAATTGAAGAATGATTCCTTGGAATGATCGGCCGATTCTGAAGCAAATGCCATGTTCATACAATGTAGTTGAAAATGTAATAAGAATATAGAGAAATGAACAGACCTGACGAAGATGTTGATACATGAATAGGCTCGACCCGATCCGTCGCACTTGTGACCGAGTGAGACGTCTTCACCGCTTTGTGCACTATTGCTGATTCGACTGAGAATATAGTACTGATTTCGACGTGATTGTAGTGAGCAAACTAAGATAATATTATTATCCTCACCTATTTTGGAAGTCTGCTTGGTTTGGCCCGAATCTTTCATTGACTTCTCCATGTTTGCCTTGTCGTCTTTCCTCTTTTTGACAGCCAAGTCAGCTGATATTTTCAAAGATTCGATTTTTTAACAGCGTGAAATGAAAGTATACAAAATAAATCGCACTATGGCATAATCGAGATGTAGGTTTGAAAGAATACTTTGATTCATTTAATTTTATCATATTTTATGCTGATATTCAGCCAATATTCAGCTCGTTACTTGAATAAAACATTTGCAGGCGAACATTCTGGGTGTTTTTAGTTGTCAAAAATCGTCTATCTAATTGTTTCGGTAAAAATATTTGCACACACGAATTATCGGTTTTTTTAGTTGTTATCCAAACCAAGCGACTGTCGCTAGTCATTGTAGCAAAAATCGTCGATCGCTCTGTTTCGAAAAAAATATTTACAGAAGTTTGGATGTTCTTATTCGCACTTTTTAATTATTTATAAATGAAAATTCAGAGATAATTTAAAATATAAAATGCCTATCTACGAACCTGTTTTCTTCGCCCCCTTCGCTGCTTCAGACGGTCGCTTCTCAGTTTGTGGCTTCCCTGCACTCGTTTCACTCGTTTTCCTCTGTGCTTCTTCATCGTCCGATGAGATGTCGATCACATCGATGGACACTGTGAAAAGTACATTTGTTTCCACAATCAGAGTGATTTTACAGAATTCAGACGACGAGAACACTTGGTTCTTGTGCTCATTTATACATAGACATCGTTTACAGCGTCGAATGAACAACGTTTGTTGCCTAACCACGCAAAATAGTCACTTCCACGTACCTTTTGCTACTTTCTTCTCCTTCCTTCTCTTCTCCTCGGTGTCTTTTGCTTTCGCAGCGCGTTTCGCAGGTGGTTCTGCAGTTTCTATTGTTAATTTCTAATTTTATTATTTATTTTAAATTATTTAAAGCATTTCAAAGGTGATTGTTATATATTTGCGCAGAAAATGGATAATTCAAATGATCGTCCTTACACTTTGTTCACTCTAAATCGCACTGCCCATCACAAAATAGTCTAATTAAGAACACACTGTTGAAGAACGGCTAAAAAGATTATATTTTATAATGTACGTATTGAAAATAAATGCAAATAAACGACTTACTTCTGAGCGTAACCTTTGTGGAATCGGGAGGCAGGGACAATTGAGGCGCTGTTGCATCACTGCCGGTACTCTCTCGTGCTCGCTTCGTTCTCGTTCTGGTCGATGGAGCCATCTCGTCAAGAGATAACTGACAGCATAAATGAGTGATAGCTAAGGGAAGAAACGCGAAAAACGACTCAATCGGAGGAGCTAGTGACAACATCGGGGCGAGTGATGATGTGCCAGCACGCAGCAAGTCAGTTTTGTGGAATGGTAGATAATAAAAATTTAACTGATTAATTAATTTAAAAAAAAACGATAAAACAACGACGCTTATTCGAATGGCATGCAAACCCGCGTTTTTGCCTACTGTTGACAGACTCGCACGGCAGGGAAATCGTGGTGGGACCAATCGAGCAACACTCCCCGATCCGCACACTCTCTCGCCGTATGACCGGTCTGCGTCTCTCAAAAAGGCCTCTCTCGACGCGTCTCTTCTCCCCCCCCCCCCCCAGCGGGCAGGCGCAAGTGGGAGAAACGATCAAAACAACAACAACAAAAATTTTGCGTTGTGTAATCGTGAGTAGTAAACGACAGAGTCAGACATTGGGTGTTTGAAATGAACATTTATCCAAAAATATTCTTACAAGAGTCAATAATTCTAAGTCCATGACACCCTCTCGTTGGCATTAGAGGAGTAGTAGGAAGCCACGAGAACATCAACATCGATCGAAATTTCTGCCAGTGTAGGTCCATCTTCGTCAATTTCAGTTTATTTGATCTTTCCCCGTGAGGTTGCGTGCCGCATGACCTCGAGAATCCGCGAGTAGGGCGGATAAACTGAAAAACAGCGGGTAAATTTTGATCACAATGAGAAGGGTCAAATGTAAAGAAAGTGACGAGCAAAAGTATGGAGGGTATAGAAAAATATGGAGAGGGGGAATGACCATCCATTCAATAAACACACCACGAATAAGGTGAGAGATGACCGGATGGCTATATCCCGGCTACAGAAAACCCGGACTCAACTATTCTATTTCGCGCGTCAAGTCTTCGCGCCTCTCACTCGACGTTTAGCGATTCTCGCTTATCATATGAATAACCCGAAATAGATATCTTTCGCCCTGGGTAAAAACCGATTTGACAGTTCCCGTGACGTTTAGTGACTGCGCGGACGATTTTAGCGAAAATACTGGGACTGATAAATGGGATATTAGCAAGCAAATGGCGAATGACTGAAAGGTCGAAACGAAGATTGGCCGGAAAAAAGCAGCAAAGCCACGAGGAATTGCGAACTGGAGAAATCAACTGATTCCTATTTCCCGGATATTCAATACTCGGTTGCAACTCTTGATCCTTCAGTGTCCACGCAGAGGACAGTTGCCAGTGAGAAAAAAAAAAAAAAGATCATTACGACTCTCTCCGATTCGCATGCTCTCTAGTCGCAGTCTGACCGGACGAGAGATCATGTGAAATGGAGAGAGTGGAGCTAACGGCAAAACATGTTGCAATGTTCCTGTCAAGTCGCAAAAGAATCACTAAATTGCAATTCACTTAATTCTCTCCATTTCCTACATTCCTAGAATGGCTCACAGAGGATTCAAAAGCAGTGTCATAATTAATTATAACTACAAATTCATCCACTTTGCCTCTTTACCTCTTTCTTTACTCTCCTTTCGACGGGTGTTATGTTTGCTCAATTCTCGATTCTCTTCTTCTTTCTCCCTTCAGACCTACTAAATATGCACTTACTCTACTCGTTATCCAGAGACGGCGAAGAGAAATATGAAGAGAGAGAGAGAGAGAGAAACATTCCTCGCTTTTTCTCGAAACCTTCCCTTCCCATCCTTCCCAGGCCTCATTTCATAGTGATTCTCTCCATTGATCTCGCATCAAGCCCTCGTTTAATTCCCCCTTTATCCAAGCACGCGCTTCACGCTTGATAAACATTTGATTTGTCGAGAGACAAGATAAAGTCTCCAAATTTTTCACCATCTCTCTAACACGAAATAGGGAAGGATAAGAGAGCAACACCATTCTTCTTTCATCATGCTCTTTATTTCATCACTGTAATTTTACTCCGCATATCTGCAGTCAGCTAGGAAAAGGTCTGAACATTTTTCTCAGATTCTCAAACGAGGCGGATTTCTCATTCCATTCATCACTAATTTCGCCCGCATATCTCCATTCATTTCTTTCATTTTTCATTCACCATTTATCTTTCTCCTTTTCTGGTCTTCCCCATCCCCAATATTCTTCTTTGAATCATCCGCATGTTATTGTCAGCTTCCATCGTTTCAGGGTGAATGAGAATTCGACCCTAGTAAAGCATACGCTATTGCCAGTCGCTTCCTTTTGATTTTTCTTCAGATGTAGTCCCTAGAACACCAAAGAATAGACAAAAAAAGGTTTAGAATCGAGAACATGGCAGATGCTAACTAATTGCAGAGAGAATTGGAAAACCATCTGCCATTGCCCCTCCTTTTCTGATTGCATAAATCTTCTACACCGTATTTTTACCCACCAAATTTCGCGGGCGTGAGAATTGTGTGCGATCTATAGCTCATCTCCTATATATTCTCACTGTTTTGCATACTTTCCCTTAATATTCATGCCAGATTAGCTCAATTGCGCGTCCTCAACGTCAAGTTCGTCGCTATGGCATCAGTCAGCCGAATACGTTTCTCATGGACTCCAATGGCTCATGGACTTACGACATTCACATTTTCTCTGCGAAATTTCGACATTTATTCTATCGGCGTGGACACTTTTCGAATCGATGCTATTTCGATCCGTTTCTACTCTCTTTGCGCTGAGCAAATCTCTACTGTTCTCGATTATCTTTTCACCGTTTCCGCACTTTAACGAGTTCCCGTGCTCTCTCATTTTCTCTGCTAACATTTCGCCTCTATAGGTACTCTAGAAGGCTGGCGAAATGGACTAAAGGAGAGATACGCTCTCCAGGTATCCTAGGTAAAGTGAGTCAGAATGCAAAGGTTAAAGGAAAGAAGGGAACGGGTGTGTTCAATCCCCCTCCCTCTTTTCCTCTAGCTTTGAACGTGTATGACGGAGAGAAGAGTGTTCGTCGTTTTTGCTCCTGCTCTCGACTAGCAATACCGCACTGTAAGCAAACCGACTCTGTTTAACTGTTTACACTCCATTTCTCCAATTTGTTTCGAATATATTCACTGGAAATAGTAGTTTGACAACTGCCCTGCGTGATAAATGGACAACTTTTGGCTCTGTACGGATAAGGTGGCCCTTTCAGATTAAGGTGGCCCTTTCAAATTAGGGTGGCCCTTTCAGATTATGCTGGCCCTTTCAGAATAAGGTGGCCCTTTGAATATCCCGATGTCAAAAATTCTGTTTCATCCTCCTTGTGTTACTAATACATAATACATCACACACTAATACATAATACATGCATAAGTCAAAATAAAATAATTTTACAAGCATTGCATTTGATGACGCAATGCTATTGAATTCGATACTCTCGCTCCGTAACTCTCCTCAGAAGAATCGAAGGACGCTACCACTCATGACTTCGGAAATCATATTTAGCACGGTAGTCGATGCGTCGGTGGAGAGTTAAGGAGTTACGTAATTCGAAAGCATTACGTCATCAAATGCAAATCTTGTAAATAAAATTTTCACGTATGTCGTGATGTATTACATAAGGATGATGAAACAGAGCTTATGTCGGGTTACTCAAAATCTGAAATCCGAAAGGGCCACCTTAATCTGAAAGGGCCACCTTATCCGTACAGAGCCCAACTTTTCCTCTGGTTGTTTCCTTTCTCTCTTCCCTTCACACTTTGACTCACCTCTTGTGTAATTCTGAGAGGTTCAAAAGAACACTTCGAATTTAGTCGAAAAGGTGAAGAAAACCTCCCTGGAATTATGTTCTGTAAATATTCTGGAAACTTCGTGTGCTTGTAGAGTGAAGAACACTTCTCACTCAACGTTCGTCGGAATTTTGCGGATGTGTTTACTTTCGTGAAACATGTGAAGAGCTCTCATCGCAACAGATATTAGTCGGTATTCCTTCACTATTTCCTCCATCGAACATAGAGATGTCAATCCGTCAATATCCGCTCATTCCGTGACATCTCCCCTCCTCTTATCGGTGTTTCCAATCAGACTGGGAATGAACATACTATCACTGATAAGAGCTTTCATTGCATGCGAGAGATGGATTCATCTACTTGCTCCATTCCACCTCTATACTGTTTCATTCAATTTCTGACTGAAAATTACAGATGTCGCAATCCATTTCCTTAAGGGCTGTCAGAAATCCCAAGAAGCAGTTCCCTTTTTCTCTACTTCTCTTGTTTCCGCGTACTATATTGCTTTTCCGCTTATCTTTTGCATTATCTTTTGCATTCTTACCATTGAATTATCTTTTGCATTCTTACCATTCACTAGACCTATGCAATCCCGAAATGGATAGCCAGATAAGGTGCACAATTTCAACCTGAACGTCATTCTGATGGTTGTTTCTCGCACATGTAATTACATCACATTACTCGCGACAACTTATTAAAATTCTCGCAATTTCTCGTGCTCTGTAATCGAGATATCTGATGGATTTCGAAAGCTAAATGTAGTATCGACTGTCACTCGAGCAGCCATCTCTACACACAATTTGTCTCCCTTATTTGACGTTTTTCTCCTTGATACCAGCCGTTCTCAAATTTCCTTGATTTGTTGAAAGATTAGTGTCCAATTTATGCTAACCTTATCAGCAAGCACTCCGTCTTCTCGAATTCCGATCAATGGACAAAACTGAGAATACATCTAAAAATGCGGTGAGTGACAAAACCACTATCTAGTACCACCACTACCACATCTCATATGTACTTGACGATTCCTTGATATCTGATGCCGAATATCTAGTATGTAGCGGAAGTAGCTTGTGTAATTGATAGGAACTTCTGATTATCGATTGCAGTTTGAACGATTAACTCTTAATTTGTTAGATCCGATCTTAGTTTCTGATATAATTCATCAAAACTATGTTTTTGAGGATCAATCTCAACGTGAACTCAAGAAGCAAAAAGAAGTCAAGCCACGGAAAAGGGTTTGTTTCAACAATTACTTTTCATAATTTTTATTATAATTGAAAAACAAAAAATTGCATTCAGCTGTCCGAAGCTGAGAAATTGGCAATGGACGAAGGAGTACAGCGCATATTTCTCGAATTTGTTGTTAAGGAAAAGGAATCGTTTTCCTCGACCAATTGTCGCGAGAAAATTCCAGTAAGCGACACGGCCTGGCGTAAGACAGAATTTCGAATTACAGAACGAATGCTTGAAAAGACAACAACAACAACAAACTCCACCGTCTAAGAAGAAAAAGGCGGTCAGTATCTGAAAAAGTAGTTACAAATAAATATGTTGAAGGTGAAATAAACGTTCTCTGTTATAGAGGAATGAGGTAGACCGACTTCGAGGGGATGAGGGAGTACAGCGAATGCTTCAAGAAGTTTATGCTGAAGCGAGCGAATCTCGAGAAGAAATGAAGAAGCAATCGAAACGAATTGCAGATGTGAGTGGTTACAGTGGATTGGCGAGTGAAAGAGTAGGATGTAAATTTGTTCATTCCAGAAAGCGGAACTGTCGATCATACACGAGAGTGCATCGGCCTCCAGTGAAGCTAAAGGTGAATTTTCATGTCATTGACATTTAGATAGACATTCAGGTCGAGAAAATTTCAATACTTCATATGAACAGATAATAAATAGCTCATTTTTGAACAGCAAGTTGTCCATTTCATATTATTTGTTTAAAGAGACCCGGCACACTTCAGACATTGAATTTCAGATGAAAGTACTCCTCTTTCCGATGAAAATGGTGAAAAAATAAAAAATAAAAAAATTGGCGGAGCCGGCTTTTAGGCTGGGGTCCGGCTCTTGAAGAAAAACCGGCTGGGCTGTTTCCAAAATCTCGCCATTTTGAGTGCACGCGCCTGTCACACCACCATTTTTATTTTTGCTTGATACTGTACTTTTATCGATTTTTTCATAGTTTATTACTTTTATTTTTATATACGGAACAAATATATACCGGAAAAAACAATCCGGGATACAGTGAAGCCTAAAATGTGAAGCGCAAAAGAAGTAAATAACCATAGAAACTCCGATGAGCAAGTCGAAAACTTACCAATCAATCTCACCTACCCTAATAGGCTATATTCATGTAATACTATTTAAATCAATAAACAATAATGTTATTTTATAAAACGATCAGTCTCCTTTCCGATTCGTTTCACAGCTTCAAACAAATGCGTCACAACCAATTTGAGTCTTTGTTCAACAATATTTATATTACGAATGGCAAAAACAATAAGTGTGAAAGCAAAAAATATATATTTACAACACAAGTAATGGTGCCTTGGCAACCAAGATCCATGCTTCTCCGGAAGCCTTGATCTTCTGTTCGGCGGAGTGGGAGAAGAACTTGGCGTTCACAATAACGAGCAGTCGACGATCTTAAAATATATAAAAGTAACTGTTCATCGAATTTATTGTTTAGCACGAGTCAAATAGTATCCATCTTTCAACATCCTTTTCACAGATGTTTGAATCGAATGCGCCACACAAGGTATTATAGCATATCCAACCTCCCAACAGAAGAGCGGTGCGTTCTATGAATGTGAAAAAAGACAACGTTCAAACTACAAGTACTATAAATTTAAAAACAAAGCGCAATAATCAGATTTACCTTCTGTAACCAAAGTTGTGCGTTAATTTTGCTCAAATAGATTCATATTGTTTGACTGGTTTCAATTCAACACTACCACTACTACCACTACTACCACACTACCACCACTACCACATAATGAAATAGGACTGACTAGGGCGTGATTGTAGAGCTAAATAGGCAAATGTAAATAATTCTCACCTACAACTATCCGTTAGCGACGCAGTCGTTGATTTTTTTTTTGGCGACTTCCTTTGCAATTTCACGACGAAATCGCTCGGCGTCGGAGAGAATCCTGAAAAAAAAGTCCTTTTTCCTCTTCTTCTTTCAATCGTCATCATCTGGCGAGAGTTGTCATCTTCTTCTCATCATTTCGAGCCTGGTTACACAATGTTGTATTATAAACTGAATAACTGTAAAACCAGGCTAGACAAAACTCAACCGAATACAAAATTGTTTTCCGAGCAAGTTTTCGATCTACTAAAAACTCAGAGACAAAACGCGGGAATCTTTTCCCCATAAGTAGTTAATGGAGAGCTTATCCTTCAGGGCGCGGATTTTTCGCGTTTCGAATCTCAACATAGTCTCAACACGAATCTCTCGCTATTTCCACGGCCAGTAAGAATATGTGGACATTTCCATAATCTCGTGAGTTGCTGCTGCTCATTTTTATGCGTGGACACTTGATTTTGGTTTATTCAATATGAACGACAAAAGCGCTTTCCATGTGTTACACATAACTAACAGGTGAATAAAGCCGATATAATGTAATCGTATAAATGACATAATGTAATCGGAAAATCACCTGTGAGCTCTTCATTCTTGCCGCATTTCCTTCTTTCCAAAACAGTCCTTCCATAGTCTTCTCTTTCAGAATTCGATCGAAGGCGTCGATCAGAAATCTTGAAAAGCGGTATCGTATCCTTCCATAGTCAAATTGATTAGTCAAAATTTACGATTGGAAATAAATAAATATAAGAAAAAAGGTACGCCGCGGAGCATCACTTTTGTATAATCTTGTTCGACTATCGCCGCGTCCCGGTGGATCACCTAAATTAAATAAGTTGTGAATATCGCAAGGTAATCGGAATCGATATCCATTATCAAATATGGAAGCCAAGTCGAGCCGCGACGTATGGGTAATCAAGGGTATTAATGTTACTTAAATAGTAAAAAAAATAGGCACGGATGCTGTACAACGCGATTAACAGAACTAGAGGGTCGCGACCCTGGTCAAGGTGCGAGAGCAAGAGAGCAGAATAAGATTGGGAAATGAGGGTGAGGATGAGTAGAACTATGAGTAAAACAATTTCCCAGGTTTATTCAATAATTTCTTATCCAGTTCTAATAAAAAATCAACCGTTAAAATGTTGTTCGTGTAAACAACTCGCGAAACATCTCAATTCGGCTAACTTTTTCATGAAAATCTGGACAAAGTTTAAGAGGGGTTGCCGTGAAACACGAAATAAACACGCGAAACGTCCAAAAAAAAGGTAAAAATCGATTAAACCGCGATGAAGTGCAGTTGAAAGAAAGAAAACCCGCCGTTGTAGTTTGTAGTCTCCCTCCCCCTACCGAACCCCAGCTATACTCCATTTAGCGCAAGTTGTAAAAAAACCCCAGTACGCGTGGAACGATTTATTAATTACTTTATTTTGCAAAGTTTATATTTATTTTAAATTAAATTTTAAATTATTTTTATTTTTACTAATCACTTTCAGCAGGCATTTAGTATCATTTGAAAGTTTATTGTCTAACATGACCAGGTCCCTTTAATAGACTTGATCATTTCAGTTGTCAATCAGAAGGCGAAGAAGAAGGTCGAATCTCTAAAGTCGAAACATATCGATGATACTACAAGTGAAGAAGAACACAAAGGAGAGGTTGGGAAGAGGCCTAATTCCGGACAAGTAGTGCATATAGTCGACCGGGGTAATCATAATACAATTCAGATCCGCGTGAAGGGCAATATTGAATCTGCTTCAACGACATCCTCAGCGAAAAGAAATGCATTGCATAGTACAGCGAGTAATGCATTCGAGAAAACTGAACAGTCGATGCTTGTTGAGTCTTCTTCTCCCATCGCTCCAGTTACTGTAGGAAATAAACCAAAGGTATTGCAGTCAAAATTAATTTGAAAATTATTTGCTTTCTGTCGGACTTATCCTTTTCCTTTAAAATCGGGGTTCAAGTACCCAGGAGTTAATCACTTTTATCAAAATATGCACAGATTCATGAGGATACTGTAATGATTGCCACCACTACATCTTCTGCAAAACGTAATGATGCACACGAGAGTCGAGAGAAGACTCCACTGCCAAAGCTTTTGACGTTCTCTTCCTCCACAGTGTCATTTAGAAGTGGAATCAACTCGAAAGTAGGCAGTCAACGTATTAAAAGGGGATAGTAATAAAACTAATTTATTGCAGGTAGCGAACGAAGGTGAAGCTAAAATCGTCGGAGCAAAACCGATTGACCAGGTAAAATTGGTTTGTACTATTAAATAGTGTTGTGTCTTTTGTCCTTGTGATGTAACGTGCCGGCATTGCACTATGTCGATGTGTGGGGAAGAAGAGTGACGAGTAGCATAATACAGCTTTATCGACGACGCATACTCGTGACTTCAGTCGACTTAACTTAAGAGAATAGGCATTGGGGGATAGCCTAAACATAATACGCAATGAACGCAGTTTATGGGAGTGTGTGGCGAATAAAGTGTTCCGCGAGTAACACTGCGTAACTACGGTGAGTTAGCAACGGAGCAGGTCTAGTTCGACGGGTCACATACCATTTAATCTGCTTAATAGATAGTGCAATTACATTAATTACTTATTCTGTGTATGCCATTATTATCATAGGAATGACTATACAACAAATAGGTAAACATTCCAGGTGTGACAATTTTTCTGTAATTCGCGCTACTAGTGAATTTAAGGCTATAAAACAACCCATGTATGTGCCTTCTGAGGAAGCGAGATCGAGCATAGATGAGGATCTACTTCAGGAAGTTTATGGAGACATGGAAATTAAGGTAGATCAGTTGCACTCATAATAAAATTGATTTAGATCTCACAAATTATTTAGGAGTCGCTCCTGAAGCATCCGATGGAAGAAAAGGGAAAGAATATGAATCGATCTTATCTTTTTTCTGATACTTTGAAAAGAAAGAGGGATAATACGAATCAAGAGGTAAACACATGCAATTCGTATTAGAAAAACATAAAGCATCTAAATGAAATGCATTCACAATCTTACAACTCTAAATATTCATCATTCGAGCGTACTCACTTGTAGTCTCTTTTTTAGGACTCGCTTCTGCAGCATCAGATAGACGAAGAGAACCAAAAATCATGCATCCATCGTCTTTTTTCTCAATATTCACCACTATCTAACTTTTATAGTATTTTAATAGGACTCACGTCTGAAGCATCAGTCGAATGAAAGGCAGAAAACATTGCATGAATCTCAACATCTGAAAGGCGAAGTGGCACGGAACCCAGAGACGAGAAAACAAGATGTAAAAACATTGAAATAATTCGCAAAACAACGAAGGTCATTGAGATCGCTGAGCGGAATTTGCTAACGCACAACAAATTCAATAATTCGTCTCAAAAAGAAGCATCGAGTCATCATCGGATATATTCTTCCAGTGATCATTGTTTGACTCATAATGCAAGGTAGGAAAAGAGAACTAATTCTTTGAAAAGAGAAAACAACTACTAGAAATATCATTCTATTTATTAAAATGCTGGAAGGGAGTTGGTTGATTGCAATATTCAGGACACGATTTCCTTCACAATCGACTTTTTTAGGTTGGAACCGGGAGGTGATAAGAGACAAGAAAGCCACAAGAAGGGACAACTTGTAGGATCAACTTATGCAAGACATGGTAAATAAATATAGTAGAACAGAAATACAGAAGATACTTTGGTTTTGTTCAACAGAGAATTTGAATCTACTGTAATAAGTTGAAATTCAGAACACTCAGCTCGGTTTAGTGACAATTCAATGGCCAACCATATTCGCCCCGCAAATCCCTCAAAGTAAGTCCCTCAAAGAGTTAATAATACTTTAAAAATATTGCTCAGTTTACGTTTTGGAGGAAATCATCGCACTCATCACATTGATTTTCCTTCATCAGCCCCGTCTTTCAACGATGTTATTCAATCGCATAAATCAGTGGAAGCAAGACGATTTCATAACGATATACAGAGAAATGAAGGAGAGGCCGTTGGCTCACAAGATCAGTCAAAACATCTGAGACAAGCTGTACCTCAAGCCCACAATTCTTCGTTTTCACCTCTTCCCGATCGCACCTGGTATAGTCTTCAGGTGATCTACAGACACGATTGATACAATTTATTCGACACGAAGGAATCTGAGTTGTTGGATTTTCACTATCAAATATTTCAGAATAAGATTGAAAAGAGGCCATCGGTTGGAGAACAAAGAAGGGAGGATTTCACAACCTCTTCGAATATGCCTGTCGATCGACCACTCAAATCAATCTTAAAGAGGTTTTAAGATTGCTGTAAATGTAGACAAAACGCTTTTAATTGCAGGCCAAGTTATGATGCAGAGGTTGAGAAGCACAAACGAAGTGAACACTCCTCATACAATAAAAACGAAAGTTAGAATTTGAGGCTTTGAGATCACGATTGTTTTCCGACTTGTCACAAATTTGCAATCTCAGATTAAAACACAGTAGGAGAGAATTATAAAATTTTCAGTGGAAGTCCGACCTCAATCATTTCCTAATTCTCTTCCATCTGCACAAAAGTGAGATAAATAATCTCCACATTATGTTGGTAATCGAACAATTAGTCCTGCTTCTTTTAGTATTTCTACTGTGCACGACTCTGCCTTCAAGCATCCTTCTGTGCTGGACCTCACCGCATTACGCGAAGATGACCGTCCACATACGATGAAATCGACGTCATTAACTCTCAATGTGCCTTCTTCTCACGATAGTGGAAAGTCTGTCGTCAACTCCGAATCTTCCCAAACTGGATCTAGCAAAGAAGGTAACGTCTGAGAACGACTTCCTGTTTCTTCTGTAATCAAACAGACCTTCTGTACAGAAACGGAAAATCTTTAATAAATTGAAATAAATTGCAGATGATTCCTCTCAGACGAGCGCTGATGGAGAACAAGAGGTTAGTTCACGACGATGAATAGTACACAATTAATCACAATCCTTGTCTTGACTTACACAACCAAAAAAAAACAAACCTGAAATACAAATCTGAAATTATTTATTTAGTTTCAATGTATTGAATGAGATGGTTAGCATACATTTCAATTCAGATTCTTATTCCAAACATGGTACCTCGAGCTCCAGGAATCAAGGAGCTTCAAGGAGATTTTAAGGTCAGTTTAATCAGAATGAAAAAAAAAGATAAATAAATGATAGTTTCTTCAGACGACTTATGAGCAAGACGCACGCACACTAACAGTTGGGGCATGGATGCATGTAACAGATGAGGAGAGAAGAAAACATTTCGAAAGGTTATCGTGAGCTTATTTCCTATTCCTCACACATTTGACCTTTGACGAACTGAGTGGAGGTAGGAGGGAGGTAGAGGCCGAAAGGAGGCTAGTGTTTTATCTGCTCTCCTCTCCCCTACCTCCTCCCATCCGCACTCCCAGACAATCAAAGACTCGCTTAGCAACACATTGAGTTTGAGCTAGGAATGTTCACATCAGGGATGACAAATCGGCACTAGCATCTCCCCGATTTTCATGCTCTCTCGACGGTCAGACGAGAGAGCATGTAAATAAAGGAGAGGTTCGAGCCTTGTTGCCATCTCTAGTTCACGTCTAGTAAATCTTGTGTTTCAGGTATGGAACAATTGAGGATGTCAGGACGATCAGATATGTGACGATGATTAGATACTCAACAATAAAAGAGGTTTGATGATTATTTCACAACCTACCCCAATATTTTTTGGTGATGTTCTCATACCAAATGCTGATAATGTTCTAGTGCACTGTCCGAAAAAATGCCAGGCCGGACCCCAAAAAATGTCGATTTACAGATGAAGAACGCTGTTCTCATCCACAATCAGAATAAAGTAGTCGGACGCTTCGGAGGCGTCACAACGTTCCTTACGACCCCGCCCATGTGCCCTTGATCTATTGTTCAACTATTGATCTATGTTCTATCTACCTTATTGATCTATTTTCTTCTTTGATGTTTATGTTTCACTTGCTCTGTTTATAAAGGTCAAGTATAGATTTGACTACTTCCTGTCACTATAGTTTCTTCTTTTGTGGATCCCGATGTTCAATTCCCCCTTGAAGCTTTATATTGTTCGCATATTCCGATGGAATGTTATTCCCGTGATCGTGTATCTCATTCTAGTTTCTCATCAAGATTTCACTGAAAATATTTCAATGTAACATTTTACCACACAACGCTACGAGCGTGATTAAACTATTTGACTAGAAAGACAATTAAAGGAGTACCCGATAAACGCTGATATTGAGTCGTGATAATGGAATCTACTGAATCGTAAATTATGAGTGAAGGAGGCAGACATAAACTTGGGGAACAATGAATGTCTAAACATTCGACAAGGTCAGAGACGTCATCAGGAAAATAATAATGTTTAGACGGGCATAGAGAAGTAATGGATGAAAGGGAATGGAAGATTTATATTCAGTGTTTCTCTACTTCTTCCGTTACTTGTTCCTCTGTCAACGCTCGCAAGCACTGCTGAAAAAGTGATATTGTTCATAATAAATTTAAAAGACTTAAAATTGAATATGTTTCAATCAACTATTATCAAGTATGATACAAAATATTCGTATGATGTCGTCATACCTGGTGATGAATTCTTGCTTGAAGCAATTTATTGCAGGCCTCATTCAACTTTGTTTCCATTAACTTCTTGAGTTCTTCAAATTCTTTTTCTGTCTTTGTCAGCTGGTACTCGGCTTCTGTGTAAAGTTTGTTATGATGTTAGATTTTGCGATTATTCATATAAGGGCGCATCGCATCAAAGGGAAAATGAGTTCGAGCAAATAGGTTTCATCAAAGGATTAAGGTTTAAGCATGACGCTAGGTAATGGTGTCGTTCATGGCTTTGCCGTTCAACACGGGAAGGAACGATGGAATTGAAGGGGGGGGGGGGGGGGGTTCAAATAATACCGAATAGGTTTCATCCAGGGTTCGAGAATTAAATATGTCATTATGGATGGAGGTGGGCCTAGTGGGTGAATTTACCGCACAACGCGGAAGGGGATTTTATTGAATTGGAGAAGGAGGAGAGTTCGAACAGAAACCAAATAGGTTTCATCGAGGGATCGAAAATTAAGTAGTCACTAGGAGTAATGACGGGGATTGCAAATTTATCTTCCATACAAAAGGAGGATTTTAGAATCGGGGGAGTGGTGCGTGCGAATACCGAATAGGTTTCATCCACGGATAAAGAAATAAATATACCACTAGTGGTAGTGGACACTATGACGAATTAGAACTATTTCGCAATATGTTCTCTGGCATATCGAGTTATCTCTCGCCTCCGAAAGTTCTTATACTCCGTGGTAGTGGCATTGGCTAGCGGGGAGGGGGAGGAGTTCGAACGAAAAACGAACATAGTATTTGGGGCATAACCAACCTCTGAATCTCGATACTTCCTTTTCAGTATTGAATATTGTCTCATCGTCCTCCTCGAATACTGCTGTGGTTTCTGCAAAAATTAATATTATCCTAAATCCTTAACCAATCCCACACACCGATTCCACTATCAAAACTTGCATCTCCGAATAACTTTAAATTATTATTCTCATCTGTCTTTCTTTTGATTGAAGCCCCGGAGCCACTGAAAAAATACTAGGTATACATCTTCTTTAATATTATGTAAATGATATCATTGTGATGATTTTTCGACCTAAATATTATGCTAAACATCGATACCTCTCGCTCTCTGAAATTATCTTTCTCTTCAACGCGTTGACTCCGTTAGCCGGTGATTTATCAAAAGCCATCTACAATGAGAAACATAAAATAAATATAGCATATGAATATTTTCTTGAAACTATATTAATCTTCATGCAAAGTTCGATTCAATCAAAAAGCGAGCTTGTTTTAATTTTTTCTACATGTTAAAAGGGTAAGCACTAATCTATGGTTACATCATCGATATAGCCATAGAATTCAAGCATTTGCCATGCAGCTGGAAGTCTCTCGTAGAGTCTATGAGAGTAAGATTCGGTGATAGGAAGTGGGCGTGGCTTAGGAAAAGGGGGCGTGGCCTAAAAAGAAAAATCGATACCACGACGCGACGCGAGGCGTCAATACCGGCGGCGTTTTCCCCATAGGAAGGTCAACCGACTGTCAATAGTCGTAACTTGAAATTGAAAAATGATTGTACATCACACTATTTGATTTCTCATAGTATCATTCTATTCTGTCGAATAAGCTGGGCAATTCCTTTGTTCATCTTTTTGGAAGCCCAGAAATTCTAAGTAAAGTGCTAAGTAAAGGAAAAGTAAGAGAAACGTGATGACTAGTATTGGCAGTTTCGTTAGTTAGCGCTAGATGCAAATGCTGCCAATAAGAAAATCAAATCAAATTCACTTCCAAGAACAGTAAAGAGAATACAAACAACCACCTACGATGGGGGGGGGGGGGTAGGGATCAAAGTTCATGCTAAGTGGCTATATTCGTGTTGAAAGATGGGGTTGAGAGCGGAAGAATTTACAAAACAGCTCGTTGGAGTAAAATACTCGATAGTATATTCCAACTCGTCATTCCTTGGGTTCTGATTCGTTTTGGATGTCTCAACAATATTTTCTGTGCCCAGAAACTGGTTTCTTGTCCTATCATTAACAGGGCGAGTCGGCGAGAGAGAAAATTGATCGGAATGAACTAGGCGACTTAGAATTGAACCGAATTAGAATTGAGAAGGACGTGCAAGAAGTAAAGGGCGCGAACAGATCCCAAAAATATCTGGGCCCTGGAGACTATTTATGGGCCCGAAAACTTTGTTGGGGCAAAACGGACAAGAGCCATTATTTGTAACATTAGATAGAAAAAGTGTCACAAAAATGTATCTTTTTTGCGCGATAAAAAGTGGATACTAAAAAAATGAATCTGAGCAAAAATCCCCCTGTTTTTTATCTGTTTTCGAATAACAGACTCTTTCGCGCGCATTCTCTCTCTCTCTTACTCTTGAAAGGAGGAGGTGTTATCTAGAGTGTAAAAACAGTAATCAATGAAAAATACTGAAAAATAAATAGCCTATTTTAATAGGCTATTTATTTAAAAATGGTTGAAAATGCGTGCGAGAAAATAAGAAAGGTATTTATAAGTGCATGAAAAAGACTTTCGGAGAGATATCAATTAGAAGAGTACGCATATTTACATGGGACTTTTTTTTATTTTCCTTAGCTAAGAAGTCTTACTTATCGCTTCATTGTAGTGATTAATGTGCATTTCAATATTTAGAAGAGTAAAATGGCTATTAATAAGCGATTTGATTTGAGGCACCCTAAAACAATAAAAATAACTATTCTTGGAAAACACTCAGAAATCTACCTTTCACTGAGACACATCTCGCAATATTCATGTTATAAATAACAATTGGAATTCTAAAATTTGCATTTACAATGTATTGGGCATTAATTGAAAATGAATCCTGATTTTTCGAGCGACGATTGTTAAAGACTTTCCCCCATAAGTTCAAAGGGAGTCGATCATCTATGTTACTTACTTCTTACTTAATTACTTCTATCTTTTCGATGATCTACACGACTGGATTCAGGAAGGACGAAAAGGAAATCGCAGTTCCCCAAGATCCCTCAAGATCAGAGTTTTGGAGTTGGGCGATTGGAGCATCTGAAGAATTTACACCCATATTCATCTGAGCGTAATCGCCTGACATGATAAATTGAATGACTTGTTCTTTGATCTTGAACGAAGTACATTAAACTTTGTTTTGAGACCAGCCGCTTAGCCAATACTAATGTTGTGGCCAGAAGTGGAATGTAGGTTGATTATTCAATGACGATGTAATCGCAATTTTGCGTTTACATCGCAAGACAGGTTGATCAGTGAGAGACTGTGTCACAGGAAGAGAACGAAGACCCCTTCTCTCCATGTCTTCGTGCCATAGCATCGCAAATGGACTGCAAAAATGTTTGCATTTTGCATCCAATTTATCGATAATAAACAAGCAAAATAAGCAGATCATTCTCAGCTTTATCGACTCCATCAACTTGTTCTCACATTCTAGCTCTTGCGTACTCTGACCGATCGCGCACTTTGCCGTACGCGCAATAGTCTCGTGACCTAGGTCACTTCTCTTCCCTCCCAATGGAGGGGTCACCCTATGAATGACCTGACAGGCCTGTTCCCTATATCTGTCATAGGTTCAGAGGGAGATGCGACGATAAGGGACAAAGTAAGAGGGAAAGAAGATCAATTCGGGATGAGGAAATGAATATGAGATGGTTAGAGAAGGAGAAATTACTTGGGAAAAGAAGAGGGTCAGAGAAACGATTTAAAAAAAACGAAACTAATTTTTGGCCAAACAGGTGAGGGCGTCGTCTCAACCTCTTCGTGAAACCTATCCTTCCTTCTTCCAACAGTTGCTCATCGAGCACTGTTGTGAGCACAACGACATACACACATTTACCACAGTTTTCAGCCTCGAAAATAATATTTTATTTTCCATGTGATTTTATACGCTTAGAGATGCCCGCAAGACTTTGGGAGTGATCTACCACCCTCTCGTGTGATCTACCGTCGTTCTAAGTTAACTACTCCGCCTACGAACTCGCTATCAATCAATGCCTGAACAGAGTGTTTTCGACGTGCCGACGTTGTCTTCGATGAATTCACTACGAAATAGTGTCGACGCTACTTCTATTATATATCTGTAACTATTGGTGCCACCTAGGCGGCGCCGTACCAAAATTTGGGCAAGGCCACATGTTTTCATGAGCCATATCGAATCTTTACCTCAAACTTGGGTAATTAAACCAACGCTGATGGGCCGTCGCTGCGCTTACGTGACTGGTGCGTGCTAGACGGCGTGAGTTGGCTTTTCACGTAAAGAATCACTCGGTGCATAAATCTATTTTTTGCATTTTTTAGATGGGGCTTCGTTGACCGCAATACTAAAAAAATTTACAAGAACAAAGTCTTTGTCAAAAGTACAATATAGTTTCCGAAATTGCAGAGAATCCTAACAAATTTGAAGAGAATCCTTGGTCTTTTCTGTTTGAACATCCCCCTAGATTACGTAAATCGAACATTTTTACATGGCAAGGAACGTTTGCACAACTGACATGTTCGCTATAAAAGGAAAGCGATAGGTCACTTCCTCACTTCACTCATCGCAGAAACTTCTCAATGTTCTGTTTAGTCTTCCTTACTCTTCTTAGTTTGACACTCGCCGGTCCCATCGATTTCGAGGCCGATCTCAAGCATAACGTCGACCTCGGAAGACTTCAGAAGGACCTTGCTGCTCTCGATGAAAGACTAAAGAACATGGCTGATACCGAGGCAGAAATCGAACTTCTGAAGGCAGCCTATTCGAAGACTGTGATTGAGTCACCAGCTCCTATTAATGGATCTACTTGTAAGGATGAAGATGCTAATGAATTGAATGAAAAGGCAGGAGAAGAAAAGGATTTGTTCGAAGGAGACGTTCTTCTTACCAAGTGAGTTTTTTAAATTGCCGATTTCACATATCCAATTCATAAAAATATTTCAGTGACCAACTTGCTCTCATCGAGTCTCTCCACAAATCGAATCGTTCTCGCCGTCAAGCTCTCAAAGACGCTGGATATTCGTGGGGAACCGGCAATCCTGTCATTCCCTACTCCTACTCTGCGACTTATCGTGAGATTATTCCAAAAAGATTATACTTTACTCTAAGAAACCAATTATAAAATTACAAAAACATTCTAAATTTCAGCCCAGGCGACCCGTCGTCCTACGATCACTGCTGCAATGAAATACTGGGAGAAGTTTACCTGTGTCCGATTCAAGGAGGTTACATCGGGATACCGGTGAGAACTTTCATAAATAAGACTATAAAGATATTTGACTTTCAGAGTGGAGGTTCGTGAGTCAAAAGGTTGCTCCTCTTACGTTGGAAAGATCAATGACCGTACTGGAACTCAAGGACTAAATCTAGCTGAGGGATGCATGAGTGTACGTCTTTTCTGTATCTCACACATCAAATTCGATTGTCCACTATCACAAATATTGTACTAACTTTTCCCAGGTCGGAACTATTTGTCACGAACTCTCGCACACTTTCGGTTTCTTCCACGTTCAGTCTCGATTCGATCGTGATAGATATGTGGATATTGACTTTAACAACATTCTTACCGATGTGAGTATCAACTTGACCACTTTATATTCCCACAAATCACTCATTCGAAAGCACAATGATATATTTTTCTAGGACAAGCACAACTTTGACCTCGAGAAGGAAGATAAGACACTTCTTCGTGATATTCCTTATGAATTCGGATCGAACATGCACTACTATCACAAAGATTTCGCCAGAGATTCGAACAAGCCTGCTATTTATGCCAAGCCTGCATACAAGGCAAGATAGTGGCAAGTGTATCGATTTCAGTCACCTCTGTTTTAGATCTACCAGGAAGGAATGATGGGTCGTGTTCCCACTTTCTACGATATTCTCGGAGTGAACAAACACTTCAATTGCGCTGGTATGAGAAAAAAATGCAAAAGAGCTTTGTCGAATATAATCCCTCATTTTGCAGCCAACTGCAAGACTTCGGTTTCGTGTTCGAACGGTGGAGTCCAAGATGTGAATAACTGCAGCAAATGCCTTTGTCCTCTTGGTTGGGCTGGAGACAAATGCGATCAGAGAGTAAGCACTTGATCTATTTTACTTACATATATTGGAAACAATCAATGAGTCCAAATTGCTAAATTGTTTTAACCAATCCAGCCCCCAAACACTACCACCATCCCTGCTACTGCTACCCTCCAGACCAAGAGAGTTGATATGAATGTCGGAGCAAAGGGAACGGAATACAAAGTGGAATACTATCTCTTCAAGGTATATTACTGGTGAACTACCGAAATACTGCAATCTTAATTCTTTTCTAGGCTCCCGCTGGTCAGAAGGTTCAGATGACACCTAAAGTTCTTGGAACTCGTTGGTCCAACTCCTGTGATCCCATGGGAATTGAGATCAAATTCCTCCGTGATTCTCGCCCCTCTGGACTCCAGTAAGTTGCATCTCGAGTTATTCGTGATCATGTTTGATAACGATGATATTTCAGGGTGTGCGACTGGTGTGTTCAACAGCCCACTGTAACCTCCGAGACAAATGAAATGCTCGTTCAAGCCTACACACTGGGAGAGCAATTTGCTGTAGAAATGTCATTCAAGGCTGTCAACTAGTTGCAGACCGTTAAGAGGATAAAGAAATCCATTGCATAAGCTAAGCTGAATTGCATAGCATGAACGAGAACAACTTTTTTAAATTACGGAATAGCGTATTCCAATGAGATATAAATGAACAAATCGTCTTGAATAGTCTTTCATTACCTTTCGTTTACACTTTGTCCGACCATTCTGTATACCGATTCGTAGAGGAGCTCGCCCTACTTCTTCACGGCTGTCCTCCAGAACTCTACGAATGTTCTTCACTGTAGCGCTCCATTAGTAGAATCGTGTTCGTGAAGTGGCGTGAGAGCGCAAGAGATGTCATTAAATAGTATTAATAAATTTACGGCTTACAAGGGAAAACGAGGTGAAGGATGAATGGGGTGAGGAAAATGGAATGGGTGAAGAAGTGATTGGTTGAGTGAATCTGCCCTTTCGATTCGGTTCAGTCTATGATAACGTTGACGAGTGAGTAAGTGAGGAGACGGGGTGATATGTTCTTCTGGTACTCTCATGGAGATGGGGATCTATAGTTAGATCATATTAGTTAGATCATGGATACTCGCGTATGAGCGTTCGAATGGCGCTCATACGCGAGTATCCACTGGCTTGCAATGGAGGTGCGTCCTGAAGTAATTATGTAAAGTGAGAATGAGCGGAGAGTAAAGGAACGCCAACATGCTAATGCAATTGCTGTAATATTACCAAACATGTGAATTATGCTTTGGACGACAACGGCCACATTGAAGTACGGTAGACACAACTGGGAAATGAGTAAATATCATCAACAAGGTGTAATTGAAGAGACCCTGTACGATGGGGAATTTGGGTATTAAATTGAAAGATTTTTGTACACGATCCCAAATGCCAACCAAGAATTCTTCAGTACTAAAATATCAGAGTGTCTGTCTGTCTGTCAGTGTCGGAGTCTGTCTTTATTTTTCTCATATCTCGCTCCAAACTCATCGTACACCCTCAGATCCTTTACTAATCAACTTCCCATGAAAAAATTTCAAAAAAAAGGCTCGTGGGGCCGAGGGCGAGCCTTTCGCGAGGGACGATGCCAACTCGGTCCGCGGCTGTGAATATTCAATATTTTGTCCATTCAAGGATTGGCCAATGTCCTGAATGCATTTCCCGGCGTTTGATAGCCTAACCTGCGAGCCTTTCGCGAGGGACAATGCCAGCTCTATTCAATACTTTCATGCATTGGCCAATAATTAACATATATAACCCGGCGACGCGCGAAGCACTCGCAGATGATCGGTGCAACCCGGCAACACCTAGCCGACGAGCGAGCGAAGCGAGCGTAGTCGGCTAGTTAAGACCATATAATTTTTTTTTTGTTCGATTATGATTCTAAAAATCGCACTCTTACAGAAATCGATGATTCGGAATTAGCCTGATTTTACTTCAAAAGACAGTAGCAAAAGGCAAAAGACAGTAGAACAATCCTACCCAAGGGGCTAGCAATCGCGTACAGTTCGCAAACAATGAGCGCTCCAGTCAACAACATTCGTTCAATCCTGGAGGATAGTCGTGAAGAGCTAGGGCGAGCTCCTTTGTCAATCGGAATGGTCTGACAGTATAATCGAAAGGTAAAGAAAGACTATTCGATTGGGCTTTGCTCATTGATATCCGAATGGAATACGGAGAATCCGAAATTTAATGTGGTGTTAAAATCTCGGAAAAGTAGACGGAAAAGTTGTAGTGTTAATTTTCAGACATGAAAAAGTGTAAAAGTAGCTCACGTTTGAATTACCGCATTCTTCGTAACTCATCTTCCCGTGATCAAATCGTTACAAAATTTTAACGGTGATCTATTGTACCAAATTCCATGAATTTGATACCCAAATACATTCAATCCAAATCACTTTGCAATCATTATTGTCATCAAATCAGTCCTCTTTACCCCTCATGCACCTACCGTACTGCCGACACGAGCCTGGTCGTCCCAAGCCGCGATTTGTTGCGCGGGTGGCATGCCCTTCTGTCCTTTTACCCCCTGTCGTCTCTCGCCTCCGTACTCTCTCACTCCCCTCCTCTCGCCTGTCCTACTTTCGCCGTCTGGCGACTCTCTCGCCTCTCCACACTCTCTCGCCTCTCTTCCCTCATGACGAGAGCGCGAGGCGTGTGCGCGCTCACTCCCTCCCCCGCCCCTATAAAAGGGCGCGTCTCTCTCCAATCATCAGAGCACCATTCGAACCTCTCCTCGCTCATACGCGATTATCCACTGTGCAGGGCTGAGACCCTCACAGCCATCCATGATCTCCGAGTAGATCCCCACCATCATGAGAGCCTCAGCAGAACCTCTCAGCCCACCACCATGAGAGCCCCAGCAGAACCTCTCACCACCACGAGAGTACCAGCAGAACCTCTCGCTTCCCATCATCACTCGTCAATAGTCATCATAGTCTGACCCTACCACAGGGGAAGATTCACTCATCCAATCATCTCTTCCATCCCTTTCCCCTTTTGACACACTTCACCGTTTCTCCTTGTAAGATGAATATTCTTTATTGATTTCACTTGCACTCTCACACCGCGATACCTAACACGATTCTACCCATCCGGGGTAAGAATCGCGTACATCTATAGACGTCATAAAAAGCTTATATTCCAATTTTTGAGTAAAAAGGACCACGGGGAGATGAGCTACGAAAAATGCGGGAATGCAAACGTGTGCTACTTTTACACTTTTCCATGTCTGAAAATTAACACTACTTGCAACTTTTCCATCTACTTTTCCGAGATTTTAACACCACATTAATAAAAATGCCATGATATGGTCATTCCGAGTGGGGCGCTCAATACCTGCCGGTCGGTTCGCTTTCGCGCTCCGTCTTTATCTCGTTTTCCGATACCAAGCCGGCTGGTCACCGTGGTATCGTATGACCATATCATGGCAAGTCTTCTACTGGCAACTCTAAACTGCCTAACGCTTTGCCAAGACTCAAGAATTGTGGAACTCGAGGAGGCGCTCATCAAGATCAAATGCCACGTCATCGGTTTGGCAGAAGTGAGAAGGCCCAACGAAGCTTCGATGGATCTCGCCAAATCTGGATCAGTGCTGTACCACACGCAACGACTACAAAATCGCATGGCCGGAGTGGGGTTTATCGTGAGTGGGGATGCGAAGCGGAAAGTTGTAAGATTTGGTGGCTTAACTCCTAGAGTCTGTTTTCTTGATATAGAGGTATCGAACAAATCCCTCTTACGTATATTCCAGGTGTACGCGCCAGCCAGTTCGCGCGATGACTCTGAGTACAGTGAATTCGTGGACCAGCTCGAAGAAGCATACCATGCGCCTGTGTCTGGAAGCCACCGATATCGGTTCGTGCACAAAATAGTGATGGGGGATTTCAATGGGAAGATAGGATGCAGGCAATTAGGGGAAGGATCTGTGGGGGCATTTGGATATGGGGATAGAAACATTAAGGGACAACTAATTGTGGACTTTTGTGAAAGGCTAAAACTAAAAGTAGGAAATTCTTTCTTTCGGAAGCGGCCATCACGAAAGTACACATGGGTAGCGCCTAATGGTCGGACGGCTAACGAGATAGACTTCATTCTTTGCCCGAAGGGAGTTGAGCTAAGGGATGTAGGGGTGGTCAATCAATTCGATTTCACTACTGACCACAGGCTCGTAAGAGCATCCATTTCATTCCCATGCCGCTTCCCTAGGAGATTGAATGGATTGGGATTTGGGGATTCGCACCTGGATAGAAACCTCTTTAAAATCGGGCTGGGTGTTGAAATTAGGAAAATTGGGGGCAATCTGGAATATGGGAAACTGGTTGAGGCAATAAATGGGGCGAGTAAAATAGCAACCATAGTCACTCCAAGGAAGGGCTGCATTTCCCAAGCAACTAAAGACCTCATAGCGCGCAAAAGGGACCTCAAAATGCATTCGGCCGGCTTATCCCGATTACAATGGCTCCTTCTCAATAGATCAATCCGACTCTCATTCAAAAACGACAGAGAAAGATTGTATCTCGATTACGTCAGCAAAGCCATTGAAAATGGGAAAAGTTACAAAAAGGCTGCTGCAAAAGTGGCGGTTGGGAAAGGCAGAATTCATAAGATTAGGAACGAGGAGGGAGGTTGGGAATGCACGCAGGCTGGGATTTCAAGGGCTTTCAAAACCTTCTACAATGACTTATATGCGGGAGATGGGGGGAGTAGTTACAGATCGGAAAAGGAGAGGGACCCATTCATACCATTGTGTATTGCTGAAGTGGAACACGCACTTCGACATTTCAAGTCAGGCAAAGCACCGGGAAGGGATGGCGTAACGGGGGAAATGTTAAGGGCTGGGACTGACTTATTAGCACCTATGCTAACAGGGGTGTTTAATAACATACTCACGGGTGGTATTCCAGAAGGTTTCGGCGATTCGCGCACCATTCTATTACCCAAATCAGGTGATCTGTCTCTAATAAAAAATTATCGGCCCATCAGTCTGCTGCCTGCTCTGCAAAAAGCCCTCACCGGTCTTATAAATAAGAGACTTGCACCTGTTTTGGATAATAGAAGGAGTTGGGAACAAATGGGGTTCAGAGGGGGACATTCCACGGTAGACGCTATTCACACTCTCAAAACGGTAGTAGCTAACTGCGCGGACCATCACTTGCCCATCTATCTGCTTTTTGTAGATATTTCTAAGGCATTTGATTCGGTGTTAGGAGAAGCAGTCTTCAAGGCTCTGGAAAGGGATGGTGTCCCATCGGAAATAGTTACCTTCCTTGCTTCATTATCCCGGGATAGCAAAAGCGCAATCGTTGTTAACGGGGAAGAGGTGGAGATTACGGTGGGAAGAGGGGTTAGGCAAGGAGATTGTCTGTCCCCCAGGCTGTTTACAGCGGTTCTGGATATGGCATTTAGTCGACTTCAGTGGGATAAAAAGGGTATTAACATAAATGGTAGATTTCTCTCTCATATTCTATTCGCCGACGACGCTGTACTAATATCTCATGATGAGCGACAAATCCAATCTATGGCTATAGAATTGGAGAGAGAATTGGGGAAAGTTGGGTTAAAGCTTAACGGGGATAAAACACTAGGAATGACTTCAAAGGGTAACGCAAGGGAGGTACGGGTCGCAGGGAAAGTGGTGGGGTTAAAAAATGAGGTTATCTATCTTGGTTGCGGAATTTCTATTGACGGAAAAGATGGGATGGAAATTGGTCGGCGTATTCAAGCTGCGTATGGGGCATTCCACAAGCATCGATCATTCCTAATTAATCGATCGATTCCAATGGTCCATAAGCGGCGGCTATTCAATGGGTGTATACTTCCTGCATTTCTATATGGGTGTGAAACATGGGCACTAACTGAAGCACAAAAGGAAAGATTATCGGTGGCACAAAGACGCATGGAGCGATGGATGGTCGGCTGCACTGTCTTAGATCATTTATCGAACGAAAGGCTGCGCGGACTCACAAAGGTAGAGGATGTTGTTCGTGCCTCATTGAAAAGAAAATGGCTCTGGGTGCACAAAGTTGCTAATGATTATGACTTGAAGTGGAGCAGAGCTATGATCGAATGGACTCCACGAGGTCCCAAGCGCAGACGTGGACGGCCTAACGCAAGATGGAAAGATCTCTTCATGCGAACAGTCGGACCCACTTTTCTGAGACAAGCAAGAAGTCATGAATGGCCTGCCATGCACATTAGAGCATACTCTTGATAAATGTGTTAAAACTGAAAAAACTGAATTAATAAAAATTGTTCTCAATCGTGAGTGTGTTCAATAATAAATGCTCAATGTCGACTTCAATCAATACATAACAGCTTACGCAATGGATTTCTTTATCCTCTTAACGGTCTGCAACTAGTTGACAGCCTTGAATGACATTTCTACAGCAAATTGCTCTCCCAGAGTGTAGGCTTGAACGAGCATTTCATTCGTCTCGGAGGTTACAGTGGGCTGTTGAACACGCCAGTCGCACACCCTGAAATATCATCGTTATCAAACATGATCACGAATAACTCGAGATGCAACTTACTGGAGTCCAGAGGGGCGAGAATCACGGAGGAATTTGATCTCAATTCCCATGGGATCACAGGAGTTGGACCAACGAGTTCCAAGAACTTTAGGTGTCATCTGAACCTTCTGACCAGCGGGAGCCTAGAAAAGAATTAAGATTGCAGTATTTCGGTAGTTCACCAGTAATATACCTTGAAGAGATAGTATTCCACTTTGTATTCCGTTCCCTTTGCTCCGACATTCATATCAACTCTCTTGGTCTGGAGGGTAGCAGTAGCAGTGATGGTGGTAGTGTTTGGGGGCTGGATTGGTCAAAACAATTATGCAATTTGGACTCATTGATTGTTTCCAATATATGTAAGTAAAATAGATCAAGTGCTTACTCTCTGATCGCATTTGTCTCCAGCCCAACCAAGAGGACAAAGGCATTTGCTGCAGTTATTCACATCTTGGACTCCACCGTTCGAACACGAAACCGAAGTCTTGCAGTTGGCTGCAAAATGAGGGATTATATTCGACAAAGCTCTTTTGCATTTTTTTCTCATACCAGCGCAATTGAAGTGTTTGTTCACTCCGAGAATATCGTAGAAAGTGGGAACACGACCCATCATTCCTTCCTGGTAGATCTAAAACAGAGGTGACTGAAATCGATACACTTGCCACTATCTTGCCTTGTATGCAGGCTTGGCATAAATAGCAGGCTTGTTCGAATCTCTGGCGAAATCTTTGTGATAGTAGTGCATGTTCGATCCGAATTCATAAGGAATATCACGAAGAAGTGTCTTATCTTCCTTCTCGAGGTCAAAGTTGTGCTTGTCCTAGAAAAATATATCATTGTGCTTTCGAATGAGTGATTTGTGGGAATATAAAGTGGTCAAGTTGATACTCACATCGGTAAGAATGTTGTTAAAGTCAATATCCACATATCTATCACGATCGAATCGAGACTGAACGTGGAAGAAACCGAAAGTGTGCGAGAGTTCGTGACAAATAGTTCCGACCTGGAAATTTTAGTTATATATTTGAGATGATGGATTACAGTATGAATTCAAATACGAAAAACATACACTCATGCATCCCTCAGCTAGATTTAGTCCTTGAGTTCCAGTACGGTCATTGATCTTTCCAACGTAAGAGGAGCAACCTTTTGACTCACGAACCTCCACTCTGAAAGTCAAATATCTTTATAGTCTTATTTATGAAAGTTCTCACCGGTATCCCGATGTAACCTCCTTGAATCGGACACAGGTAAACTTCTCCCAGTATTTCATTGCAGCAGTGATGGTAGGACGACGGGTCGCCTGGGCTGAAATTTAGAATGTTTTAGTAATTTTATAATTGGTTTCTTAGAGTAAAGTATAATCTTTTTGGAATAAACTCACGATAAGTCGCAGAGTAGGAGTAGGGAATGACAGGATTGCCGGTTCCCCAAGAATAGCCTGCGTCTTTGAGAGCTTGACGGCGAGAACGATTCGATTTGTGGAGAGACTCGATGAGAGCAAGTTGGTCACTGAAATATTTTTATGAATTGGATATGTGAAATCGGCAATTTAAAAAACTCACTTGGTAAGAAGAACGTCTCCTTCGAACAAATCCTTTTCTTCTCCTGCCTTTTCATTCAATTCATTTGCATCTTCATCCTTACAAGTAGATCCATTAATAGGAGCCGGTGACTCAATCACAGTCTTCGAATAGGCTGCCTTCAGAACTTCGATTTCTGCCTCGGTATCAGCAGTGTTCTTTAGTCTTTCATCGAGAGCAGCAAGGTCCTTCTGAAGTCTTCCGAGGTCGACGTTATGCTTGAGATCGGCCTCGAAATCGATGGGACCGGCGAGTGTTAAACTAAGAAGAGCAAGGAAGACTAAACAGAACATTGAGAAGTTTCTGCGATGAGTGAAGTGAGGAAGTGACCTATCGCTTTCCTTTTATAACGAACATGTCAGTTGTGCAAACGTTCCTTGCCATGTAAAAATGTTCGATTTACGTAATCGAGGGGGATGTTCAAACAGAATGACCAAGGATTCTCTTCAAATTTGCTTGGATTCTCTGCAATTTCGGAAACTGATGTTGTCGAGAAAACCCTTGTTCTTGAACAATATTAATAGCAACACGAAAAAACAGTGTGAATATAGGAAAAAGGACAATCTAATACAGTAAATACAGTACTTTTCAGTGGAGGGGAATCAGAGAGGTATATTGTGACACTTTATTTAAAGGGAGTCGGCGTCCATGAATTTATTTTCGTCTTTTCCTTTCAAACTTTTTTCTTGTGCTTAGGGATGCCCAGAAATGCCAGAAATATTAAAAAATTAAAGTATAATATAAAAGAAGGTCCCAAATAAAAATAATAGTAATTTGCGTGTATTTGACCAAATTGGGTTACGGTCGCTCTGGTCACCGGTCGTTTTCGCGATTTCGTATATCTCGAACTTGCGCACCAGCAACGGCCGTTCTCTTCAATTTTCATTATTTTCACTGTGGTTCGGTAGTTTTTTGATAGTGTATTTGTACTAATATATTGCAAGTATGAACCAATACTTGATTGTCAACCGTTTGTTATTATGAAGCTCGATATACTTTTGTTTGCCTGGTCGTAATATGGCACAACCTCTGCTATTTATTCACTGTTATTCAACTCTGCATTGTGAACCGTTCTATGCGATACTTGTGTTGTTACTCGCGTAATTCCGCTGACTTTCACGCTTAACTTTATTAAAATACTTCAATTCAGCCAAAAATGGCCGACGAATGGACAGTTGATGAGGTTAACGAGGCCGTGGACGTTGCTCCCTCCTTCGAGCTCGAGAGCGATCTTTCCGAGGTCAACCTCTTCGGAAAGTGGAACCCCCAGGAGGTATTGCATATCTTCTTCATTTTTTTGTTGTTTTGAATAAGTGTTCCTGTTTCAGAAGGGACGTTTCCAAGAATCATGATGTTGCGTAATCGCACGGCCCTCTCGACCAAAACGAATCTGCCTGAGCAGCAGACGAATGGCCCCGTCAAAGCAGTCGACCCACCCGCAAAGGTAAGGATGACTTCGCTCCTCTTCTATTGTGTGTGTTTTTGCACCTATTTCGTCATGATTTTAGGTGTATTTAGTGATTTGTTTTACTATTTTCGTGTATTTAATGATTATATTTAGCGTGCGGCATCGAAGCAGCTCGCACCCGCGAAGGAGGACATTAGTGTACTCGAACCAAAGGCGAAACGAGCAGCCCTCAATGAACTAACCACAGTAAGTTATCTCCAAGGGCCTTTTTACCATGTGAGAGAGACCGCTTATGTTGTCCATATGTCCAAGATTAAAGAAGGGGAAATTTTAAAAATGCGATGGTTAGGTACTTTGGCGACTTTTTAAACGTCCATCAGACAGTCAATTTGCCTGCAAAGTATACCTAGTCACTCACATACACTTGCTAGACTTAATCCAAGCTGATTGCTCGGGATAAGAAGCAAATAATTTTTCCCTATATAAATGGTGTTCAGAAGCTCTCGAATGGTCTCGCGCTCGATTCGATGCGTAAGGGACTCGGAATAAGGAAGACTGAGAAGTAAGTGACAAGACGAGATGAAAATGCTTGAGAAGACTAGCACTTTTTTCACCTAAATTTTTCTCAAACAGACACAATCTCGATTCTTTTCTAGTGTGTCATGATATTCCATTTAGATTGGCGCCAAAGGCGGAACCGGAGGATATCTTGGAGGATGAATTAATCGATGAGAAGAAGGAGGATCCCTGTCCCGATTACGACTACGATTCAGAGAATAAGAACGACCCCTACAATATGCCCGAATTCGCATTCGATATCTTCGTCTACTACAGAAACAAAGAGGTCAGGAGAGATATCATACAGTTTCATTGCAAACCGGTGTAAAGCAACATAAAGTTATCTTATTGTATACTTGAATATAAAAGCCCGGTCGGTATGAAACTGTGTGACAGACATTTAAAAATCAATTTCATTTTGTAATTGTATAATGAATATTGGATTGCAGACATCATATGCCGTCGGTGACTATCTGAAGAAGCAGTCCAAACTCTCGATGGGCGTCCGTGCGATTCTCGTCGATTGGATTGTCGAGGCAAGATATTTAAATTAAATTAAGTAATTAATTAATTCATCAACTTTGCAGGTGCAGGAAACGTTCGAACTCAACCACGAGACTCTCTATCTCGCTGTGAAACTCGTGGACACTCATCTGCACAGAACCACTAAGAAGGTGCGAACTGTCAATTAGAGTAATTTAGGGAGACTTATTTCGCTGTTATCGTTTCCATAAACTTGCTCAAAAATACAGTAACCTTTTTTTGATTAGTCATTGGTCGATTACAGGTGAAGCCGGAGGAGCTGCAGTTGATTGCGAGTGCAGCCGTGTTCGTCGCATCCAAATACGAGGTGAGCACTCTCTCGAATCCACACACTCTATATTTCGTGTGTGAGTTTCGAATACTATATACGTATTGATGACGGTGTATATACGATCTTATATGTTTTACGTTTCTGTGTTTATATAATATCTGAAATTAACTGTCGTTAGGTGAACCTTTTTATTGCAATCGAAAAAAATCACTAACATTTCAGAAAGCGAGCTGTACGAAACTTCGACAACGACAGCGAAACAGTGAGTTACTGCTACAGAAATGTCAAACAAATTAATTCTAACAGCATGGAACCTCTTGCATGCCTATTCCCCTTTATTGTCCACTATCCTACATTTCCCCTTCCCTCTTCCTTTCTTGACGGGAGGTTCATCCCAATCCGAATCAGACGAAGAATTTTCCTTGCTATTCTTCGTTCGCCTCTCCTTCTTCCGTCCATCTCCCTCCCTTCTCCTTTCTCTTCTCATCGTCTTCTTGGTCGGAGGTGTCGTTAGTGAGAACGGAACTCTTCTGAGTTGCCGCCACAACTGATTGAGTTACCGTATCCCTTCTACCATGAGCACCTCGTCCCCTTCCACCACGCACTCTTCCCCTTCCTCGTCCTCTTCCTCCCCTCTCCAATGCCATCTCTCCAGCCATTCCCTCGTCCCACTCTGATCCAGAGGAAGGTTCCTCTCCCTCTCCAGCTACCGAATCCTCCTCTTCCGATTCCTCGTCCTCTACATCACTCAGATCGATGGCTTTCATAACTGGATCGAGATCCGAGTCGACTTCCTCTCCATACACTCCTCCTCCCAATTCCTCAGAGACGTCACTCTCTCCTCCGTCCTTTCCCTCCCCTCCCTCCTCCGCCTCCTCATCGTTGCTCCCTACGTCTTCCTCTTCGTCTTGCATCGCTTGGAGATACGCACGATCATTGGGCACGTTATGCTTTCGCATGAACAGCTCAAGGAGCCTTCCTTCGATCACCTCCGGAATCGCCTCCCATACCTACAAAATGGAATTTGTAAACTCGTATTATGTGATTCGAGATAGTTCCTGCTGTGCATGACATACCTCTCGCCTCCACTCATGATCAGCCTTCCCCATCTTCCTCTTAACCGCCTTTGACTCTCTTCCAATTGCATTTACCGAACTACTCCCTTTCTCTTTTCTCAAATTGAGCAAATTGAGTAAAGCGAGTGTATTGAAATGCATAGTGGCCAGTTTTATTCTTTCTCCATACCATCTCCGAGAACTGAAAGGAATGCTTTCGATATTATCCATCGCATGTTTGTGTCTTTCTCATTCTAGACGGTTACGATGATAATTACGGTGTCCACTCACCATGCTTTGCTCTTAGGAGCATACATATTTATTATACTGTTGAAGTTCTCATTTGGGGACGTATTCTTCTTAGGACTTGCGCGAAGAAAGCCAGCCAAGAATGTCGGCTTCATGATGATTGCCTTGAGCTCTTGATATTCAACACTATCTCGTTTGATGATGTGCGAATTGGACGGTCGCAATCTACTATGCATGCACTTCTTGATACCGCTTAGAAATGGCACCTATAATGAAATCATCGGTAATCGTACTAGGATTTCGGTAGCAATTTTTTTGAAGCATGAATGTTCCAAAATGTATTAACCTTTCTGAAATTTGCATGTCTTCCAGTTACATGCGGCAATACTGACATCCAGTACATTAGTCCTCTTTGCCTGCTTTTCCCGAATTTACTGTGGACATAGTAAGCATGATTGACAATCTGACGGCGCCAGTGCTTGATGTTCGAACAGCAGGCCAACTTCGAGATCTGTGATTGAGTCTCGATAGTACACCACCATATAACTACTTTAATGAGTTGTTGTCCTTACCTTTCTCAGGTCGTGGTTGATGCCCTTGATTAAATGCCAAAAGTCCAGCAAGTGCTTGATGTCTCTGAGCTGAGGATCTTCGCGCATCATCTTTCCGATTTTGGAGTCGTTATCCGAGCAAAGAGAGCGAATCTGTCAACCAGTGCGATTATTGCTTCTCCTGCTATCCAAAGCATATTCCACCTTTGCCTCCTTTATAAATAATTCTCGTCCAAGCACAAGTCACCTTTATTTGCAATGCTTGTATACTCCTTAGTCCCGTCCTCACTCCTACTTTCTCCATACGACCACTAACATTATCTGAATAACAAATAATAAGATCTAATTATTTACACTAGTTTACAGTACCTATTCCCTTCTCCTTCTTGTGCATATTCACAACCATGAATAAGAGATTCGTTTGCAGGTCAATGCACGAAACAGTGCAGTTTGATGCTGAATAGCCGGGGCTATCGTATCTCCCATCAACGGACACATCGACTCCTCTTGAAGCCTGCAGGTGAGTCTAATTTATTACATTTATATTTTTTGAGTGACAGAAAAGCACTCATGACACAGCAATTTGAGGTCTTCTGGGGATTGGATAAGAATTTGGCCAGAGGAAGCAGTTCCCATCTATCAATTGGCTGGTCAGTTTTAACTTTCCTATAGCTCGTCATCAATTATTCCCTTCAGATTCTGTCCCTTCTACAAGACAGTTGGAATGCTGAAGAACATGATTGGATTCTATGAATTGGCTCGTCATTCCATCGAGACTACTGCAATAAGTGAGAGCAAGGTGAGAGAAGGAGAGAGGAAGGAAGGACAGACACATCTGTTTATACTTAATTCATGTTTTACTTCAGATCACATGGGCTCTCATCTGATCTCTCATCGATAAAATGGGCGATCTCATCTATGCGCTCACTTCAATGAAGTTCAGAGATCCCGTCAAGGTTGGTTGATAACCAAAGATCCCAACTATTGATTTTTCATCGGATAGGAGTTTCGGAAAAACAACTTCAAAAATTCCCAAAATCGGCTAGTATATATAAAATATAAATTGTGTAACTCACATTCATTGTGTTCCAAACGGTTGTCTGTACTAGTTGCAAATGATTGGAGTATATGCTGTCAGTTGCAGGTAGTATGAGACGGACAAGCAGATCGTGGAATGTCCGCTCGGAGGGAATACCGAGGCCAATTAGGTCCGCACAGTCTCGGAATCGCTGATAAGGTACTTGATCTAATACGCAAATACTCAATTCACTTACTGGTAGAGGCAATCCGGTAGTGTGAGCGGCACATGCCAGCTTCACATTCCCTTCATAATATCTTCCCTTGAGTCGAGTCTGAGAGCTCCAAGATTGCTCTCCTGTGCAGAACTCACAGGTCCATTTCAGCTTCAGTGCTGATCCATTAATGAACGATGTCATTGATTCTATGGTTTTGAGGCCGCACGACGGACAGCGATCGAACAACTTGAGAAGTTGCGAGGAGGAAACAAGCAAAAACTGAGGGAGAGCCGACGGAACAACAAATGCTTCCTCTTCATCCATTGTAACAGTTTCTTGTGAACTGCATAGCTCCTCCTGGTTTCGATTTATTGTACATACTTGGTAGTTAATAATAGAGGTTGAAATAGGGGTAATCGTCTCTTCATTTCACGTGCTCTCTCACCGATCATAGTGAAGAGAAAGGGTGTGAAATGAAGGGACGATTACCCGGATTTCTAATTCTGGTTACTAACCGTCCTGACTGTCTTATCCGATTGTTGAGATGAAACCAAATTATCGCCATTTGAAGTCTGTATAAACAATTCTTGTCAATTCAAAAGATGCTCTAATACCTCTGATATTATTCTTAATGGAGACGGGAAGGAAGCAGAATTCCCTCTGAATGGAGAAGGGAATGATGCAGACTGTGCATTGGAATGGTGGGAAGAGGCGATAGAACTGCGATCATTGACCCGAACTTCTGACAGCTGAATTTTATTCTTTCTCGTACTGTTCTATATTAGTTGATTGTTTTTATGTTTTCATTCCCTTCGATTTTGTCATTCCCTCGATAATATATTCCCTCTCCCTTTTGACCAAAAAGATAAGTGATCGAACGCTAATATTTACTTGTCTCGTTATTTGTGGGAGAGCAGTGACAGCAGTGTTAGGTGTGTCTGCTGGGTTAGGGGTAGTAGGAGTACGACGCTGGAATGAATTGTGAAGACAGTAATTCTTTCGAGGGATTTAACGTTTGCAATGAAGTCTCACATCGATGGGGTCAGGTTTGCCCTCAAAGTGCCGATCACACCAGAAGGATTTGACTGGTGGATTCCTATTCAGCCCTTCCCTGAACCCTTCCAGCAATCGATGGCTTTCTTCTGGCAGAAGATTCAGCCGATCCATCCACAACTCTTGTTTCAGCGGTAGCGAGTTGGAGGGGAACATCCGCATGTGTTCATTCCCTCGCTGACCACACACACCGCAGTTTTTAACCATTGCAAGAGTCTTAATGCATATCGAATTGCCTCAAAGGTTATACACACAAAGGGCGATATATAAAACAACTAAATAACTGTAAATAAACTAATGATTATGGCAATGAAAGAAACGCAACGACAAAACGCCAAGGGCGGAGTTACAACTAGATTCTTATGCAGAGATGCCACCAGCGGTGACCAATCAAGGCTGAACAACGAGTCAAAAGTTGATAAATCAAACATCCAGTTCAAAAAATGAAAAATAATATTGAAAAACATGAAATATATGCACTTAAACGAAGCACAAACGAAACTTGTGTTGAAAAAGTCGATAGCTTCGACATACAGTAATCTTGAAAATTGGTAAATGCCGGTCCGGCTTGTGAAACGTCGAAATGGTGTAGTGACCAGAGCTACAGTAATCCTTTTACTGTTTTCTTGTTTTCTCCTTAATTATTAATTTTTAAAAGCTAATATTTTGGCATTATGATCGTTGAAGAGCAACACGTTATATGAACTATGATCATTTTTCGATGCCGACTCCCTTTAAGTCGAAACTTTAATATACATTCATGGCATTTTTACAAATGGGGAGACAAATGGTAGGGATTGATAGGAACAAGTGACATGGGCTTACAAATTCGATAAGTTTTACTTACATTTTTTACTGAAAGTGTATACTATTGCACAAATAAACTTGATTATTGTTAATTGGATGAGATCATTTGACAACTTTCTGATTAGATTGCTTACGAATTGCGTTTTCTTATTTTGATTTCTCTGCTGCTCTTTCTTTCTCGATTTTCGAGATTTCATCATCGATTTCTTGAATTCTGATTAGAGTTGCTTCGAAGAATGTGGAAGTTTGAGCAACTTTCTTGAGGACTTCCTTCTGTAATGGGAATATTTAGATTTAAAAACTGAGTTTTTTTCAGTTTTTTCTGACATACGCAAATTTAAAATTCAATGAATATTTTATCCATAAACCAAGGACTCTACACTACGGTCACAGTAGGTGCCCGGCTCCTGTTGGCATTTGGACCCATTGTCTCTAACTTTGCCTCCACTCGCTCGTAAAAATCATATTCAAGGAAGAGGAAAGTGACGAACCTCCTCAGCATTAGCCCAGTCTTCTCCTTCCTCAGTCAGTGCCCTTCTACCATCGAAAAACGAGAGGAGATCGATCTTGAGGCAATTGGAGTCATCGATTTCCTTGCGTGCCTGCACTTAATATATTTAGTCCGAATTTTAGCAATTCTTTGGACGTCAACGTATGATTCGTAGTCAAAAGAAAACATAATAGAGAACTACTGGTTATTTGGCGTTCTCTTCCTTGAGTTATATGAGATATTTCCGGCCGTGCGGTCGTTATTTGTTTCCCGACTGACGCAACAAATAGGGAACGAGAGAAAGCTTATGTATTTTGTATAGAGATCAAACATTAGCAATGTAAGCATTTTTTCAGTATCCTTTAAGCAATGAAAATCATTCTCGAGCATGGCTCTGAAGAGCATACCTCTTGCACAGTTCGATGTCGCCGAGTGGGTAATCCATTTCTGAAATTAAACTACTGTACGTTTCACTGATATAATATATCTCGCCATATTTTGCAACCCAACTTCTCCTGAAATATGCAGACACATCATCACATTTCACCATTCTCCATTCTTGCGCTCACGTCGGTTCACCCCCCCCCCCCCCCCCCCCCCCATCTCCACTTTGGAGAATAAGATTAGACAACTCGACGAGTATCTCCAACTTTCATCATCAAGTGGAAGACGCAAAATGGATACTAAACGTCTCGATATACACTCCGTCAAGAAAAGACCGATTCAAGAAGCCTTATACATTAGTTAATTATCATGCTATTTAAGACTTCGGCGCCTGGATGCTTCTTAACTAAAGAGTCATCGACTAAGCGCGACGGACAGTTTACGATTAACAGCTAAGAAGAACTGGAAGCTGTACACGATCTCAATCCCCTCCCTAACGATGTGTACTGTTGCAGGGCTATTACCTTGATGTAAGGATAAAAGTTTTAAAGTGTTAATGGGGATAAACCTCAAATGAAGGAGTCTATCCGTCTTCATCTTGAGACAGTTAAGGATCACGGGACGAATACTCTCCCCTTGCTCCTCTTTCTCGAACAGAAGTTTGGACTGCAATAATTGAATTGATTATTCATTTGCGTGAGAGGGGGTCTCACCCTATTTCACTTTTTTTCTATGTCTCTTGTATCTCGCTGGCATTTTGCATTTTGCATTTACATCCCATCTTACCCAATAAAAGCGGTGGATTTCACTTCTCTGGTTCAGTCCATCGCTCTCCTATCTGAGGAGAGGGAGGGGAGCATTCGCCCCCGCGGACTAGGAGAGAAAAATGAGAGAGAGGGAAAAGTGAAATAGGGTGAGACCCCCCCCCCCCCCCCAACGGCAGAAGCGCCAATTCTTCTAATCTTCTAATTTTCTAATCGATATGTGAAAGACGAATCAGTAAAATTAGGTTGATGATGGCAGATTCTGATTGGTATTCATGTATTTAGTGTGAGTTCCTATGAGAGGCGAAACAATTTTACTGGCTTGAAAAAATTACAACAATATCTAAACTGACGCCTGAAAATACTTCACCTTTTCCGCGATGGTCGTAGGATGAATGAATAGGAATCCCGACGGATCGATTACTGCCGATTGTTGAGGATAGATTTTAGTAGTGTGTATCTTCGTGTGGATCTGAAATGGTATTGATCAGGTATGTTCTCTGAGATTATGAAATAGCTAACAAAGCTGTTTAAATTTAAGGGGGCGCACTTACCGGGCGCAAGTGTTTCTTCGAAGATTTGCGCGAGCGATGCATCTAAAATATTATATTAACAATCGAATAGCGCAGAAAGCAAAAATACAGCGATATCGATTGATAAACGGGTATGATAATATGAGATGTGTCTAGTTATGGGGACGATAGTCAGGGGTTATATCACATTACTGTAAGATCGTGAACAATATGCAAAGGGAGAAGGGAGGATAAGGCCCTTCTCCTTCTTTTCTCCATTCATCTCCTTCTTGCGATACCCTAGGAATGGGCTCGGGGAATGTTTGCGTCTCTTCATTTTGCCTTATCTCTCGCCAGACAGAGCAACGAGAGAGCATGGCGAAATGAGAGAGACAGACCATCCATCGCGTCTTCGTGGCGGAAGAAAATACCGGGTAGAGTGAGGAGAGAGATGGAGAAGGGCTAATGAGAGGGATTGATGGAAGAGAGGGAATCAGAGTGACGGGCCGAAGAAATGGAGTAAGAGGCGTTCCTTCTTGGAGAAGAAAGGATTCGTAATAATGCAAGTGCAGTAATGGATTTGGTATGTGTATGATGCGAATAATAGAAAAGGAAAAAACCGCCGAGATATCGCGAGAGTGCATTTCACGTTCAACTGCCTGTTCAAGAACGTGTCGGGAGGAGGCTAGTGATCTACATTGCCCCCCCCCCCTCGATAGCACGCTATCAAAGACATTGAGTTTGCTGAGCATTTGAATAGTCTGAGATACCTATTTTGGTCTCATGTTCGGGATAGTAAATCCCGAACTCCCTGACGCCCCCCCCCCATCTAGCAAATGCTCTACTGGACGTTCCCTTTCCCATCTTTTACAGATGCTGGATTTAGGAGAGTAGGAAGGAAGGGAGAGTCCTCATGCCTGCTTACCCTGCATAATCTCTCGTTTTGATTGGCCGGCGAGAAGGCAGGAAAATGGAAAGACGCTAGTAGTTTCCACTACAATCTCGAACCATCCCGGTGTTGAACGAGGAATTTAACGAAGAATTAATCATTATCTTCCCTACGTCGTCCCTCTCAACTGGACAAGGAAGAAATGGGAGAAAGGAAGGAAATGAGGAGAAATGAAATCCCGAAACTGCATTTATTTCGATATTTTCATTACACAATAGGGCGATTCGATGAATAAAGATTTCGTTCTCTAGAATTCTTTCACCCAACATGCAGTCCAGTATCTCTTCTCCTTCTTCACATATCTCTCATGTGCTTTTGTTCCTGGAGCACAATACGTTTCTCGGAATGAATTACCGAACAACTTGATGTACCACGGGGCCTGTAATCACAGTTGATCATTAGGTTACACATTGGTCGCAGGTTTATAAAAACTCACCGTAAGCAGAATATGATCGTATCTTGCAGCGACCTTCTCCATTCCTCGTATCACCGAATCCGTTATCTCTTCAATGCGAATGAGTTTGAACCCCGCCTTCTCTGCTTGCTTCAAGACTTGTTTTTCCTGAAATAACAAAACATTTGTTTCTGTTTCAGAGCTTCTTCAAAAAGTTTTTAAATAAGTATAACTTTCGCCATTTCTGGATTATGAAAGGATTGGATCGAGTGAGCCCTACTTTAAATCTGAAGATGAATACAAACCTCTCCATCATAGCGCAGATCAGCCCAGCACAGATGGCCTCCGGTCGACAGCACTCGGGCGCACTCATTGAAGAATGATTGAGGATCGCCGTAGAGATGACTGCTCTCGACATTGATAATGATATCGAAGGAAGATGAAGTGAATGGCAAATCATGAGCATCTCCGGTGATGATTGAGTCTCGAATGGCGACTCGATCCATTCCAGTAATAGAGGTAATTTCGGAATGCGAACTGAATCAAATAAGTAATTAGCTCGAAGGGTTTTCGGGATGTTGAGAGATGTTTGCCACTTTCAACGATTTAGTTGTTCATAGCTCTATTGTTCCGGCGGTTTTCGTTCTCTCAATGCGCGGAGAGAGTGAAAAGGAAATGGAAGAAGAAGTGATGATGGTCGACAGTGGGAAGAAAGAAGCGATAGCGATAGCGACCCGAGTGTTCCGATTAAAGTGAAGGATGAGAAGGTGTGAAACGAACCGATTGATCCAATCGATTCCTCCTCCCTGACCGCATCCAACCTCCAGTAATTGGCAACCATCGAGAGAGGGGAAACGAGGATGAAGGGAGATTGTCTTTTCGTACAACGCAACATGCGCTATTTCTGATTCTTCCACTTCGTTGACTCGAAACTGAAGGAAAATTGAGGAATGCATGTTTAGTTCACCAAGGTATTATAGTGGGAAGAAGAATGTTTCGAATGCGTGCTCAGGAAATTCTCGCATTTTCTAAAAAAAATTCCCATGTCGCATGCATGTTTTTATCCCGAAGAATGCAGAAAACATTACATAACTGGATATTAAATGCATTTCCGGAAATGCTAAGTCTGAAACACACACAGTAAGTCTGAACTATACGATCAAAGGACCTGTATTATAAATCACAAGTTGCAAAGAATCAATAACAATCGTGAAACGGAACTCACGATATCATTCACAAAATTATCACTGTCATTGACATAACCCAGGTTCATAAACCGAATCTTGAACCGGGCAGAATATATTTTGAGAAGATAGTAGCATATAAGTCGATCGAAAACGAAGAAATATAAGCGGGACAATAGTCGACGTATCATCGAGGGAATGGAGGGCGAAAGTGTTACGAGAGGCAGAATGAGGGGTGAAAAGAGATGACTCACGTGTTTGTGCGGGGAAATGTGATTTAACGATGATGATTGCTCTTGTGACTTCACGAATACAAATTAAAACACGAATTCAATTAAATTTTCGGTCCCCCGTACGCACCACCGCCGTACCAACGATTTTGCTAAACGTGTTTCTTCTCCATAACCCTTTCACTTCTAGACTGTATAGGAAATTTAGGACGTGGATGCATGATGAGCCTCAATTGAAGGCGATATAGATTTATACACAGGAGACACATAACTCAGGTTGAATTGACGTGTTAGAATTGGCTAAGCAATACAATGAGGTCACCTAGAAAAGTTCGGGATAAAGTGTATAATGATTAACACTCAAAGGATGAAGGAGACGGGAAGCTGATGATATAAAATTCATAGGTGTGAGTTCGTTATGCAAAAAATCAGGGCTGTTCAAAGATTTTCTCTCATATCACAATCCTCTCTCGCCGGTTAGAAACACCAATTGAGCATTGCGAAATGAGAGATCCTTTATATTTTTGCCTAGCCCAGCACTGAACAATAAACGATTCTTCTTTAGACTTCAATTGGTCGGTGTCCTGGATTGGCAGGTCTCGAACGAGTGAATGTTGCTTCGCGCTTGATATCCCAGCTCCTGATACTGCAGTAAATAATCAATATTCATATTGTTACATTGAAATTTGAATTCTCAATTTTTTTCGAAAATCGGAATGACGAGTGTGTGAAATTTTGCCAATACAACATCACCGTTAGAATTACAATCGAAACAAACCAGAAGAAGAGAAGGAGAATCGTGAATGAAAGCACCAGAAGGAGGACTGCAATTAGAAAGTTATCGAATTTAGACATTATCTATGACAGTTGCCTCATCTAACACAGATATTTCCTTCTATTTTGTTTTCTTATTCGTACTTCTTATTATTTAAAAAATTTGACATAATCAAATCGCATCAAATATTAACGAACAAAACAACATTCGTAACTCACAGGTTGAAGAAACGACGGCGTAAATGAGGAGGAATTTCCAGCTCAATTGATGCTTACGTTGCTGTAGCAGTTGTAGCACTGCTTCCACACGTGGGTCCTTCTTCTTGCGAGTGGCATTCTGAAATTATTAGTATAGATTCTCAAAAAGAAATTTTTAGTATATATTCTCAAAAAGTGAGATTATTCATAGTTGTCGATATTTTTTACGGAAGAAATGCAGTGCTTCAAAGTGATTGGCATTGTCCATTTCTTCGCATTGTATATCTCACCTCAAATTTGTGGAAATTTGCATTGCTGGTGCGAAAAGACGATGGGAGAACATCGTGTGCGGTTAGTTTGGATATCTGACTCTGAATCGTTGTTTTGAATTTTGTTAAATTTGAATGTTTTACGAAGAAATACTGAATCTGAGTGTTTGTGAAAAAAGATGAAACAAAACCAAAACAAACCATATTCTGCTGATCCGTCAGGTTTCCCTTTGACGATGGACGGATACGTGAATTTCCATACAAGCTCTTGTTCTAAGTAGGGTTTAAATTCATATTTGAAATCATTTTTAGTGTACAAATTGTCAGACCTCCATCGACGCCATTGCAACCATGTGAATCTTAAGGAAGACATAATGATTGTCCATTTCTAGATCGTAGTGAACATGTCCATGCGAAGAGTTGGCAATCATCGAGGAAGCTTTATGCATGACGATATCATCATTGAATTCGACAGCCACCTCCGCCCAGCCATCCTACGATGATGCTGTCAATAGAGCTCCAAGCTCGATAACGTTGGCATTGTGTTGCTATCAATTTCGAGATTATCTCTTCATTTCTTGATATAGGAAAAAAATTGATAAAAAATGAGCACAGAAAGGTTTGAATCGCTTTAAGGAAGACACCAAGCTAACTCACTCCTCTGGGAGCAAATCCTTTCATCTCCACCCAATCAACCGGGAGATCCATTGAGCCGTTGTGCATGTAACAAAATTGAACCTGAAGTGGAGACAGTACTTTCACGTATTTTTTTCGTAATTATTTTCTTATTGCTTATCGTATGTTGTGACTTCCAGGACGCAGAATCCCTCTCCTCTTTCCACACAACATCACTCGGCGGATAGAGTGACGAGAGATCATGTGAAACGAAGAGAAGCAATCTCCATTCTCAGCTGTAGTACCTCTTAAAAAAACTAAAACTCACCTCTTTTGGAGCATAATCAGGCGCCAGATGCATTGAGATTATCACTGTCACATTCTTTCCTATCATCACTCGATCGGGAATATGAGGATCAAGAACGGCAATTGATACGAATAGAGATATTTGCTCCTGACAAAAGTAGAGTATACAAGAGTTAATGTGGAATTGAAATGGCGATTCACACAAGCAATTATTATTAAAAAGCTGGTCATTGACGAAGGCAGTTCACGTCAAGCGACTTTACGTCGTAGAACAATGCTAGGTGGCAACCACTGGTAAGGCCAGCTGGCAAAGGTCTATCTTTCTATTCTCACCTCTGCATGTGCCTTCCAGTAGAGAAGGATGAGCAGCATTACTCGCAGAGACATGTGGCACGGTCAAGAGAAATGGAGGTCGAAAATGGAATGTTGGGGGGGGGGGGGTTCGCAAGGGGAATCGACAATGGGATTGGAGAGGATGAGAGACGAATGTCGGCCTATTCAATGGAATTTCGAGCTGTCTGAGTAGTTGTGGGTCAACCAGAGAGTGAAAAAGACACTGAAATTCAGAGGCGAATCAGGAAGAGGGGAATGGAGAACAAAATTCATGAGATAGTAGAGGGGCCGAGCCATTGACCGTCTGTATTGAAGGCTAGTAAATTGTCCATATGCAACCGATCGGGAGAATACTTATAATACTTTCTGCCCTTGTGGGCATTATCGCTGCTCCCCCAACACATGTTTCAATTCTAGCCTGAAACAATCGCGGTTTCCCATGTTCCCGTTGCATGGATCAATGGGCGATTGGAAAGTTCGAAAATAATTTAAAAACAATAACAGCAGTCCCTAACGGAAGGAAAACAATAACAGCAGTCCCTAACGGAAGGAAAACAATAACAGCAGTCCCATTTAAAAACAATAACAGCAGTCCCTAACGGAAGGACTGATTGTGAAACCAACTCTCAATTCTCTTCATCTCCTCCTTTCTAAAACGCAAGTGTGATTAGCTAAAATCTGGAGATATCTCAGCCCTTCCTTCTCCATTTCCCTTCTCTCTTCCCTCCTCTTCCTCTTCGCTTCCTTCACTCCATATCGATTCGATTCGGGATGCCTACCTCTTCCAATAATCGTCCTTCAATTCGCCCTATTACCGCCTATGATGAGGTATGTAGTGCGACAACTGTTACAAATATTCTATACTTATACTACTGTTAGGATTGACGGCGAAGTACTTGCTCACTAGGTATTCCGATCACTGTAGTCGACCGTCTTGTTTGTTTGATTGTTTTTAGTTGAAAAATTATGCACACTTTGATCTTAATCAGCCAACTATCCAATCAAAAATCATCAATTGTCAGCTCAAACTGGAAGTTCAACTGGACGAAATTCACATCGAGTTGGAGCGTGCTCAGGCGATGCGGAAACGAGAGGTACGTATTAGTTTTCGAATCGACACCTGTTCTCGATTCTTTTATTAGAAAGTCTGTCGATGGAATAATGTCCGAATATAAGGGTTTTTTTCTTTTTCTATAATTTAACTTCATTCCGAATGGCATTGTGATAGAGAGCATAATGAGATTGAAGATTCCTCGTTTAACTAAATTTCTCGTTTAGGTTCACATGAAAATCGACGATCCGATCCTCGCTGAGCTGATTATCAATATGAAGAAGCACATGAGATCTGATTTTTCGAGTGAGCTTGCATAAGGAATAGGGATGAACGGGGGAATGCTAAGTAGTGTCAATGATGACTTAGCTAGGCGGTAATACCTTTTTTGCGAGAAAGTGAGTCAGAAGTTTTATGAACAAACAGAGTGAGCATCTGATCTGTGACGTTGGAGAGAGCTTGAATCTAGTCCCATTGGTGTGGGGATATATTTCGCTAATCATATTGTAAACATTAGTGAAAACGGAAAGAATGTTTATAGAAAGATCAAAAACGATATATTTAATGTTTGCCATCCTCAGCCTTCCCCTGGTCGGGTCTCATTCATCCTCGATCTGAGAAACTTCTTCGCAAAATTGCCTCATTGACTCTCGTTGTTGAACTCATCGTCGAATCTGATACGGTAGAGAAGGAAAACGAAGGAATATTCGGAAGAATTGCAAAACATCTCGAATCTGTAGTCAAGACCATCAGAAACTTCTTCTGATGCCCATTTCTAATTCCTCGTTTTTGAACTAGTAAAATATTTGTTTCATAATGACCTGATGTGATTGTGAAATATCGGTCTTGATGTAAACCTACGGTTTAACGTTGGAGCGAAGCATATGTGTTGCAACTGCACTTTTCTTGTTGTCTATTCAATTAGTTAATTAATGCGATAAATCTTTTTATACCCCGATTTCAATTTTGCAAATAATCTTCGTTCTTTGATCTTGTTATAAAAAGAGAATTGGATCATCTGATTCATTGAAGGAGTTTTGCAATCCGTCATTATTGCTTCACACATGAAAATCGATTGCTGACTTCCGACTATTTCTTCTTCTACCCCTCCTTCTTCACGCACGAAATTGGCCCAAATCAGTGATTTTCGAAAAAGGTCCCTTCTCCCCCTTCCACTCCGTCTCTTCAATCTATCGATTCCGTGTGATGCCGACTCGTAGAGGTAGCAATGCGTCACTTCTGCCTCGAATCCGCAAGAAAGTTGATCCAATCGAAGATGATTACGATGAGAGCACCTTTGAGGTATTTGTTGTTGTTTAATTATTTGTTCGGGCTTTACCATTAGCATCTGACGCGGCATTCGGGAAGCATATTGACCACTAGATCATTTTACAAACAAATTCAAAAGTAATTTGTCAGCATAAATTTCTGTAGAAGAGTGTTGAAGAACATGAGAGTGGATCAACCAAATCAATTCTAGGAGATCGACTTGTGCGATGATTCAATCACCCCTTACTCCAATCAATTCGTCTCAGTGAAGAAGGGCGCCTTCCGGAGACTCGCAGATCGCATCAATTCATGTACGGTATCGGAAAAAAGGAACATTCGAAAGCGCCAGAAGCCACATCATTGATTTGAAGAATGCGAAACTGAGATCTTACCCAGCTCAACCACTCAATCGCGAGTTGTTGTGAATATGAATAATTCCACTGATGAGAACGTGACAGGAAGTAGTGTTCACTAAGGTTGCAGATTCAAAATCAGGAATAATACTATTGATTTTTTTTTCTCAATTTTTCTCCACTATATCGCTAAGTAGTCTCGCGTAGAGAGCGGATCAATCTCAATACTATAGTCAATTTTCAGTGCAATTGAGAAAAGATGGCGGGCAACGCAACCGTGATCAATCCTATTGATATTGAATTTTTAACCTAGCGTGTGCCAACTCTTATTTATACCTCCAGATAATTTCATTTATTTTTTTTTAAATTTCTCACAACCGTTTCCTCCTTTGCAGTCTTCAATGCAATTCGCAAGTTCTTCTGAGACCGAGTACACGATGGAATGGTATTACCCCAAATTGTAAAAAAAATATTGGAAATTTCATTTTGGAAACGTTTTATTGTAAATACCCATTGGGAAATGACTTTTTAGAAACTGCCGTTTTGTAAATTTCTTGTTGGGAAGGTAGATCAAGAGCGCCTCTCCCCTCTCTCCTCCCTGTCTCTCTCCATTATCGATCCCTCTCCCTACGCTTTGACCCCTCTTCCTCCGCGCCCCTTCCCATCTAGCGTTTCCAATAAGAAATTTACAAAACGGCAGTTTATAAAAAGTCATTTCTCAATGGTTATTTACAATAAAACGTTTCCAAAATGAAATTTCCAATATATTTTTTACAATATGGGGTAATACCGATGGAATGACTATCCTCTACTGTGCCAGATCTTTCTATAGTAATTATTACAATTTTGTCTGTTTCAACAAATGATTTTGTTTATACCGCATGTTGATGGTTCTAAATTAGATTTTAATAGTTTTACGATTTAAATGCTAATTAATGAATCCAAAATGAATCCTTTTTATAATGGTTTATGATGCTAAATTGGATTCGGTTGATAAACTAAAATTTAGAACACACTGCTGTTTTTATGAAAATGTACTAAATTCACGTTATCATTGTGTAAAGAGAATTTTCAACTGAACATTCATTCAAAAGTGTCTTAGATTTCCCTTGTTTGAGGGGCTGTGAATTAGAGGCCCTAAAGAGAGCCGTTGGGTTCGGTGTGCAATAGGTTGAGGCACACTTTTTTACTTTCGGCAGAGAAGTTGCCTTAGCACAAGCCAGGCAACAAACACTATCAACGAACCCACAGGCCCCCAAAGATAACAGGGAGAAACCCGCTACCATTCTCTGACCAGAGAAGGTAACGAGCACATCTCTTGGTACCATTGTGACTCGACCACAAAATCCTGATCCAAATTGATCGTCATTGTCGATCTGGGTTGATACGGATTCGCAAGAGCAGAGCTTTTCACGGAGTGTTCTTGCCGCGCCGGGTTAGGAAAGGAGGGAGGGAAGGGGACGGATTCTTCCTTTTGTCGCAAGACCAATTGCTGTATTGCGTTTCTGGACAACCTATATTTCACATATTTTTATTTCTGCACAATTACAATGGAAAATGGAAACATGCGAAGCAATTAAATAATTGTGAAGCAGAAATCATATTTCATGTCAGTCACTTCCTGCCTGTATTTTCGATTAAATTGTTAACATCCTCGTCGTTGTGATGCGACCATTTTCCATCTTCTTCTTTTGTCCAGCACGTATAAAGTTCTCAATGTTCCATGATGTTGGATTGTTCCGATTGCTTTCCAACACTTTCCTGTAAAACTCATTTATTAGCACACATTTGTTTCAAAATTGTTTTATGAAGAATTTTCAAGATTATAAAATTCTGGAAAACTCTAAATAGTGTAAGTGAACTGACCCATCATTTTCATTTTGTCCAGATTGCAGTTTGAGCTATTTCTGATGTCTTCTTGCAGAATACTGAACACAATTATGACATGCTTGGCATCTTCTTCAACGGTGTACTTCTCAGCTCTGAAATAATTCGTTTATTAGGTTTTTTTTCAACAATTAAGCATACGTTTTTTGAAAATTTTTGGCGTTTTTTGCACATTCGGCAGATTTTTTAAACTAATATTTCTCTGCTCGGTCGCTGCAAGCTCTACAAGGCAAGGCATGGCGTGATGATGGTTTGACTCGGCACATCTGAATAGCAATATAATATTCTAAAAATAATGAATGCACCTCACAATATGATTGGCAAATGTCAGAGAAGACGATTTATCTAAATTCTCCATGAACAATGATGAGCACGAAATCGACTAAAATGGATTAAAATGGTTAATGGAGTATTTTAAAATATTAGTTTGAATAAGGATGTATCGAAAGGCTATAAAACACAAAATCTGTGAGATGCTCCATTTCAGATCCAAAATCGTGTTGTGCTCCCAATCTAATCACTCTACCCTCCGAGAAATACTGCGCTTACTAAACGGTAGCTAACAAAAGGTTTCCTCTTCGTACGCGAAATCCTCGATTTTCTTCGACAGTCTCCCTATATACTTCCTTCGTCTTTGGGTTGATTTAAATTACATTGCCGTCTCTTTGAGTGTGATTTGAGCTATTAATTTCGTATTTTTTTGCCGTTTTAATCTGACTAGTTTCTCCATCTCGCCAAATAGTTCTTTATTTCACGACAAAGGCAAATTTGAGGTATCGACTTCAGTAATGCACAGAATATACTAATCGGAATTCTCACGCTAATAGCATTTGACCTGACCTTTCTCATTGCATTTTGATTATGATAAACAAAGTTGAATTCAAGAAATGTTTCGAATTGAAAAGATGTAGACTTCTGAAATATATATATTTACGGTTGAATCAACATGGGAATAAATATGCGAAAGCACCGCAATAACGCTGAGCCTATTAAAAATATCACAAATATAAATGCAACAGTGTTTTGAACCACGGGGCATGGAAAATCGTACAGCTCCACTTGCGAGCGGAAGAGAGAGGTGATCGTAGTGATAACGTTATCTACGTATCCATTTTCCCTTTCTTTGTCGCATTGTTCCTAGCACTGATAAGATGATAAGATTAGCGTGTGCAATTCACTCCCATTGTTCCATCGTCACGGTCATAACTGCCAACTCTTGTCAACTTTTCCTGATTTTTGCATATTTATCTCACATCAGACAATTAGAGTACATGATATAGTTGACATCAACAAGATAATTGAGTGAGCTGAAAATAGTAAAGCCAACTAAATATCCAACTGCCTAAACTACGATGAGGTGGGACAGCGGAAGCGATTTTCTTCAAATCGAATGATCAATATTTTTTACGAAGTGGGATCAGCTATTAATAGGGGCTACAAGTATTTTCTACTGATACTTTTACACTCTTAGAATGATTAGATCATTTTATGACAGTCCTGAGAGGGTAGGGGGAAGATTAGTAGTTTGCTTTATGATCAGTGTTTATTATCTACTGATGTCTCTTCTCGCGTCCTCCGTGCAGTCTGTGATCGGATACGAGACTGAGTTGGTCGTTAACCGTTTTGTCCTTGGACTGCAAAATATTATATTTGACGCTATATCAATAGCCGTTTTTCGAAACTGTCCGTAGGCGTTACATGCCATGCAATTACCGCGCAAACGTATGATCACCGACTAACAAGCCTGAGAGTATTCTGTCAATTTCAGTTCATTTTTGAGGAAATCAAAATTTTATTCAAATATCTTTAAAATTAATTTGATAATCTTACCTCGAAGTGGTCCATCTTTTTGTATCCATGGGTGACATCACTGCCGGGCACAAGCGATGTCTTCCTACCCCAAACGAGATTGTTCCTGCCCAGGAAGTTGTCGTCTGAAGAGATCAAAGATCTGATATCAAAGATCAAAGATCACTCACCATTTGACCAGAGGGAAGCGACGAATTCGGCCTCTTTCTTATCGGCTTTGTTTACGGCGAAGAGAATGTTGGAGTAGTCATCCTGAATTAATAATTTATTTCACTTTAAATATCGTGCGTTTGAAATATCAAAACTCAATAGTTCTGATTAGCGACAGGGAGGAGGAAGTCACTTGCCCTCCCCCAGCGTCTTCCTCGATCCCTCTCCTCTGACGTTATTCAAAGGTCTACAGCTTGTGGAATGGAGAAAAACCTCACGAATTGATTACCTCTCCATCGCACTCGGTGTGGTCCATGCAGTCACCGATGGTCGCCTGACGACGACCACACTTGCCAGGAGCCAGACCGGACTGAAATGGTCGAAATATAGGCAAAGATATCGTAGACTTCTCTCTAATATCGACCGTGGTTGTAATTTCTGTGCGAATTTTGCTAGAAAAGCTCTGAGTTGTGCAAAGCTGGACCAGACATCGAGAGAGACACTACCACCCACTAATTCAGATCATGACATAAACGTATCAATTAGTAAAAAATAAATTGATAAATGATTACCTGTCCGCAAGCCGGCAGATGAGTGAGACCAGCCATCAGACACATGCACATTCCGTAATTTGCTCCAGAGATTGCAACGAAAGCGTCGATTTTCGGAGCGAGAGGGGCTCCGAGATTGCACGACTCGGTGGGGAGGTGCACCTGAGTTCATAAACTATCGTCCCGTTTATTAAAATCTACGCATTTTCCATTTTCCACCTATCACAAGCTATCGAAGATTAATTTTTACGTTAACCTGGTGGATAAACAAATGAATTGAATTGAATAAAATTTAATTTGTTTGCCTATCTGCCTATCGAAAGGTATTAGTCTAATCTTTGAGTATGTGAATGTTACAAACCTCTCCTCCCTGAGCAGCCATTCTCGCCAGAGTTACGCCCATCGAATGTGCGATGATGTCCACTTTCTCAGTCTACAATGCAAAAAATTAGGACGTGCGCACTGTTTGGGAGTGGAAATTGGACAAGGATACTGTGATAAGTTGGACATATGTATTCCTAACGGATTCCTTGGATAACCTCGGTGTAGTCGAGTATGGCTTCGATGAAGCGACGAAGTCCAATCAAATCGCGGCAAGTGATGCGGCTGAATTCATTGCTTATTTCGTGTTATCTCACAACATTAAAACTGGAACGCCATGAGGAAAATGGAAAAGTGGAATAGTTCGTGAATCACGCAGCGAAGCATTAATTAGCGCATTGTTTTTTTTTGTTTTTTGTTTTTTTTGATTAATTAGCGCATTGTTTTTCGACTGAACAAACACTCATTCTGCGTGGGCTGAGAGATGGTGAGATCGCCGTGCGAAGAGATCTTAGGGCAAAAATAAAACCTTTCAAGGGAAAAGTTGATGTCGCGAGTGCCGTAGGTCAAACCGAAAAGTTCGACACCGGAGTAGCCGCGTTTCTGAATGACGTTTCAATTATTAGGAATGTGTCTATCGCATTAACCATCAAATTCAATTTATTTGATCAAAAGCACAGACTTACTTCATCCAATGAAGAACAGTTATATTTCAAGAAAGTTATTCGCACCTTGAAATGCTCGACCGACTTGGTCCAACCCGTCGCACGATCGGAATGGTGCAGAGCGGAATCCGAGCTGCCGTGAACAAAAACGACCGGGTGGCGAGTCACCTGAGATTGATTTATTTAGTAAATGGTGCAAAGGCGTATCCACGTCAAGCGATTTTACAGTCGTAAGACAAGCTGTTAATCTAATGAGAGTCGTCTGACTCTATCTCGGTATGTCTATTATCAGTATACATTGAGTGAACTCTTATAGGTTAATTGCGCACAAATGTTTGTGCTACAGTACCTTCTCGTCCTCGTCTGTTCTTCCACCAAACGTGCCCGAGTCGCCGTACTCTCTGAATGAGCTCAGCACGTATTCGTTGAGTTCGGGAGACCTGAAAACGATTGATGAAGAATTGTAATTAATGAGAAATGGAAACCAAAGTACCGTACTTGGATAGGAAGTCAACAAAGTCTTCCGTGAAGGGTCCATGAGCCGCGACAGTAGCAGTAGTAGCCAGAGCAAGCAGAAGAGTTACAGTAGTCATCTTGTTTGAAGAGTAGAAGGAGAGTTCGCTCCGTCGTTATACGGAATTCGCAGCGTCTTATATACCCAGATGGCCGGATATTCTCTCCTCGTCTCGTGTCTCGAAGTTTGCGATGTATCTCAGTCTCGCCCGTGCTCAAACTTCCCATCGGAAGTCGTGTTTTGGTTCGAAACACACGCCCACGGGCCAAATTACAGGCCACAAAAGGGGTTGAGGTCGGGGTGAAATTGGTGGTTACCGTGCAGGGGACTGGTACGGAAGTGATGGGACAGTGGGCAGGTAACATCAGACAGCCGTAATGTTTGATATCAGCCCCCGCAGTTATCGTGACATGCAATTATATCAGTTGAAAAGCATTTACGTAAACGAGGGAACGACTAATTAATCTCCTAATGAGAATTTCTGGCATTATACAACCAGATTCTAGTAAGGACAAATATGGGAGATGATGAATGAGATTATCTTCCTTTTGAATTCATTGTGATTTTTCTGTCTCAGTTGATGATCTTGAAGACTCGTAGCCCACTCTTGCATTTTTACCTAAATAGTTTAAAGTTAGTTTCCAACTGAAACCATTAGATAGTGTATTCCAATGTGGGCATTGTTTAGTGATCTGATCCGAGATGTTTCAGTATGGCATCATGATTCTCCAAACCAGAACTTGATTAGTGGGTGGATGTGTGCATCTGTAGTTCTGCCTATCTCTAAGTTATCCGTTGTCTATAAGCATCACCACAACTCAAACTCCTTCTCGGAAACCTTGCACAGATCAAACGCCCACTGCCGAGTTGTATCAGAGCACACAAGTGATAAGTGCCAGAGAGGAAATTGAAGGTCTCACTCCATAAGTCGGAAGCGGGGAGTGAAATAATTGGGATGAGTGATATCATCCCTGTATTTATATTACCATTTTATCCAGCAATCGGTTGAAGTGCCACGAAAGTATTCACGATTTGATTTCGGATATGGAATGCCATTGGCTATTTATCATATATCCATTTTCTAGAAAATTATTTCATGAAAAGAAGAAAGACAATTTAGACACCACAACTTAAACTCCATCTAGGAAACCTTGCGCGGATCATACGAACACTGCCGATATCAGAGCACAAACCTGATAAGTGCTAGGGAGGATATTGACGGTCTCACATCAGAAGACGGAAACGGGATTGAATTGTGTGGGAGTACTGGAACGAACAAAATCCACGGCGCTGGATCATGCCATCCCTGTATTTATAGTGGCATTTGAAACATCAACCGGTTCCAAAATTGCACTACTGCCAGTTTTGCTGCGTGTTGTGTCATAGGATCACAAAATTGATGACAAGGTAAATTGCTAGCCTGCTCCCGGATAGCTGCGCGTGGAATGGAAAATATTGTCTCAGAATTCCGAAAAAGTACTGAGGAATCTAGGGGTAACACAGTCCCCAAAAAACGGAGCAAATCAATAGCCAAAAATGCAACATCAGCTAGAAACTATGGTTGCAACACTTTATCTCACTCTCGGAAAGGGCAATGAGTACTGGAACGATGGTATTCGGAATAAAAGATGGAAATCGGAATACGGAGATGAACTATCTTCCTGCAACAGGTTGCCATACGGCATCATCGATTGAATCCTCCGACTCGCACATCCTAGGTTCCTTCCTTCTGATTGCGTTTCGTCCTGAAATGAATTTTTTATTCGTGCGAACTAGAGCCTAACCTGGTCAGAACTATGCAACACTAAGAGAATCGCACAATCACTATCAAACCCTTGTGAATTTCTGTTTTTCACTCATGAAAGACGATAAACTCACGTTGTAATGGTTCACTTGCAGGTACTGGTCTAGGAGAGGAAGGCGGAGCGGGAGCGGGGTCGTATGCATCGTTCAAGTCTTCTTCTTGAAAATGACATGATTATGATTTAGAAAAGTCATTAATTGTGTCTTCAGATCCATCCAATCGAAGATGGGCCACAACACTCTTTTGAAGTGGTGAGAACAACGTAAGCTCCCACGAATGGCACACATTCAATACTTTATCGGGATCATGCATTGGGCGCACATTGCTAGTTATTTTAGGAACGCTAGATAGGATCGCATAAACGCCTAACTAACTTTACTTGTGGGGAACCGGGCGATATCCCTAACTTACCACATATTGTGCAAACTAGCAGTCCACGATACTCGATTGACCTCCGAGTCAATGAGCAGGGAGCAGCTTAGTGTGCTTGTGAGGTGTTGTGATTACCAAGTGTGGTAAGGTGTGATAGGACGAGGGTATGAATTATTATAAGTTTATTACGACAATGATAAATGAGAGGGAAGAGAAGGAGGGAAGGGATGGATGGATGTGAATGGATGGATGGGATTGGACAGCACGTCGTCCGTGGATGAGATCCTGGGGATCTATGAATGGAAAGGGACTCGGCCCTTGATGGATGTGACTCGCTCTTGGGCGAGGGGTGTCTCAGTGGATGATTCCGTGGTGGAATGAAATGGGGAGAGTGCGCGAGGCCAGGGGAGGGAAAAATCCCAAAATTAGAGCGCGCACATGGTGTACGGTAGAAGTCGTGGTGAGAGTGCACAGACCCTGATGATGTTTGAATTCTGGCATGATGCCAGGGGGGAATATAGGACATGTGTGATTTAGGTAGAAATCATTATTTAAATGATTATTTGGTGTATTGATTGATAATTGGGTTACGAATTATGATGTAATTCGGTATTTAGAACAGAAAGGACTTGTACACAACTGTATGCACGTAATCGTGACGTGGGACGACCACAAACACGTCGTGTTACAGTAGTTGCACAGGAAGGGGATGGAATTGATTGTAATGGAAAAGGGTAGCAATTTGTGAAAGTTGCTACACATATCACAAGGAGGATCCGGGACAGATTCTGTTTGTCTTGGGCGATCAGATAGGCTCCATTCAAAAAATTTTGTAGTGAGTTTACTCTTATCTTTCGGAATTAACAAAGAAGTGAATACGCGCATTCGACGATACCACTCATTCCCCGTCAGAAAAACACTCTCAACTTCCTAACATCATAGGCATTGCCAAAAACCTTAGTGTTTCAAGCGTAGACTTGACACCCACCCCACAATTGCGGACCTTCCCAAAATGCCTCTAATAGAGGTTAGACCCCATCTCCTGATTCATCCAATTTATACAATCATCACGCCCCCCTCCCCTCTATTGATTTTTCCTCACGCAGGTTCATTGCTTGATGTCAAATTAAATATATGTTCATGAGAGAGGAATAAGATGTCCATGTCCATGCAGATTATCATCAAAATAATACCTGACATGCACCACTTGTAGCAGATGATGTTCAAGAGTAGCTGAATGATACACATCTTGAGCGGAAGCTGCTTCCGGTAAGAAGGAAGATGAGAGAATGAAAACCGAATTGCGCCGAACATCTCTTTTTTAGGTGATGAGATTCTCCGTAGGGACTGAAACGGCCCGAATCTCTCAATTTCACACTCTCTCTCATCCAAAATGGCATGTGAAAGAGCACGAAGAATGGACAGATCGGAGCTATTCCACTTGACATATTCACCCTTCTCAATTTGACATTGGCCATTATAGATTTCGGCACTTTCATGGAAGACAATCTATCTTGCCCGAGATATTTGTGAGGTGCTTCCATTTTTCTTTGTTGAATTGCCCGCGATGTTACGGATGTTTCGCATCCCAATTCCCTAATTGATTCGGTGCCAGTCCACAACTTGAGAGTTATCATAGCTCACCATTTTCTATGGTTTCTTCATCTACCGTAATCGTACATCCACATGCAAGGCAGGAGTCAGATGCATAAATCTAATTAATGCAGGAGCTCTCAACCCTTCCCGAGAAGCAATCTCAATATGCTAAGCAGACTTCCGTTGTGGTGTCAGGATGAATAGGAAGAACAAGAATCCCTCCACTACTCCTTCCTTCCTTCCGCCTCTTTCGCAAACATAATTACCTCGAATCGGTGGATTCGAAAGGGCTCTTCTCCTTCTTTTTGTACTCCATTCCAATCGATTGTCGGCCATGCCGATTCTTCGAAGTGGTCGTGATACTACGGCATCTGACTCTGCTAGAAACACTGAATTGGTGCGTTTCACGCAGTTTGAAATTAGTGTAAATGATAATTCACGTACTGTAACAAGTAATTTTCATGAGGTCGTGCGTTTGAAATGCTCTTCAAATACAGCGTATTGGTTATTACTCGGGAGGGGGCAAGGTAGATCACAATACTCCTCCCGGCCTCTCGCGCAAACATTCGTCAGTTACGCGAAAAAATGAAAAAAAATTTTTAAGAACAATATAATAAAAGAATTTTTTGAAAACAAAATTATAAGTAGATTAATTTAATTAATCGTTTACAGGAACTCGAACGCATGTTCTCTACTGTACTCGATAAGCTGGAAAGGACCTTCCTGGCTGCTACCCTTCCCTTAGTGAAGAACTGTGTGAGATAATTATGCTATTGATGGTTACAAGAAGAATAAATACATTTTTTGACTAATTTCTCGTCTGAGAGGGATCAATGATAATATTTCGAACTATTTTTGATGAAGTAATCGCTACCCAATTACCCTACCCTCCATGTGAATAGTTGATCCTATAATCTCATGCGAGAGAATCGGAAACATACCTAGCCCCATGTAACCGGCTAGATTTTGTCTTATTTAACTTCGACTCCAACACATTTTTCATACTTCAGCTGGCGGAAGTGATTCAAGTCTTCGAGGGCATTCGTGTCCACTACGATTTCCGAACTCTCTTCCTGACAGATCGAGAGAAGATCGAACAGGTTCGTCGTCTATGAGTATTAGGTAATTCTCATGAATCACTCCCGGTGCTACGTACATCCGTCTGAACATTGAGATAACATTCGAAATGAATGAAGAGATTGCCGGAATAATGGCTCTACTTTTGCACTATTTCTTTGGCGAATCAACTTGAGAGTTCGATCAGAATGTCCAGTACTACTCATTTTCCACATCGTGTTGTTTTTTCTAAATTTCAAGCACGAAAATTCAGCAAAATGGATAAAAAAATCTATATATAATACAATTCCAGATCAAAGATCAGCTGAATCTCATGATGGCCCACTTGGATATTCTCTCAGTGCTAATCGCACGCACGGTAAGTATTTTCGAAATTATTATCTATTCAAAACCGTAATTCTCAGGCAAATCGTGCTGAGAGTCGAGAGACATTCATCTAATAAATCGTTAGAAGAACCCCGAACAGTAACCAAGGAGTCTCCACTGCTAGCCGCTCATAATCTATGCATATTTGTAATGTAGAGTAAAAATGTGAAAGTACATGCATCTTTTTCCAAAATTCCTAAACTAGCAAACTCCTTTATATTTTTTATTCATATTATTTTCAATTTAATGTAGTTTCAATTTATTCAAAAGCGAACGAGATACAAAATTTCGATTAAATTTATCGTGTGATTTCATCTTGATACTTACTCTCTTCGGAAAGTGGAATCTCCATATTCGACTTTTTTCCCTCTCCTCAATGTTCTTCCTTCCCACTCTTCCTCCCTCCATCGTAAGTATGATTGCCTAGAATCGGCAGCTCGCCCTTCTTCTTTTCACTCCAATCCTTCATCGACGATATATTTACGCTTGGATTCGTCACGTTTCCCTTACTCACCCGCAATTCCATTCTGTGAATGACAAATAGCTTTCACATCCCTTTCTAACAGCCTACTAGCCAGTTTCGATGATAACGTCCTCTATAGTTCTCAGGACCCTTTCAATCCATGGAGCAGCAGATGCGCAGTATGGCTTCTCTACCTCAGTCCCTGCCCGCAGCTACGGTCGATCTCACTGCGTCCACGCATTGCAAGGTGCGATCGATAGACAGATATTCTGGCTAGTGTGAGCAATTCGGGTCCCCGTCTTTTCATTTCACAATCTCCGTTGCAACTCGACAGGTCGTTAGATGAAAAAGGCGACAAAAAAGAAAATTCTGGTGAAAGCAATGTTTGAAAGCAACCTTTCGAAAATCCAATAATAAAGTAAATTGTTTAAAAAAAGTAAAAATCAAATGTTTAAATATTCAGAAAAAGGGCGTCATTGGGCTGGAGATGCGACTGGAGGAAGTCAGAGTGGCCATGAGCAAGGTGGGATTATTTGATTGTTTATCCGTACTTTACCTAGGAGTGAATAACCATTGTGAGGATAAATCGGTAAATGGTGGATATTCTCAAACTATCATGCGTTTGAAATACTTAGCAAACTAAAAAAACAGCGTGATCGATAGCGAGCAATCGATTCACCGGGTCATGATATGTTAGTTTTTCGGAAAAAGACTTGGAAAAAGCTCCAGATTTGAATTCCCGCATTTTCGGATTTTGATCAATATTTCTGCTACCAATTAACCATTCATCACAAAAATTGAAATTTAGATTCCCAGATGGGTAATGCATGAGGAGCCAACTTTTTTGTTTCGATTGATTCATCAGGAACCGAGATATTACGCAAAAACGGAAAATGCGGGAATTCAAATCTGGTGCTTTTTCCTAGTCTTTTTCCGAAAAACTAACACCACATGAGAGGAGAGGGGGGAGTACGTATGATGTCCGCGCGAATTTTCGTCAAATGTCAGCTTCGTGATGATAAAATATCTATTGTGTCGATCAATGAGCAATTTTCTGACAAACCCAAACTAGGCCAATGCGAAACATTCGTCAAGCGAGGACATAAATTCAGGGTGTTCTCATTTAGTTCGGCTATCCGCTTGTTTTGCACAGTTCACGATTTTTTGTACAGGCTCATGCCGCAAGACGCTACACGCTGCACATTCTCACTTCCGACCCAATCGTATTCGATATGATCAAGAACATGAGAGAACATATGAGGACGGAGTTCAGAAGTAAGTCTGAAGGAGTATCCCGTAGATCTTGTCACATGATCTCATTGGTCCCTGTGTACTCCAACACCGCCAACCTCGTTTAAAATTTTTCAATCAATTGCAAGGATATTATTATAAATGTCTGTGTGACGATTCTAAGATTGAGATAGAAGTCATTCCAGCTTTCGGATGGACTCTCGATCTCAACGAGCGCACTCAGGAAATTCTGCGGAAGATTTCGGCTCTTACTCTGGTAATTTCCATGAACAATTTTTAATCAAAAAATGTTTTAGATGGTCGAGGTGACCATCCAGTACGTATCGGTGAAACAACGGGAGCCGCTCATGCAAAGAGTCACCAACCATGTCGAGTCGGCCTACAACTTCATCCGTGGACTCGTTTAGAAATGCCTTTCCCTACACCCTTCTGCCTGATATTTTTATTTGACCCCACACTTATCTCGATATTGAACCTGAGCAAGAAAGAAAATAAATTTCTTTGAAAAGTACTGTAACATATATTTATTATTAACTATTACTAACAATTACTTGCTTCAATTATGGAATCTTTCGCCAACAATGTCGAATCGAATACCCAAGATTCTCGATCAATATATCACAAATGTGTTATTGACTTCCCATTGTTCTGCTCAGTCACTCATTCACTGTAATTGGCTCAAATCAGCGACTTCGGGAAGGATCCTCCTCCTTCCTTCCTTCCCTTCCTTCCTTTCCTCTCTCAGTGAGTATCGATTCATCCGATATGACGATTCCTCTCCTTCCTCTCGATCCGATCGATGCTAGTCCTCCTCCTACTAAACTCCCCTACGTCACTCTGCAGAGTCCCGATGAGGTATGGTATTTAGAGTGCGACATTACTCTACGTTGATCACTTTATCTTGGGACGAGCTATTGAGATAATATTTTTTATTACACATAAATCCTTTGGCAATCTAACATTCGCGCAAGACTAGCGAATAACAGGCCGAGAGGAGGCTTGTTTTCAACCTTGCCCTCCCCCCCCCTCTTCCCTCGTACGGACTAATCGATAACTCGCTAACTAACACATTGAGTTTGTGAACTGTTCAAACGTTCGATACCATAAGCTATCGAAAACAATTGCTGTGGACACATTCATTAATATCAAATAGATTAATTGCATAATTCTCTCCCGTTCTCTGCAGGACATTGATCTTCTCTTCGGCAAGATTGTCTACGTGGACGTCACAGTTGAGTACACAACCATCAAGAAGGGAATAATTCGTAGATTTGCGGACCGTGTTTGTGCAGGTACGGTTGCGAGCATAGTATCGATTTTGAGCAAATTATCTCGTTTTCAGTATGCAAGGCAATGAAAATTCTCTGCTGCACTTCTGTTGAAGACCACCCTGCTTGGTATATTTATTGAATTCGTGACACAATTTACCACCAGATGACGAAAGAAAGATAAATTCAATTTTAAGATACTTTACTGGAGCTTGTTGTATGTTGTACGAGTCGATAAATCTGTTGAGTTAGTACGATCCCACAAACTGTCAACCTCCCATTCTTTTAAGATTACCACAGATCGTTAAATAACTTACATCGACGTTGTCCTTCACTTACATCCAATATCAAAAATATGTAATGTCAATTCTCCGAAGTCGAAGAAGTGAACGAAACATCTCTCCGAGAGTTGACTTTTGTTTACTAAACACAAATTTCAGCGTGCTTCTTGTGTATAGAATGTCAGTGATAACTGCATGATTATCCAAATCCATGAAATTCAATTCGAATCACAGTCTCAAAGAGCATAGATTCACATGAAGAAAAAGTGTGAGATCGTAGACAGATAACCTAGCAAGTTCAACTTTTATTCGCTTTTTGAAATCATTCCACATGATCTGAGATTTATGATGAAGTGAATCTAGGAGTAGTTCTGTCAATCGGAACAGGACACGTCAGGGATGAGGTATGTCATGTTGTCAAAAATCCAACTCAAACTAATTATACCTAAAATATAGCTTTAAAAGTATCATTCTGACTGCTTCAAATGTGAATCTAGATGCGGATTCGACTTTGTGGCACAAGTAATTCGATTCATGCAGTAGTTCAGGGGACAGGTATATTTGAGAGCATAACTTTTTTGATATACATTTTTTTTATTTTTATATTAAAATTCAGGTCGGACGCTCAGTTAGTACCCAGTTAGTGTCAACAAGCGGATGCGCACACACAATACATGATAGGGAATGATTGTTCATTTGAAATTGCAAGAACTCTAATCAGAATGGATTCTTCGGCTCTGACGGAATTGGGGGGACCCATATACAATATTTCTAGTGAACACATTATTTGCTCATTTTTTGTCTTTTGAGTTGCATTTTCGATCATTTAACATGGATAACGGTTCAATCAGATGTTTGCAGATACGAGACGAGAAAAAGGGCAAACTACATTGGTGGTGCATGGAAAACATTGGTGGTCCACATTATATCTCCAATATAATGTGGACAATATTGCAATGACATAATAGCAACTACAAACGTCTTAAGGTCTTCTGGGTTTGCGAGTTCGTCTCTTTGGTGGTTTCGGTGTTATTCTTCTTGGTGTTGTTCTATTGTTCCTTCTGGGTGTTGTTCTGGTAGTATTTACAGTTCTAATTGTGGGTCTCTTGGCTTGACGGCTAAATGAAGTTGTGCGAGGGGGGATAACTCGTGGGGGGTGTGGAAGTTGTGTATTTTGGGCGACTACGTGATGTTGTAGCTGAAGTAGTTTTACGAAAGGAAGGAGGGCTTGTTGAAATTTCGGGGCTTTTTCGTTCATACTCAGTCCATAGAAGGAACATGGGGAGCTTTGAAAAAGTCTCTCAAAAAATATTATGGTGTGACCGAACAAAATCTTGAAGGCTACCTTTTTAACTATATGTTTAGGCGTTTTTTCAACAAGCAGAAACTCCTCAATAGACTTATTTATGCAATGAACTTGTATAGAATAGCTTCGGGTGCTCCCCCTGTTGCTACTGCCCAACCCCACCGATTCCCCCTGTTCCCGTTGCTACTGTCCCCCCCTAGCACAACCACTCCGAAACCTAGACGTGCGAGACCAACTCTTAATCCCCTTCATACAACTCCGAAACCATCCAATGTAAAGACTAGACGGCCTTAAGTAACTCTATTGGACATATATTTACTGTATCGCCTAATACTTTCCATTGTAGAGCCTCTCACGCCCAAACAATTGATGCGAGACGACGTTGAATATACAACTCAAGAGAAAAAAAACGAGCATTAACAAAATTAAAATAGATGACCTGATATGGGTCCCCCATATTATTTTGGGACCCCCTCCCCTATTATTTTGGGACCCCCATATTATATATATATATAGGGTCCCTCCTATTGTCATGGGTCCCCCCTATTATCATGGGTCCCCCCTATTGACATGGGTTCCCCCTATTGTCATGGGTCCCTCCAATTCCGTCAGAGCCCATTCTTCTACCGATTTTCTCCTGTATTCGATACTTACGTTGGGCTAGGTGAGACGAATAACGAATTTCTGATTAATATGATGTGGGAGGCAAAGGTACATCTTTTCTTTTTTTGTCTATTTTCAATATAATTTTAGAAATTAAAAGGAAACTGCATCGATATGATTTTCAAGCAATGAATAGAGATCTGGGGTTAAAATATAGACCAATGAAAAAAAAATATAGAGCAATGAACTATAATAATGAAAAACAATTGTAATCACTCGTTATTCTTTCTGTTGTACTTCTTAATGAGCTTCTCGCTAAACCGGCACATCTTCGAGCGACAACTGAAAAAAGATCGTTTCATCGGGGAAATAATCAAAGGTGAGTTCATCGCCTGAATGGTTCGATTTATCTCAAAATTCTGATTTTTAAACAATATTTCGATAGTTGTTATATCGGGTTTCCTGTAAGAGTGTAGCAAAAAGAGCTCTTTTTTCCACCCGCAAAAACTTTGTGTCCCCGATTTCCATGAAACTTGGTAGGTATGTACCCTCTGGGGTCAGGAGGAGCTCCATCTACTTGGTTTGGTCAATTATCGATTTTATCGATTTTTTAGAGCTGAAACTTTGAAAGGCCATAACTACCTTCATTTTCATCGTACAGCGAGCAGAAATATACCATTGAATTCATCTCGAAATTCTCTACAAAAAGTCGAAAAAGCACAATATGAAAAAATTTAGTCTTCGGTCTCAAAAATCGATAAAACCGATTTTTCGACTATAAAACTAAGTTTTTCTCGAAAATTAACCGGAAACACAAAAGTTTTTTTTTCAAAAATAGTTTTTTCACACCCATTATGAAGTCACCACGTCGATCGTTTACGATATCTCTGGCCCCGGGAAGTCGTTTACTAGTCGAGCCCGAACATAGCCGATTAAATACCTTTTTGATCATAACTTGCTTCAAAATGGACGAATCAGGATTTTAAAAAAAGGGAAACGTAGCTTTCAGTAAGCTGAAAAAAAAGTTTTTACTCAAAGAAATCATAGGACTTCCCGTTTTCAAGTTGTTCAGGGAAAACCGCTTTTTCCGCTGGATTTCTCACTTTTTGACTGCGGGAAAACGCATGGAAACAGACAGCGGAGATACGTGAAATTGATTGATGATTTCGAGAGAGATTTGGCTGAGGAAGGAATATCATTGGATGACATTGAGGAGGAAGTTGATTTGGAGAGACCCCTTGATGAGGATGATTTGATTATCACCTCAGACGAAATATACGATTTAGTTCATTCTAATATGGAATTCTTCGATAATCCATCCGAACCCGTCGAAATAATTGAAATGATTCATCATGTTCTCTCAATATGTCGGATCTTGTGTCTTCCCACGTCTAAACGTCCGGTTTCCACGTTCCCGGGGAGGAGAAGAGGGGAAAGGTGAATGAGGGACCAACCGAACGGAATGTGGAATATTTCGGAATGAGTGTTTGAAATATCAAAATAAATATATAATATAAAATTTATCGAAGCTTAGAAATCGCAAAAAGCGTTTTCCCGCCGTCAAAAAGTGAGAAATCCAGCGGAAAAAGCGGTTTTCCCTGAACAACTTGAAAACGGGAAGTCCTATGATTTCTTTGAGTAAAAACTTTTTTTTCAGCTTACTGAAAGCTACGTTTCCCTTTTTTTAAAATCCTGATTCGTCCATTTTGAAGCAAGTTATGATCAAAAAGGTATTTAATCGGCTATGTTCGGGCTCTACTAGTAAACGACTTCCCGGGGCCAGAGATATCGTAAACGATCGACGTGGTGACTTCATAATGGGTGTGAAAAAACTATTTTTGAAAAAAAAACTTTTGTGTTTCCGGTTAATTTTCGAGAAAAACTTAGTTTTATAGTCGAAAAATCGGTTTTATCGATTTTTGAGACCGAAGACTAAATTTTTTCATATTGTGCTTTTTCGACTTTTTGTAGAGAATTTCGAGAGGAATTCAATGGTATATTTCTGCTCGCTGTACGATGAAAATGAAGGTAGTTATGGCCTTTCAAAGTTTCAGCTCTAAAAAATCGATAAAATCGATAATTGACCAAACCAAGTAGATGGAGCTCCTCCTGACCCCAGAGGGTACATACCTACCAAGTTTCATGGAAATCGGGGACAAAAAGTTTTTTTTCTAGTGGATGGCATTCCTACACTCTTACAGGAAACCCGATTTATAATGAATGAATGAAGGAATGGATTTTGTCAGTGTCGCTTTCTGGGCGCTGATCAAGATGGGGTGTCAGAAGGCCGTTCTGCTTTCAAGATAGTGGGGTCTCGGGCCAGTGGATTGATCTTCTTTCCTTGTCACAGTCGCAATGGCTGGAGAAAGAATCCTGCTCCCTTGGTTCCCGATAGGACTGTTGACGGAGTTGCACGTAGATTGAGTCCCACTGTAGGTCGAATACGAAGCCTGGCGTGTGCTGGAGTCTTCTTTGTGCTCGAGTCCTCCAAACTCGAAATTCCATCTTTGAGCGAGAGATACGAGCCTGGATTCTGAGGGACCAAACATCTTAGGCGGTCATACCCATCACACGGCGACCAGTCCGGCTGATGGGGATTCCGATCTCGTTGAGTCGTTGGCAGAGAGACGAGGGGATTAGGAGAAACCGCACTTCATCAGAGAGAATGAAGAGGGAACCGCTAGCGACGACTAACAGAAATGGGAATACGTTATAATCACGAAGGAAAAATATATTCAACATATCCACTCACCAATCTCTATATTTGCTTGAGCATAGAAAGCCATTCTGTTAATGCATTCACCGTCCCTGCAATCCAATTTGTTATATAATTGGTGAACTCTCTATAAAACTTACCTCTCCACAATAACCTGGGCGACGTACATAGTTGGTTCACAGGAGTGAGCTGCAAACCGGGCCTCATTTCCCTGTAAGCATTACATTGTTTTGAGCAGTTTTAGTTCTAGAGAACAATAAACAATCGAAAACTACTGAGCCGCTCTATAAAAAAAACTAGTTGAAACAGCTATGTTCCTCAATATCATCTTTTTTTTTAAAATCTAGTGGAATCTGCAAATATTCACCATTTTGGCCGAGTTGATAACGAATGGGCGGTTCGGTCCATTCTTTCTCAATGCATCATACATGAGAGTAAAATCGTAACAGCGATCCTTTCCACTGCGTGAATAGCTCGGAATCATCTGAAAAAATATTTCTCACTACCGAAAGGGAAATAAAGGCGCTGTAGAGCACAATAAGTTAAAGCTATCACCATCTCCAGTCGTCAGTCATTGTATATATTACCTGCCCGATGTATTCGGTGATGAATCCATCAATGGCTATTGGCTCCACAGCAAAGAGGGCCCAATCTTTATGAGGAAGGCGGACGACAGCGAGAGTTTTCTTGCGACCATTCTAAAATGTATTTTACTTAGAACTGTTGTACTTCCAAAAAAATCATCGCTTTTTTACAATGCGCACAACTAAATTCCGTTTTTCACCTGAACAGAACGGTTTTTGCATCGTGTTTGATCGCATTCGCATAGGTCAGTGCATTCGAAGTAGAAGGGCGCCTTCCTACTCTCCTCGACTCCTCCCTTTACGAACTGCACATTTCCCTCGTCGTCTCGCTCAATTGTGCTCGGCTGAAATGCCAATGATTGAAGGTTGAAAAATGCCAGGAATTCTCAGGACGTGTTGTTTTTCACGGGATTTGGGATACTCACCATTGCGCAGCATCTATGTGACGCGCCCACTTCTTCTGAGTATTCACATTGAGCGCAAGCTGTAGTGCACCTGAGGTTATCGCTTTAATGATTCAACTATATTCAGGCAAGGCTATGTTAGATAATATAATTTAAAAAAAAACAACAATTTCTTTAGCTTACGCAATGTGAGTGAGACTCTTCTGCATTCCCGATGCCATGATCTTCTTGACGGAGGGAGTTCGCTGAGTCTCGAGGATAAACTGAAGAAAACGAGTGAATCAGGGCAAACGTTTACCGGTTTCTCTTTTCACAATGCTCTCTTAGAAACAGCGAGAGAGTATTGCGAAATGTGAGATCCGGAAATTTACAGCAGCCCTGGATCTAAGTAAAAACTGAAAATATTCACCGTCAGTTCCTTGAGGTCTCCACTGGCAGACGGCATACTTGTCCAATCGATTATGTAAATTTGAACTCCCGAGAGGACGGTCCAACTGGAAACAAATTGAGAATTTTTCGCAGTCAAAGAAGATTTGGAATATGATGAATCTCACTCGTGAGCGATCGCAGAGAGACGATTGCGTTCGAGAGCCAACTGAAAATGTGTGTTTAATTCACAAAGAACTTTCAAAGTCAACGAATGGCCAAATGATTCAAAAAAATTTGAGTCTTTTTAGAACCATTTGTGATTTGTGTTCTCAAAACAAATAATTCATTATTACCTCTTCTCGGACATAGCCGGAGTTGGATTTAGCGTTTTCCTGAACGATGAATCGATTGGGGAAGGTTTCGTTGAAAACCTTATTTCCCATTCGTTTTCGCAGCTTGCGCTCGAGCTGAATTGATTTATTTACATTTCATTTATATTTTTTTGCCACTTTATTTATTTTGAAAAAATACGCGTGTAAAGCCAACTCACATTATCCTCGAAGCTCAATTTCTGAGAATACTCGGCGATCTGAAAGGAAACTGTATTTCATTGTATATCAGAAACTCATACAATCCGTGAAACATATACGATCTTATACAATCATGAGGTATTCAAGTATTTCAAAAGTCATCAGCACGGTAGATCAAAAAGTGGATGGTTTGTTATCTCACCAGTTCATTCATTCCATCGTCCAGATTCTCCCATGTGGGAACAGGGAAGCCAGTCCATTTGAGAAGCACCTTTCCGGTTCCAGTTGGAAACACTTCTCCCTTGATTGGAACTTGTTTGGCCACGATGTAGTCAACCTGAAAAATTATTCAATTTAAAATAAAATGAGCAGTCGTGTAATAACAGCTAATACAAAATAAATCACTCACATCGAAGATCTCCTCATTACTCTCTCGCTCTTCCCACGTGCCAACGGTCTCTCTCAGTGCTTGTACGAAGACCTCATTCATCATTGTGCCTGGTCGCATGTAGAGCTTCGAGCGATTCAACGTCTAAAAATATCAATCATGATTCATCCTAATATATCCTCCTCTTCACATTCTCCATTCTCCATTCTCCATTCTTGCGCTCACGACGAGCGGTCGACTCTCACCCCCGCTCTCTTACATCTCCAGTTTGGAGAATCCTCGTCCGTCAGCTTGGGCAACCCGACGAGTATCGCCCACTTCGATCATCAAGAGGAGGACCCAGGACGGATTCTAATCGTCTCATGTGATCTACGGTCAAGAAAAGCCCCATTCAAGAAGACTACTTCGTGAGTTTACTCTTAACCACGCAAGTCAGGACTTCGGTGGCTGGATGAATTTCTTACTCAAGCCATCGACTAAACGCGAAGGCCATCGAAAACAAAAGCTAAGAAGATACCATCCCCTGACCCTTTATCTCTGAGTACAAAGATCCCAATCCCCTCCCTAAAGATGTTTCTTCCTGCAGGCCCATTGCCTTGAAACCAGGATAAAATCTGTAATCTGTTCACTAATGAAAATTAACCAAATATTAACCTGCGTCTGTGCACCTGAAAATTGAATAAAAAGGTTGATTCGTACCGTGGTCACTGTTCCTCTTCCTCCAGCCTGTCGGTGCATGGCGCGAAGCTGAGTGCGAACGGGAAGAGGCTTTTGACAATCCTGCAATTTCCACAAAAAATTGTTGACGTCAGAAATGTGTTTTCTCAAAAATCTGTCTTTTTTAGTCTCTATCAGCTAATTCAACGGAACACTTGTTATGTAAATACTATGGTTAATAATATAATTTCGACGTGATTTCAACTAAATCTTTGCCATTCAATCCTTCTGTGCTAACTAAAGATTGATTTGATAGACATTCACCGTGATTTTCTTGATTCTTTCCGATCGACGGAGTTCCTGTGGAGAAGCGGAGCGAGCAACGGCCGCTTTTCGACCACGTTTGGGGGCTGCTACTGCTTTCGGAGCGATCGAACGAGTAGCAGCCTTCAGTTTCTGTTTAGTGGATCGAGTAGAGGCGCCCTTGTGACCACGCTTAGGGGCTACGGCTACGATGGAAGGCTTGCGACCACGCTTGGGGGCTACAGCTGTTTTCGGAGCCGCAGTAGAGACCGCTCGAGGGGCACCCTGAGCAGGTCGCTGAGGTCGACCACGCTTAGGGGCTGCGGCCACGATGGAAGGCTTGCGACCACGCTTGGGGGCTACAGCTGTTTTCGGAGCCGCAGTAGAGACCGCTCGAGGGGCACCCTGAGCAGGTCGCTGAGGTCGACCACGCTTAGGGGCTGCGGCCACGATGGAAGGCTTGCGACCACGCTTGGGGGCTACAGCTGTTTTCGGAGCCGCAGTAGAGACCGCTCGAGGGGCACCCTGAGCAGGTCGCTGAGGTCGACCACGCTTAGGGGCTGCGGCCACGATGGAAGGCTTGCGACCACGCTTGGGGGCTACAGCTGTTTTCGGAGCCGCAGTAGAGACCGCTCGAGGGGCACCCTGAGCAGGTCGCTGAGGTCGACCACGCTTAGGGGCTGCGGCTACGATGGAAGGCTTGCGACCACGCTTGGGCGCTGCAGCTGTTTTCGGAGCGATTGAACGAGTAGGAGCCTTCAAGGGCGGCATAACTGCTGCAGCTGCTGCGACCGAGCGATGAAGAGCCTGATGTGAGCAGAAGTCAATAGAAGGAATGGCGACGATAGCGAAATGACAAAAAATTCCCCCGGTTTTCAAGACCCGCATTTAACGAGAGCCCAGAGGGACTATTTTGAGATGTCGGAGAAATTACCTGATTCTTCGGTTTGCGCACTGGGGAGATCTCACGACGAGCAACGTGTTTACGAGAAGATCTCGTAGTAACAGTCGAAGCATCGGCAACAAAGGGAACAGGCATACGGGCAACCATTCTGAAATTACCAAGTTATTTATTACGTTAGCTACTGTAAATAGAAGCAAGATAAACTAGGAAGTTAAGTCGATCAGTTATGGAAAACCTTTTGAGTTTGTCATTCAAATTCCGCGCGCTTTTTCTACTGTAGGGAAGGCGTTGAGATCAAAGCGACGCGATGTCTAATTCTCTCCAATTACCCAGCTCTCTCATTCATTGTCTGACCACTAGACTGATCCTCACAGCATTCGAGGTCCTTCCGCCCATTTATTTTTGTTTTTTTTGCGGAGAGGAACGAAATTACAGAAGACAAATCGGTACTACACTTCTTTGAAAACGTTTTAAGTTCAAAATGAGCGGCGACTCGGGTGATATTATCGTGCGATTGAGATGCTCAGCTAATTAAATGCGCTGGTTAGCGAGCAATCGATTGTCTGGGAGGGAGGGAGGAGGGAGGAAGGTGGGTGGAGTGCAGTTAGATCACTCGCCTCCCGCCAGCCTCTTCCTTTCTCCGCTCTCTCGATTGCAAAGTCAGATACGAGTGGAATTTAAAATAATCTCACTTATTTCAATGGCAAAATTTCTCACAATCTCCTATGCAATCTCTGATGAGACAATATTGCAAAATGAAAGAGGCAGGCGGTAGATCGAAATTTGAATTGACTCACGTGAAGTACTTGGGGTAGTTCCTTTGCACTGGCGGACTTGAATAGATGACTGTTGACTGTCTGACTGTCGAGTGATGGACGATTTCCTCGTTTGTGAGATTTTATGGGAGAAATGGAAGAAGTCATAGGTAAGAGTATGATTAGTGGAAAAAAGTTGTTGACTTACTTAAAGGGACCCGGCAGACATAGAACATTTAATCTCCTATGAAAGAGAATGGCATTTATGGATAATTGGCAAAATATTAGATTTTTAAAAAAATTCTAAACTAGTAAAAAACAACAACAAAAATATGTGGTGCGATTTCATGGTGTGTTTCACGGTCACGACTTATACCAATTTTGGCACGTTGCCAACTTTCAAAATGTCGCGTTGTTCCCCGTATTTTTCGGAGTGTTTGTTTTTTCTGCTTTATTTACGATTTGTTGTCAATATTTCGCTTTAAATATCGTACCCGTTCTTGGATAATTCGATTCCAAATGTAAATTGACTTGTTAAACGAGCTTTTATCATTTGCGCTTACTCAGATGGCACTCAAGTACGACGCAAAGCACGACCCGCAGCCCCTCCCGACAAGCCCCGTCGATCCGTGAGTAACCGTACTCAACCTTTACCTTTATTATCTAAGGGACGGTAATAAGAGCAAGTGCATTACAGAATCTGCCATCCGTCGAATATTCCGGAAGCTTTCTACAGTGGTACTGGCAGGTTCCCGGAGAAGGGACGCTACTTCCTACCCTGCGTCAATGCTTGTGAGTATAAACACTCATTGTCTCATTATATGCTCTAGGGTCAGTTCGTTTTCGGTTTTGCTTCATACTATTCACGGCCACTTAATTTTTCTCCTTGCTCCCTCTCTCAAAATTATTGCCTGGAGGTCCTCTTCTCTAATGGGAGAGAGGGGAACATACCGGCAGGGAACGAATAAATAGAAACCTAATGTGCAACCCTGGATCATTCTTTCATTCTTATTAGAGTAGTTTCTGTGACAGATCCCCTAACGTAGACTCATTTCAGGACGAGTAGGAGGCTCCCTTGCTGTCTATGTGGTGTGCTTCTCTTCGCGTTAATGGTTTACTGTGGAATATTCTACTACTTCTTCTCGTCAAGCTCCTCGTATCCGATCACCACTTACGCCCCGAGAGCCCCGATTGCTCCTATGGCCCCGGCCGCCTCGGCTTCTATGGAACCGCCCCGCCCGACGGGCACTGCTGAACAGTGAGTTATCAGAATAGATTGTTATCGTTTAGGGTACGGAAACGACAACAAGTCCATTTTAGAAACTGCCATCCGTCGAATATTCCGGAAGCTTTCTTCAATGATACTGGCAGGTTCCCGGAGGAAGAACTCCACTTCCTACCCTGCGTCAATGCTTGTAAGCCGATTCCCATTATATCACTATTATTAGAGTTAATAATCACCCCATTTTCAGTCCGTTTCAACGTCGATCTGATGACGCAAGTGAAGAATCGGATGGAGGATGGAGTGTGGGACAGAGAGAATCCGACGAAATTGCCTGTGGGAGGAGGTAAGCGAGAATGAACTGTGCGGTAGTCATACAAGGCCCCCGTCAATCTGTAGATGTTTGTATTGCAAATTTCAGAAGACGCGTACAAGAAATACTCGATCGAATACGCGCTCGCACTCGCCCGAGTCACGAATGGTGAGTGATCAGGAATTGCACTCTGATTATATCACTCTGATACTCGTACATTGATGTTGTTATTTTTATTACTGTTATTTAAATGTTTTTTTGATTTGCAGTTACGAGGAGCTGGACGGCTACTGGGGCAAGGAATATAACAAGGTGAGCGCGCTCTCTCGCAGTTCACGTGAATGAGTAAGGGTGCATTGTTTGTGAACTGGATGTAGGCATGTTTTCATATCGAACTCATATGCGACGAAATTGTTGATTTATCCTAGTATCCTAGATCCTAGATTTATCGAAGTTTGAGGCCGTACTAGGCTTGAAACTAGGCATCCTCAACGATGTGAGTCAATCTTGGTTAACCACAATTATTCCGCTTTCTGGCTAGTGTCCACCTTGTGAGAAGTAATACAATAAGACAATATGACCACACGAAGAGTGGTTTTTGCGAGACAGACCAGCGCATTTACGCGCTGTAGCACGTGAAATCAATATATTGGTTGCAGCCGCACTTTGCCGAGGGCGAATGGCTCGTGTTGTGGCAGGAAGAGGTTGCGGGTCTCAGCCAAACGGACTGGATACGACACAACGTCTGCATGGTAAGTACTATTATATGTAGATTTGATGTTCTTGTGTTATATTTTTAAGTTTGTGGTAACAAAACAATTTCTCGAGATGCTAAATTCCAGAAGTGCATCGCTCCACTCGTGGAGAAATACGTGATGCAATTGTACGATCTCACGGCGCCGCTACAGATGAAATGGTGAGTGTACACGGCCACACAATTATGCGCTACTTCTCTACCGTAATTAATTGTTCTTATTTGTGTTTCGGAATTCAACACCATTTATCAAAGGCTTGTATCAACGTGAAACCTGAACAACTTATAAGCGTATTATTGTTCCCCTATATTTCATCTGAATAATCACTGTCCCAATCCTCCTCATCTTCTTCCTGTTCCTCTGCTCTCAGCATCTTGTCAAATTCAAGCTTGAGCACATCATAAATATCATCGTCCGGGGCACCAATCCTCTTGAAAAATCGCTTGTCTTCGTAGTCGTCCCTCACTTTCCAACTTTCCTCGAGTATCTAGGGAGAGGATAGGCAATTAACTAGTTCTAATTGCCAGACTATACCTCCTTTCTCCATGGATGTTCTCCCTTTGTCATCTTTCTCTTGACACTGATCGCAATTTTTCCCTTCCTTGGAAGAAGGCAGTTACCAATTTCGACTCGGGTCCTCGACAATTCTCCGAATGTGAGTGAATTGAAGTGCATAACGGCCAATTTCATCTTCTTGTTATAATACTTCGGAGAACTAGTGAAAAATACTCTCGTTATACTAGTCCCCACTTTATAATAGGTAAACATTACCATGCAAATCTCTTCGAAGCGTACAGCAGTGACATCGAATGAAAACATTCGCACATAGCAGTGCCAGCATCCGAGGAAGAAATGAGAAAGGCTTTTTCGAATCGAGGGGAAAAGAGCATAGTTTTGATAATCTCATATTCCGGCGAGTCCACCTAACATTAGGATTGATTATGATTTGAAAAATATGCAAAACTTATTTATTTATGTATAATTGTGTCCGTAATGTCTACCTTGATGGGCTCCTTTTGCGCTTTCTTCGGTTTGCCCTGTCCATTCTTCCCTTTCCCCTTCTTCTTTCCATTCCTCGAGGAGTGGTTGCACTTGGTGACAAGTTTGAACTGTTCTCCCTTTTAGAAATATTTTGCGAGTTTCTATAAAATAATACGAAGTTGCTTACCTTGGTCCATTTGTGTTTTCCGGTGCAATGGTGAATGAAAGAACGAACATATTCAAGAGCCAAAGCCCGGTCTTCTCGTTTCGGATATTTTTCGTTTATATAATACAGGTGGTTAAAGAAACTCTTATACCAAAGCGAGAGAGCTTGGGAAGTCTCATCATTCTTCATTCCCTAATGAGAGGAGCATTTACGATGATGGTCGTTTCTTTCACTAACTTTCCACCATTCTTTCCTCATAGGCTTCTGCACGTGCCAGAAATCGCGTTGCGTTTCAATGTGCTGCAGCTTAGGATTCGCGCGTAGACGACTATCTACCATGGCATTTGAATCCGTGACCCGCGTTCTAGTGACGCCATATTATTGTATAAAATATGAATTATATTACTTACTTGATGGTGAAACCCTCATCAACCAGTTGCTCCAGTACTTTCTCGCTTCCATGCGACTCCATGCGACAGGACTTACCTTCTGCATTAGATACACTAATTATATTCAATTAATTAATGAGTAACCAATTCCAGGGTCTGTGATCGAGAGCGAGACGGCAGCGATGATGAGACGAAGAGAAGAATCGAACGCGGCAACTTTACAATTGGACGCACAGAAACCTGGCGAGTCGAACTGCCCATCCAAGGCAACTACTATTCCATCCTCCTATTTAAATATATTGAAAATTATTAATTGAGATACCTAAGTTACCGCAGCAGTTAATTTTGATACGGTACGTGCGTCGTTCTCCCACTCAGAATAAACACGATCGATTGAGGGGCAAGCGTAGTGACGAATTGAGTCGCGCATTGATCGATCACTAGGGGCACCAACTCGCAAAAGCTCGAAGAAATCAATAACGCGCTGTAATACGACTAAGATATATGACTAGGTAATGTGTATTATACCGGAATTGGTGTGCCAGTAACGAAGGCAGCGACGGGAATGGCCTGATTCAGCTCGTAGACCATACTCCTTCCCTTTCCCTTCTTGGGCTGACTGTCCCAACGGCTCCACACTTTGCACTCCATGCACTGGTACGTTACCGAGATAGCACTGGCAATTTGCTTCCAGCACATGGATGTCTTATCGATGAGTCCACCGCACTCCTGACATCGACGAAAGAGAGATTCCAGCTTAGACATTTCCATTAGAAAATAGTTCGCGCGGATATTATGCTCCTCTTCCTCCTTTTCCTCATCTTCCTGTTCGGTTTCACTTGGTTGTGAATTGAAAGAAGGGCGGTAGGATGATTCCTTGAAATACATTGTGATACACAAATCCCCCCCCCCCCCCCGAGCAAACACATACCATTTTTGCAATTGTAGGTACGGAGGAAATAGCTGAATTCGATCGATAAGTTGCTAATTTATCTATTCCAGGTTGCTGCGACGATTGGAGATCAAGTTGGCTGAGCGATAAGGGAGCAACGGCGAGTGCAGACATGGACGACGACGTTTCCATTGGATGTAGAGAAGTCTAGGAAAGGAATCTAATTTCCTATCTTCACTATTTGGAGCTCTCTTTGGATGTAAATACTAGGATACTTACTAGCTATTGCAGTTCTTTGAAGAAAGGTATTTTTGCTTACTTTCGATTGTAAGTATAATTTTCGAAATGCTAGTCATTGTATTATACTTGTCGAATTATTGTTGGTAAAAATTTTACGTAAAAATCGATTGCTAGTGCCTACAGTAAGTACCCTCGCCGTCTAACGGATTATCATTTCTTGCGGTGAATGAATAATCGCCGTCAATTCCTGAATGCCAGTCGACATCGTCCTGATAGCAGTCATTAGGCATTCAGTACCCTAACAAAATCATGAAGAAATGTTGTTTTAACGGTGGAATTGCACCAGTGACTCTACCGTAAGTCTTAATTCTGCCTATAGTCTTTTGGATTTCGATAATTGATAGTACTTCCACAAATTCGTAAAAAAAATAAATTGTAAGTATATTAATCAATAATAATAATTAGATATTTTCATGTCCTTACTAAATATTGTTTATGTGATAGTGAATAATGTCTTAACTGTACTGTGATGTATCATCCCTTCGCCCATTGCTTCCTCGCCCTCGTCCTCCTGCCCATCAACCGGGGTGCTGCCCTTATCAAGTCGCATGCGCTTCTATGAGTGGGGAAACATTGAACTAATATGTCTAATACCTATCCAACCTTATCACTGGACTCGATATTACTTGTATCACGACGTGTGTCCTTGAAAAGAACTAAGTGTCAATCAGTCAAACAAGGAGAACTGCTACCTTCAATGGGAGGCCCGACTGGTCGAAATGGCTATCGCACCAACGAATGTCCTCCTTTGCTCTGAGCCTACTTCGAATTGATTCTAACTCGCGAGCAGTTTCGTCTTCACATAGCCCAAGAGAGAGCACCCACAACTTCTGCAGATAGGGCTTAGCGGGGAACGTGCGAGTATCCCTCGACTGGCACCCACATCGAGCGCATTTCCGATTCCGTTTGGTGAGCATTGCTAATAAATGAGTTGTTTATACTTAAATGATTCAATTGACAGCTTCAAAACTTGCAAACGATGCACGCGATTGGTAAACGGATATATAAGAATATGCGAAATAGGGACAAATCAGACTATTCCAGCATTCGAACGATAGCAGGGGACGTTAAAGCCGGCTTAGATTAGTCAAAATGAATGAGTCCTTTCAATTTAAGTACATATATTCCGAATATAACAAAGAAGCAACGGAAATATGACTCTATCGCCGATATTCGAGATTTTGAAAAGAGAAAGCCGGACCAGTTTAGCTCAAGAACTTGCTCAGGAGCCCGTTACAACGGTTATTTCCCCGTCAAAACAAGTGAAACCCGTGCGCGATGACTAGTAGGACCCCATAGAACGTGAAAATGTTTAAAAAATAGCAAACAATGAAAATCAGCGATGAAAACTGAAATATTTCATCCGATTCGCTTGAATCGAATTTTCTTGGCTAAATGCCAGGATTCGCGACGACATTCATGAAATAGGCTTGACCGCAAATCACACCACCGCACTCATACCGTAACGACACCATAATTTATTTTATTTTTTAATTACTTAAATATTAATTAATTTTAATTATTTTTCTTGTTAACAGACTCAAAACGATAGTTACTACGGAATATGATTACATAACAAATATATGTCAGGTCCCTTTAATTGAATCTCTCTCTGCCAAAGCCACTGCCACAAAAGCGGCGACTAAAAGAAGACGCATTCTGGTGGAATGGTAACTTCCTCCTTTCTTTCTTTGATTACTCTCAAGTATCAATCTCCGATACGGTGAAAGACTACAGCAATTTGAGAGAGGGCGATGGCACCTGATAATACTGATTGACGGCAGGACTGTAAGATTGGCGCACAGTGTGCACAAGATAAGAGGATCAGAAGAAAGTTCGCGATAAGAGATCGTTTGCGAGAGAGTCGGACAAGAGTTGGCACAGCTCAAAAATCTTAATTCTCTGAAACTATGTTTTTTGGGGTTCTCGAGGATGCGGATGACGATGGGCATAGTCATTTTTCATATCGACGTCCCGTTGGCTCCAGATGGCGTGACGTCGAAAACAGTTTTTCCAGATTCCCTCAGTTAGAATAACAGCTAAAATCAGGCGAGTTTGGCTCCCGAGGTAGAATTCGATGCTGATTACAGCTGCCAACTTTATTTTTTGCGAATTTCAAAACAAACTGTGTAAAATGGAAGTTCTCAGGGAGCTAATAGGGATCGGGGAGAGTTCCATAGATCGGACGGGAATGATGCAAGGATTCCAAATGTATTTTTACATTGTCAAGAAAACATGCGGATAAGGTTTTATGTAAAAGATAGTACACCGGTTTGCAAGTAAATTTGACCATCCTTCCACTTGTTGACTTGCGAGAGAGCATGGGGAAGAGAGAGAGCACAGAGAGAGGGAAGAGGTCAAGGTAGAGAGACTCGGGTAGAACAAGAGATCGGAAGTCAACAAGGGGAAGGATGGTAAAATTTACTTACAAATCGGTAAACTATCTTTTGCATAAAAACTTATCCGCATGTTTTCTTGACAATGTAAAAATATATTTGGAATCCTTGCATCATTCCCGTCCGATCTATGGTACTCTCCCCGATCCCTATTAGCTCCCTGAGAACTTCCATTTTGCACTTTTTTTTTTTTTTGTTATTTTTGTAATTCGCAAAAAATAAAGTTTGCAGCTGTAATCAGCATCGAATTCTACCTCGGGAGCCAAACTCACCTAATTTTCGCTTTTATCCTAACTGTGGAATTCTGGAAAAACTGTTTTAGACGTCACGCCGTCTGGAGCCAACTTGACGTCGATATGAAAAATGAGTATCCCAATCGTCATCAGCACCCTCGAGAACCCTAAATGACATTGTTTCAGAGAATCGAGATTTTTGAGCTGTGCCAAACTCCTTTAGATTTGTCCGATTCTTAGGCGAACGGCCTCATAATTCCAGTATTGACGATTCTAGCCGACCATACCAATTATTGACTGTGAATTTTTGCACAATTTAAAATCTATTCAAACAGACGCATGCGATATTGCATATATGTTGCCCAGAACCTAATGATATACATTGTGATTGACAGATTTATAAGCGTTGCGTGCTCCTGAAATATTGAGAGCGATAGGTTCATTCTAGAAAAAATACGAAGCAGTAACTATTATTTCTGCAACTAATAATGAAATCTGAGATCGATAAATCTATACCCGATCTGGGTATGCTCACAAAGCATTGAATGAACAGTGAACATTCGGAAACAGAAAAAAAATCTATGGACAAACAAATGCGTATATCCTCTGTAAACCAGAATTTATGGCTTTCTTCATGCATCGTACTCGTACATTCAATTTCCGGAATCTGCTTAAATCGATGCGGTAGTCTCCCATATTAGCATATAATGCAAGTGAAATATGAATACGCCTCTTTCTCACTATCTCTCTTGTTGATATCAGTGCTTCTTCCTCAGTATCCCAAGGTCTTATAGTAGTCCCTCCATCCTTCCCTCCACTCTCCAACAGTCTTCTCTAGCAACAAGGCAAAGGCACTATACGAACTAATGCATTTCTCGTAGCAACCTCATTTCCTTCCATACCTTGCATTCATTTCTCTGCCCTCCGAATGCCAAGCTTGCCGTCTTTTAGTCAGCAGTAGTACAACTTCAATGTTGAATGAAGTATTGCTCCTGCTAACTAAAAGATGGCTTTGGGGTGTGTTCCCCGTCTACACCTCCCACTGTTTGTCAGCGACCGGCTCCTCAAGTCGTCATCGTCAACTCCCAGAAACTGCCTAGAAGCAAACAAGTGCATCTGAAGAGACCGGAATCTTATGGAATGGTGCGAGCAATAATTCAAGAAATTAATAGTAACAACTGGTAGTTGGAGATGGCTACTTCTCTGAGGCTTTTAAGGCCCATTCAAAGTCATAAATCTACGAGTCCGAAAAGCCATCGAGTTATGTGCCCATTCTTAATGTAGGGAGTTAGGTTTGGGAAAAAACAGGGCCATCTCTCCTTCAAGAAATTCCAAACGGCATTCTCAGTTCAGTTAGGGAATTCATGGTGGGAGCTAGGGACAAAATATATTCGGCAATTCATTTACCAAATCGGATGCATATCCCTTCAAGACTACAATAAAAAAAATTTTAATAGTTAATAATGCTTACGGGAACAATGTAAGCCTCTCAAAGCTCCTCCCTCACTTTCTTATCTTCATATCCACAGACTTCCCATTCTACTCGAATCATGAAAATTTTCGCACCACTCTAATGCCGTGGAAGATTTAATTTATCGTCGGCTCCTCGCGTACACTCCTAGTCCTCAAATTATCCTTTCATAATCTTATTGAAGCTGTGTAGTCTTGTCTGTGCGATATTCCGCACTCCAAACTCCTCCCTTCCTTATCTGCTTGCCTATCATCGCGCAATGCCTGTCTCACGTTCTCACGTATATCTCCACTCCTCGTTATTCTCGTTTTATTCATAAAAATCTAAACATATAACATATCTTTATTCATTTATTTTTCTATAACGCACGATCCATCGTAATTCTATTGAGAAAGGTTTACTCTTTACTATCTGTCAAGAGCGCAGCCCTTCTGTTTCATTTGTATGTGCCTGTACATATCAAATGAAGTTCAGACATGATCGGGCGAATCATCTTCGCATTCGGAATACTCCAAACGGCGGTTGCAATTTCCTGCCAAAACCAGTACAACTACGATGTGCCATGGTCAGTAACTTCAAAGGGCTGACATTTAACTGCTGACGTATCCATACTTCCGAGGAGTGATTCCTAAATCAAAAAGATTCATGCACTTGATGAAGATAATGAGGAGAGGGGTTAGTGTAAGCACTCCATCCCGTATTTGCGTTGGCTTCACTCAGAAGTCAAAACATCAAATTATGTATTTATTTAGGTTCGCCGCTTATAAATTTCCAAAGATGGCTGGTGAGCCATCTGATGCAGCGGATGGCTATGGCTTCTACTACCTCGACTCAACCGCCAAGACCGCATTCAAGCCATCGGCCGTTTCTCTGAAACTGCCCCACAATGCGAGTTGAAAACTTTTTAAAAATAGTTTTTGACTTTATTTTTTTCGCAAGTCGCATTTCACGAGGAGTTACTGAGCCCCAATAATTCACATTAATGATAAGTGTTTTGAATGGAAATGAACACGAAATCGGGAGTGTGTACAATTCAAATTTTCAGGCAATTGGCTACACTCTCGACCCTTACTACTCGCGAATGAAGGACACCGAACTACTGCACGTTATCTACAATGATGAGGTGATTTTTCATAATATAAAATCAAACCATTTAATTTCTGTATGTGAGAGAGTAGGCCTGGGATGTTAGGGCATGTTCTTCTCATTTACGTTTACCGTTCACGATCTCATTTTTCATTATACAACCTGTTAATAGTTAGAATGTTCGTCAGCTCCTGATAAAGATTCGTCCGAAAATATCCTGAAATTTCCGAGAAATGTCCACTGCGTTCCCGATCTCGTCACATTTTGCATTGCGCGTAGCTTGAGCGTCGATTATATCAGTATTTTCAGCGATAACAATCATGTGTCCATGATGTTTTGTCTGTGAGCGAAGGTCGGTTCTCAAAATCGCTTGATATTTTTGCATCAGAGATAAGAGGGGCGGAGGGTACACTCTAGCAGCGATGTTTGACGTCGACGCTCATTCTGATCACATTTGATCACGGGGAGAGTGAAGGAGAGAGCAGGCGAAAGGAAGAGAGTCAGAAAGTGCCAAACATGATCATTGGTGATGGAATGGGCTCTGCAAATAATGCTTTCAGCCGGCCGAAAACAACACAAAGATCTATGAATCCAAAATCGCCGACTTGGCTGCGAATATCAGCGGAGCTGCCTCGGTACAAACAGGACATACAAAAGGTGAGTCGAACAATTAAAAGATAAAGTGTAATTATTATGAACCACCTGCTAAGGTCGATTATCTAATACTGCGCACCAGAAGTGTCAGAAAATACATGACATTCCTCCTTACTTTTGCTATCTCGGCGGGTAGATAGTCCGAGAATTTTGAAATGAGGATAACGTTTAACTTTTTTTGAAAGGCCCTGGTGTGCGCACGGCCCTGGTATGACCATGTGATCTTATTCACTACGCTTCCTTATTCAGGAGTTCTCCTCTTCGACAAAGCTCAAGGATCGGGCATCTGGCTCATTCACTCGGTGCCAAAGTTCCCTCCCGCAGATAAGTAAGATTATTTCCTGCCTGCAAATACAGTGATCCGATTCCACTTTGAAGAAAGGTGTTCCACAGTGGACCACTGTGGAACTTTTTTTCCACTTTGTTCCACTTTGCTAATTTTTCGTTGAAATAAGCAATTAAACCTGGCTAATTTGTGCTCATTCTCTTCGTTCTATATCTGGCAACGGATTTGAGAAAAAAAATGAAATAAAAATATCCATTTTTATATTAAAATTAAATTTCCACTGAATTCCACTCGCCGCGGAAAATTGGTGGTGTAGGCCGTGGTGTGCATACAGTAAGAGGTTTTCGTGGATTTTTTCAATTTCAACTCGCTTTTGGGCTCTGGTTTTAGAAATCGATTTTCTTCTTTGATTTCTTTTTTGTATTTATTTATTTTGTGTTTTATATTGAAGCCTGTATGCCGGAGAACCTCCTCCTGTTGGCTGATCAAGGTTTCGTTCGCGCAATCGCTCGATATCGGTGTTTATGTACTTGCTCACTTCCTTGGTTGCAGGTATCCTCACTCGACGGACGATCGGGGACCCAGCAGTGGAAGAAAATGAGAAGAGTGGAGCGAAGAGAGACGCCACGGTTAGAAATCCTTGAAATTGTTGAGTAGAATCTTCTTTGAACCAGTTTTGCGTGACTCCATTGGATGTTCTGTCTCTCTCGTTTCGCAATACTCTCTCGTTTCTCTGACTGGCGAGAGATAAGGCAAACTTGAGAGACAAGAACATTGCTCTTGCGATCGCATTAAGGTATCTTTCCATTATCGATTTTTTATGGTTTCACGAAAACTCTGATCCTTCGTGCGGTTTTAAACTGAGAAACACTCGCTTTGCTTTGCAATAAATTGTGAGCAATGTCATTTTATGCAGTAAAATGGTGTTGTTTATTGACTGATGTGTTACTAATCCGATTAATTTGTAGACGGAGGCCCGCACCTCTCCTCCCTTCTCCCTCTCCTCCTCTCTTCCCTCCCTTCCGGCAGTTGATTAGGTAAGCCAGTTGGCTGAATAGATTGGGGCTTGTGGATAAATATCCCAGGGACCGTGTGCTCGAGAGGGGCCCCCTCTCTGCCTCTCGCTCGCCGTGTGGACGTCCGTCGAAGAAGGAGGTGTCTTTTATTATTAAGATTAGTTGGGATTTAGTGGGAATCCCCTGGTTCGTGTAGATTAGGTTTTGTTATTCTGGGAGGGTAAAGAGCATGAAAAAAACGTTCCTTTAATCATTATTTTAGAATTTCCCCGAATTTGTATTTTATACTTTCTTAGCACGTTTACATTGTAAGTAACATAAGGAAGTGATAAAGTTTTTTTTATTAACATTGTTTTAATGGGTCACATAAGAAAGCTAGACAAATCTATGGGAGAGAAGAAGTCGATTAGAGTGGTGTAAGAGAGTATCTAGAGTAAGGATAGAAGGATGATGTAGGAAAAACGGCAAGACTACTCTCGAACAGGACCTCCATCCACCTCAATCACTCTCCTCATTTGGGTGTGAATGTGGCGGATGTATTGTCTGCACTTTTCTGTAGTGAGAATGTGAGACCAATAGTAATTGATTCCGTCAATGAGATGTTGCACACTGGTCGGCTTCCAGTGATTCTTGAGATTGCTCTTCATGTCTCCCCATACCATTTCCACCGGATTGAGATCCGGGCTCTCCGCTGGCCACGACTCCGTCTTTAATGATAAGTGTCTGATTAGTCTCTATGATTTACTTAGTGATCCATCAGAGAACTGAGATTATTCTTTCGAATAGGTACCGTAATCAAAAAGATCAAAGATCACACCTTAATCTCCTCTCTTGCGAGGAAGTCCTGGGTGATTTTGGCCGTGTGGCAGCGAGCATTGTCCTGCACGAGTAGGGACTTGCCTCCGTACTTCTCACTACAAAATGAGTTTACACTTGATAATGTGTTTTCATGAGTAGATGTTTGGATCTCATTTTGCCAGACAAACTTTTAATCTTTGAACTTCAAGAATTCTTCACCTTTCCCATTTTATGTATCCATCGCGGAGGATTCTGCAATACTCCGGGGCATCGACACGGCATGATTCAGACATAATGACGAGGTTAGTCACGCCTTTCCACGATATCCCGCCCCATATGAGCACCTCAATTACACGATTTCAATCAATTTTTTGGCAATCACACCTTCTGAGGGAACTTGAACGTGCTCTTAATTCTCCTCTCACGGGCTGTAGACAGAACCCACACTTTGCGTGAGTTAGGGTCTAACTGAACCATGCTCTCGTCCGTAAATACGTGTCTACGGAAAGAACAATCCTCGTTGATTCTTGCCCGGCACCAGTCAACTCTGGGCTGACGGTTGACCAGTTTCACACTATGTCCGTGTCGGACATTCAGACTAACGAATCCTGCCTCTTTTCTTATTCGCTCAATGGGGTAATCCGACAACTGAGAGAACTGGCATTGAAATCTAGAGAAGAATGGAAACACGAACCTGTAATTTGAATTTCTCTTCTATTTTCAGGAGAAGACGAATCATTGTGATCTCATCGTCCTCCTGATAGAGGTCAATGATGGTCTTGCGGACGTCATCGTACAATTCAGGAGGAATTGTTGATGGCCGAGGAGAATACTGTGCCTTGACTATCTCGAGAGGGAGATCGAGCAATCTCTTGATAGAGGAAGGAGAACACGTGTGGCCCATGGCCTTGCATCTCAACGACATCTCTTCTAGAGAGAGACCTTGATCTCTCCAACCCACGAGATAATCTTTCCAGCATTTGTCCAAGTTCTGTATTGATTCATGATAAAGAGAATTCCATCTGATTCACTTACTTTATGATCCAGCGATTGAGCCATTGATAATGAAACGTCGGAACGAGAGATTTGAAGAATATCTGAAAAGTCCTCACTCGGGTAACGGAAAACGAGGAGAGAACGGAATAAGACTAGGATGTTTTCGTATTCGCAACTTAGTCATTCAGATGTCGATAATCGTCTATCTTGATAACGAGTACGTCGTACTCGATAACTCTGTCCTTCTCAAAGGATCAGTGGAAGCAGTAGGAGAGACGGTGAATATTAACTTCTATGGAGTTCACCGTACTGCTCTCTATTGTGAAGGAGGAATTCCCAAAAAATTGAACAGAGAAGTTTCGAAATGGATAGATGGAACGAAGACGTTCCAAAATCAGCAAAAGGTGGAGAGCAAGGTTAGTGACTAGAGTAGAAAAAGTGAGAAATGATACAATTCACAGAAGAAAGTATTGCTAGCGAATGGAAAGACGGTGGAAATTGTGAATAGACCGAAGAGACAGAGAGAAACCACATGTAGGCCATCCCTTTCTTTGTTTTTAAAGTCCAGCGTAAACATTTCAGCACCTCCTACCATTCCTGTGAAGAAGACTAAAGCCAATGATAATGGAAGGAAGAAAGTGGTGGCGATAAACACCACTGCAGATTCTGACGAACAAAGCGATGGGGATACGGTAGCTCGTGATCCCTCTGTTGGAGGAAACGTTGGACTATCACAAGGTACAGTCGGTCAAATTACTTCTTTATCAGTAAATAACACAGTGGAAATGAGTCGGAAGGAGAAGAGAAGAGTAGAGAGGGCAATGAGACAATCGTCGATTCTTACAATGGACGATGATGAGGATGAGGTTACGGTAGCTCCTACTCTTCCGAGATCATTTGATGCTGCTGCAAGTAAGCTCTATCAAATATTCTTCAACGAGTTTCTTACAGAATGTCTAAGACGATTTTGTGTGAAAGAATTTTTTATAAAGGGAAGCTCACCTCTGTTCCAGTTCTTGATGCCGTCCGAATGATGGAGGAGCGATTGAATGGAGGACTCCAGAATATAAATAAGAATCTGGAAACTATGAATAGACGAATTGATCGCCTTGAGGATCAGCAAGATGAAATAGCGGATTCAATGGAAACTCAACGCACATTGGTGAGTTAAACAATTCTATCGACTCACAATTGAAATAAAAATTAGCACACTAGGATTGTCTTTTAGAACATGAAACTCCAGGCCCTATAGTTCCTTACAGATCCGAGAAGTTGCCACGGTAACGCCTCAGATAGCTCACAAAGCAGCGGAGGGAACAGATACGATCACAGAGATGCTTCCCTCTCCCCCTCCTGGTATCCTATCTATTCTCAACCAGGAAGAGAACTCATCTTTCAGTTTTTTCTTATCGATTTGTCCAAGAGCCTCGAGTTCGTGAGCTTGATGAGGAACACGATGATTTCCTCTCATTCGCTGCTGCACTCGATCGTGAAATATTCACTGCTTCGGAGAGATCGCAACCTCTCTCAAAGAGAGATAAAATCAGAGTCAGATGGATGACTGAGGTTATTATATTTTTTTCATTTGTCTGGTCTTTACTTACAACTGTGCCAAAAAAAGCTCTACTAGAAGTACTATCGGCTTACCGTATACATACCGTAATCATTCCAGTGTGTCCTCTACCGAAGAAGATTTTCGGTAGGAGGTGGAAAGAAGATGTGGATAGCAGCAATGAGAAAGAGACTGAATACGTATGCATCGAGGATGAGAGCACCAAGAGAAGAGGGAGATGAAGGAGTGCAGAGGAATGCACAAGAGGATGAGGAGGAAGTGAGAGAGGAATCAGGAGAAGAAGAGGAGGAGGTGCAAGAGGGAAGGGATGAAACAGAGGGAGATGAGAGTGTGAGAATGGATGAAATGGAAGAAGAAGGAATGAATGATGGAAGGATGAGAGGAGGAAGTGACATGCAAGATCTCTTCAACTATCTCAACGACGACCAATTCGATAATTAACCGTATCCCACAGTTATGTTTCTCTTTATTTCCACTCTATTAATCAACTCAAAAGAATGCTTCCCTAACTTTGTTATGTTTTCTTTCAAAAACAGTGTTCATAAAACAAAACTTTATCTTTTCCCTATGTTAATTTAGTTACATTGTAAACGTACTAAAAAGTACACAATAAAGTAATCAGGAAAAACGAATATTCATGATGCAAAAAACACAACCTTTTTCATGCACTTTACTTTCCCAGAATAACAAAACCTAATCTACACGAACCAAGGGGATTCCCACTAAATCCCAACTAATCCTAATAATAAAAGACACCTCCTTCTTCGACGGACGTCCACACGGCGAGCGAGAGGCAGAGAGGGGGCCCCTCTCGAGCACACGGTCCCTGGGATATTTATCCACAAGCCCCAATCTATTCAGTCAACTGGCTTACCTAATCAACTGCCGGAAGGGAGGAAGAGAGGAGGAGAGGGAGAAGGGAGGAGAGGTGCGGGCCTCCGTCTACAAATTAATCGGATTAGTAACACATCAGTCAATAAACAACACCATTTTACTGCATAAAATGACATTGCTCACAATTTATTGCAAAGCAAAGCGAGTGTTTCTCAGTTTAAAACCGCACGAAGGATCAGAGTTTTCGTGAAACCATAAAAAATCGATAATGGAAAGATACCGTAATGCGATCGTAAGAGCAATGTTCTTGTCTCTCAAGTTTGCCTTATCTCTCGCCAGTCAGAGAAACCAGAGAGTATTGCGAAACGAGAGAGACAGAACATCCAATGGAGTCACGCAAAACTGGTTCAAAGAAGATTCTACTCAACAATTTCAAGGATTTCTAACCGTGGCGTCTCTCTTCGCTCCACTCTTCTCATTTTCTTCCGCTGCTGGGTCCCCGATCGTCCGTCGAGTGAGGATACCTGCAACCAAGGAAGTGAGCAAGGACATAAACACCGATATCGAGCGATTGCGCGAACGAAACCTTGATCAGCCAACAGGAGGAGGTTCTCCGGCATACAGGCTTCAATATAAAACACAAAATAAATAAATACAAAAAATAAATCAAAGAAGAAAATCGATTTCTAAAACCCGAGCCCAAAAGCGAGTTGAAATTGAAAAAATCCACGAAAACCTCTTACTGTATGCACACCACGGCCTACACCACCAATTTTCCGCGGCGAGTGGAATTCAGTGGAAATTTAATTTTAATATAAAAATGGATATTTTTATTTCATTTTTTTTCTCAAATCTGTTGCCAGATATAGAACGAAGAGAAAGAGCACAAATTAGCCAGGTTTAATTGCTTATTTCAACGAAAAATTAGCAAAGTGGAACAAAGTGGAAAAAAAGTGGAAAAAAAGTTCCACAGTGGTCCACTGTGGAACACCTTTCTTCAAAGTGGAATCGGATCACTGTAGTCAAATGCTTTCTGATACAGACATACATTATCTACATTGTGTATAGCGTGATAAAAATTGTGGTTAAAACATGAAGGGACGAGTTTAACGGCTGCAATATCCTATGTCTAGGGGCCACAAGCTCCGCCCACTTTAATGAGACACGACTCCCCACAAAACGCGAGAAATCAAAGTCGCAAGGTTCATTCTTGACCAAATCACTCTTTCTAAAGTGCGCTGAATAGCTACTGGGATTCCCAATCGATTGAGCACTGCCCAAAATGTGCACATCTTCACTGAGTAGATCAAAATTGAACCTAAACGATGGGAATAGACCGTTTTGACGGGTTGCAGTGTGCACTTTTTGGTTGGGCAGCAATTTTTCGACAAATACGAATATTTTAGGAAGTTTAGTGAAAAAAACAGAATTTTAGCATGCTTCAAAAGCTTGCGACTTTGTTTTAAAGGTTTCAGTACGCGTGTATTTCCTCGCTTCCTACTCACGCTAAACACAGTGTGAGCGCCAGAGGGGATAGTCAAATGAGAGGAAATGAGTCAAATGAGGAGGCGAGAGACACACCACACTCCCTCTCCCTCCGCCTCGCTCTCCCCGCTGTTCTTACCCGGTGGGACTAGCGCACGCTCTCGCCTATACCTTCCTTCGATTTCGACTTTGAGCATCGCAAAGCGCAAGCTCGACTTGGTGAAACTATGGCCGGCTGAGATGCGGGAAATGGGCAGAATAGGCTCCGCCCCTTCCCCTGTCGTCTCGCCTTTCCCCCTTCTCCAACGGTGCCTTTCGCGCGTTCTTCTCGGGCTGTAGCGCAGCTCAGAGACAAGATATCAACAAACGGTAAAAAGGGTTATGTTTTTGGGTCAATAAGGGACAGTTCGGACACAAATTTGACCGGATTGTGACAATTCGGCAAACTACATTGTGGCCCCTACCTATGTCTCAGTACAGAAAATCGCCAAACAAGATTGCCCTGATTCAGGTACGTCTACCCCGCCACTGGAACTGATTATGGGCAGCAGTTCCTTTGTCTGACACTGGATGTTAAGACGTTGACTGAGTTGGGTGAGATATTGGCATGATCGTAGTTTTGTCATCAATATTTCACCTGGAAATATATCAATTGTGATGGCGAAATTCTTGTTCCATTCCATACATCTAGTCGTACAGAGCCAATGGGTCAAATGGAAAAAATGGTCTATCACAGACAAATGTGTGTTTTTACGGCGAACTGGGAAGTGAAAAATTACTGTCACATTTTTGAAAATTGCTCGATGTAGGTAAGTTACAGGAACCGTGCTCTACTACAACCATCCCGATGTCTACTCCTATCGACTTCCCGATTGGGCTGCACAGATGGCTCCAGATCTCGCCAAGGTTTATTGTATTTCAAATATGTCTGAATGGATTTTTGGACTTTCGGAATCAATCTATCAATTTCTGTATTAATCTAGTACGAATAATTTTCCATTAATGTAAGTTAAAATAAACTTCGTTAAATGTATTTAATTCTGGACTGAATATGCAGGTGATCAACAAGCAGTACAATAATGATCCATCAAAGACGAAGCTCAAGCAGAGTCTCGCCGTCAAAGGAGTTTCCACGAAGATGGACGTGTTTGCCAAGACGCATCTCTTCAATGATGGTAGGCCACCAAACTAGAATAATTATACCGAACAATCGAGATACGTTGGTGCTCAAATATGAGAAATTTCAAAATGTGGTTAGGATAGACATATCTTAATATGGAAATAACAAATAAATGTATTTCCAGACCTTTGGGCCGGTTTCGTAGCTCCCTCCTACGGTTCTCTCGAGGTTGAAACATGGCGAAGAGGCGATCTCATTCCCACAGTCTGCAACAGTCCCAACCCCGTGTTTGATGCACAGGAAATTAAGGTTGGATTGATTGATTGATATCGGTCAGTATAGTCTAGACGTCAGAAGGCGATAACTCGACGTGTGAGGCCGATTTTTTGATAGATGATATAATACTTATTCAACAAAATACATTTGGCTCCACGGAATTAGCCACTTGCATTGTATACAATGACATGATATTGTGATCCTCTCACCATTTCTGTGAAAAACTTCAGGTTGGTGGCTCCGCCCAGTTCTCGTACACCAAAGACCATTCGAAGTATGGCAGAACAGTGGATGCGAAGAACAAAGTGGTGTGCATCGGAGACATTAATAGAATGGTGAGTGGTGGAACACTAATGTATGCATTTCATCGTTATAGATAGGATGCCCTTGATTAGAACTTTCTCAGTTGAAGTCATTCGATTCGAAGCAGGATAGTAGTAGTCTGGGCTCTCAACTCGTACCGCAATACCCCATTGGCCGAGCGAGAAGAACATACTGTAAGAAACTACTGGCGAGGAAGGATCAATTTAAAAAGCACGAGAGAGGCGTGCAATTAGACGAGAGGTGCGGTTCGAGTTGAGTCCCCAGACGATTATGCTCATGATTATGAACATCTTCATTATTATTCTTATTATTCAGACGTCTCAATACTCTCGTGGAGGAGGAACGGTGTGCATCACTGACGCTGATCTGTGGAAGGCCTACGATCTCATCAAGGAGGTTCGATTCTCGAAAAATTTGAGAATATTCGCCCAAAATTCGAAAAATCAAAATTCAAAAAAAGAGTGAGGAAAGCACTTGATCTACACCCAAATTTTCGTCTCTCTGGACTATTTATATTTCAAAAATGTCTGTTATGGCTCTTAAGATCACTCAACGTATCCTAAAGGATCTATAAGGTGTTGCGACTATTGCGAAATCGGCCATTCTCGATCTCGAATATGTTGAGTAAAAATCCAACGTTTAAGTCTGATTTGCAAATTATTATCATTCTCCTTTCACTGATCCCACGAAAATTTCAGATACCGAAATGCTGATCGGAAGACGATGAACACCGAGCGAGCGACAGTGCACTTTCAAATGAATAAATTACCAGAATTTTCTCGGTACAAGGTTCAATGATTTGAGAAATACAGACACGATAATCAAAAAAGGCCCTAACTCGATTCAAAATGTATCAAACAGTATAAGGGATCGCAAGCTCTAATTCGATTCATTAAAAATCCGTTTGTTTTATACAACACTCACATTTTGGAATTGTTATAAAAATAATGTTGAAATTCCCTCCCCCATCCTTTGCTGCAATGTAAATGTTGATTTCTCCTGGCTCTTCGATTAATATCGCATGCAAGTTCCATTTTGACCGTATTCAATTCCTTTCGCGGCACGCACTTTTTCATGGAGTAGGAATCCACAATTACAAGATACGAGCTTTCGGCGCTTCTGCACCTCTCCGGACAACCCACTTTTTGCAATTGCAATATTCCTAATTCAATTACTCTCCTCTCCTCTCTTCTTCTCCCTCCCCTAATTCTCCCCCCTCTCACTCACTTCGAGCAGCACTCTCTAACACACTCTAACATCGATTTACATCCATTCAATTTATTTCTGATTCAATTATCTCGAGGGTATATAAGATCTAAATTCGCTCTTTCCACTTCAGTCCAGCGCTCTCCCTCCAGGAGGAGAGTGCGGGGAGCCTCGACCCCCATTGGACTGTCCACCCTCACCAATAGGAGGGTGGACTACCCCTTTGCAGAGGGTTAAAGGGGGAGGGGCACGAATCGAAATTGGTGGGTCCCACCACGACGTGCCTGCACCCCGCTGTAACTACAGTAATCAGCACAGCCGTTGACTCTGTTCTCTCCCTTAACTAGGCCGTCTAGACTCATCTAATATAACGGCACTTAGCCTAGTGGTTGTGCTTTTGCCTCGCTATCCGGCACCAGCTGGTTCGACTCCCGCAGTGTGCAAACCTCACTATTGCTGCTATTTTCGACTGCCAATCTAGTGAAATCAATACAAGAGTACAGTACCCCAAATTGTGCCTGCACAATCAATGACACTTCAAAAATCCGTAGTGAGGTTCAGAGGCATTTCTAGAACTTCGGATAAAGTGATTTGTGATCGGGTATAGCATCCCTATTACCCCACAGGCTCAGCTTATGTGAGAAAATATTCGTGCCCCTCCCCCTTTAATCTGCAAATGCAGCAATATCTGCAAAATGGGTTGTCCGGAGAGATGCAGAAGTGCCGAGCTTTCAATTGTGAATTTTGTGCAATTTCCAATACGGCAAGATGTCAAGTCACGCGCCCTCCTGATAAAAGATGCTGGACTGTCGGCATTGGTTTAATTACCTAAAGTTCGAGGTAGAGATTCGATCTGGCTCCCGGAAACATGTGCCCTTGTCCACCTAAATATAAGAAAGGTACTGCATGGGCGGCGCCAATAAACACAGAACTTAGTAGAAGAGAATGTGGGGTTGTATTTGCAAAACTGTTCTGCTGAAGTGAGTGGCATTACACAGAGTGGCCGCAACGTAGATAGGGGTGAGCCAAAGGCTCAGCGAGCATGAGAGCTCGACTTACGCATTGAAAAACTGGTTTTTACCTTTCTGCTTAGCTGTCCCGTATCAAATTTGCCACTAGCGACGATTACCCTTATACTAACCCCCGTCCGATGGAATACACGGGTAAGCACGATGATTTTAGATGTTAGCCGTTTTGAGAGTTCAGCAAATGTACACTTTTTTTTGATTAATACGACCATCTAGAATCCGATTCTGACATTAAAAAGGCATAGCTGAACGTTGTAGCCGGGAAATTCAGCAGAACACGAACAGTTTTGCAAATACAACCCCTCTCTTCTACTAAGTTCTGTGTTTATCCATGCAGTACCTTTCCTATATCTCCAGGTCTTCAGGTCTTCAGGTGTTCAGGTCTGCAGGTCTACATATCTCCAGGTGTTCAGGTCTGCAGGTCTTCAGATCTCCAGGTCTGTAGGTCTTCAGGTCTCAAGGTCTTCAGGTCTCTCCAGGTCTTCAGGTCTTCAGGTCTGCAGGTCTTCAGGTCTGCTGGTCTTCAGGTCTCCAAGTCCTCAGGTCTGCAGGTCTTCAGGTCTCCAGGTCTTCAGGTCTCCAGGTCTGCAGATCTCCAGGTCTTCAGGTTTTCAGGTCTTCAAATCTCTTCAGGTCTTCAAATCTCCAGGTCTTCAGGTCTCCAGGTCTCCAGGTCTTCAGGTCTCCAGGTCTCCAGGTCTCCAGGTCTCCAGGTCTTCAGGTCTCCAAGTCTTCAGGTCTTCTCGTCTTCAGATCTGCAGGTCTTCAGGTCTCCAAATCTCAAAAATTGAGGACGACATGTTAAAATAAAACAAAATGTTTAGCCTCGTAGTGGAATCGAACCACCGTCCTCCAGATTAAAAGTCTGATGCTCTACCACTGAGCTAACAGGGCTCACGTATGTGCCTATTGTGTTTCTTGACGTGTATCTTGATGTATTGAGGACGACATGTAAAAATACAACAAAATGTTAAGACTCGTAGTGGAATCGAACCACCGTCCTCCAGATTAAAAGTCTGATGCTCTACCACTTAGCTAACAGGGCTCAAGTATGTGCCTATTGTGTTTCTTAACGTGTATCTTGATGCATTGAGGACGACATGTAAAAATACAACAAAATGTTAAGCCTCGTAGTGGAATCGAACCACCGTCCTCCAGATTAAAAGTCTGATGCTCTACCACTGAGCTAACAGGGCTCACGTATGTGCCTATTGTGTTTCTTGACGTGTATCTTGATGTATTGAGGACGACATGTAAAAATAAAACAAAATGTTAAGCCTCGTAGTGGAATCGAACCACCGTCCTCCAGATTAAAAGTCTGATGCTCTACCACTGAGCTAACAGGGCTCACGTATGTGCCTACTGTGTTTCTTGACGTGTATCTTGATGTATTGAGGACGACATGTAAAAATACAACAAAATGTTAAGCCTCGTAGTGGAATCGAACCACCGTCCTCCAGATTAAAAGTCTGATGCTCTACCACTGAGCTAACAGGGCTCACGTATGTGCCTATTGTGTTTCTTGACGTGTATCTTGATGTATTGAGGACGACATGTTAAAATAAAACAAATGTTAAGCCTCGTAGTGGAATCGAACCACCGTCCTCCAGATTAAAAGTCTCATGCTCTACCACTGAGCTAACAGGGCTCACGTATGTGCCTATTGTGTTTCTTGACGTGTATCTTGATGTATTGAGGACGACATGTTAAAATAAAACAAAATGTTAAGCCTCGTAGTGGAATCGAACCACCGTCCTCCAGATTAAAAGTCTGATGCTCTACCACTGAGCTAACAGGGCTCACGTATGTGCCTATTGTGTTTCTTGACGTGTATCTTGATGTATTGAGGACGACATGTTAAAATAAAACAAATGTTAAGCCTCGTAGTGGAATCGAACCACCGTCCTCCAGATTAAAAGTCTGATGCTCTACCACTGAGCTAACAGGGCTCACGTATGTGCCTATTGTGTTTCTTGACGTGTATCTTGATGTATTGAGGACGACATGTTAAAATAAAACAAAATGTTAAGCCTCGTAGTGGAATCGAACCACCGTCCTCCAGATTAAAAGTCTGATGCTCTATCACTGAGCTAACAGGGCTCACGTATGTGCATATTGTGTTTCTTGACGTGTATCTTGATGTATTGAGGACGACATGTTAAAATAAAACAAAATGTTAAGCCTCGTAGTGGAATCGAACCACCGTCCTCCAGATTAAAAGTCTGATGCTCTACCACTGAGCTAACAGGGCTCACGTATGTGCCTATTGTGTTTCTTGACGTGTATCTTGATGTATTGAGGACGACATGTTAAAATAAAACAAAATGTTAAGCCTCGTAGTGGAATCGAACCACCGTCCTCCAGATTAAAAGTCTGATGCTCTACCACTGAGCTAACAGGGCTCACGTATGTGCCTATTGTGTTTCTTGACGTGTATCTTGATGTATTGAGGACGACATGTAAAAATACAACAAAATGTTAAGCCTCGTAGTGGAATCGAACCACCGTCCTCCAGATTAAAAGTCTGATGCTCTACCACTGAGCTAACAGGGCTCACGTATGTGCCTATTGTGTTTCTTGACGTGTATCTTGATGTATTGAGGACGACATGTTAAAATAAACAAAATGTTAAGCCTCGTAGTGGAATCGAACCACCGTCCTCCAGATTAAAAGTCTGATGCTCTACCACTGAGCTAACAGGGCTCACGTATGTGCCTATTGTGTTTCTTGACGTGTATCTTGATGTATTGAGGACGACATGTTAAAATAAAACAAAATGTTAAGCCTCGTAGTGGAATCGAACCACCGTCCTCCAGATTAAAAGTCTGATGCTCTACCACTGAGCTAACAGGGCTTACGTATGTGCCTACTGTGTTTCTTGACGTGTATCTTGATGTATTGAGGACGACATGTAAAAATACAACAAAATGTTAAGCCTCGTAGTGGAATCGAACCACCGTCCTCCAGATTAAAAGTCTGATGCTCTATCACTGAGCTAACAGGGCTCACGTATGTGCATATTGTGTTTCTTGACGTGTATCTTGATGTATTGAGGACGACATGTTAAAATAAAACAAAATGTTAAGCCTCGTAGTGGAATCGAACCACCGTCCTCCAGATTAAAAGTCTGATGCTCTACCACTGAGCTAACAGGGCTCACGTATGTGCCTATTGTGTTTCTTGACGTGTATCTTGATGTATTGAGGACGACATGTTAAAATAAAACAAAATGTTAAGCCTCGTAGTGGAATCGAACCACCGTCCTCCAGATTAAAAGTCTGATGCTCTACCACTGAGCTAACAGGGCTCACGTATGTGCCTATTGTGTTTCTTGACGTGTATCTTGATGTATTGAGGACGACATGTTAAAATAAAACAAAATGTTAAGCCTCGTAGTGGAATCGAACCACCGTCCTCCAGATTAAAAGTCTGATGCTCTACCACTGAGCTAACAGGGCTCACGTATGTGCCTATTGTGTTTCTTGACGTGTATCTTGATGTATTGAGGACGACATGTTAAAATAAAACAAAATGTTAAGCCTCGTAGTGGAATCGAACCACCGTCCTCCAGATTAAAAGTCTGATGCTCTACCACTGAGCTAACAGGGCTCACGTATGTGCCTATTGTGTTTCTTGACGTGTATCTTGATGTATTGAGGACGACATGTTAAAATAAAACAAAATGTTAAGCCTCGTAGTGGAATCGAACCACCGTCCTCCAGATTAAAAGTCTGATGCTCTACCACTGAGCTAACAGGGCTCACGTATGTGCCTATTGTGTTTCTTGACGTGTATCTTGATGTATTGAGGACGACATGTTAAAATAAAACAAAATGTTAAGCCTCGTAGTGGAATCGAACCACCGTCCTCCAGATTAAAAGTCTGATGCTCTACCACTGAGCTAACAGGGCTCACGTATGTGCCTATTGTGTTTCTTGACGTGTATCTTGATGTATTGAGGACGACATGTTAAAATAAAACAAAATGTTAAGCCTCGTAGTGGAATCGAACCACCGTCCTCCAGATTAAAAGTCTGATGCTCTACCACTGAGCTAACAGGGCTCACGTATGTGCCTATTGTGTTTCTTGACGTGTATCTTGATGTATTGAGGACGACATGTTAAAATAAAACAAAATGTTAAGCCTCGTAGTGGAATCGAACCACCGTCCTCCAGATTAAAAGTCTGATGCTCTACCACTGAGCTAACAGGGCTCACGTATGTGCCTATTGTGTTTCTTGACGTGTATCTTGATGTATTGAGGACGACATGTTAAAATACAACAAAATGTTAAGCCTCGTAGTGGAATCGAACCACCGTCCTCCAGATTAAAAGTCTGATGCTCTACCACTGAGCTAACAGGGCTCACGTATGTGCCTATTGTGTTTCTTGACGTGTATCTTGATGTATTGAGGACGACATGTTAAAATAAAACAAAATGTTAAGCCTCGTAGTGGAATCGAACCACCGTCCTCCAGATTAAAAGTCTGATGCTCTACCACTGAGCTAACAGGGCTCACGTATGTGCCTATTGTGTTTCTTGACGTGTATCTTGATGTATTGAGGACGACATGTTAAAATAAAACAAAATGTTAAGCCTCGTAGTGGAATCGAACCACCGTCCTCCAGATTAAAAGTCTGATGCTCTACCACTGAGCTAACAGGGCTCACGTATGTGCCTATTGTGTTTCTTGACGTGTATCTTGATGTATTGAGGACGACATGTTAAAATAAAACAAAATGTTAAGCCTCGTAGTGGAATCGAACCACCGTCCTCCAGATTAAAAGTCTGATGCTCTACCACTGAGCTAACAGGGCTCACGTATGTGCCTATTGTGTTTCTTGACGTGTATCTTGATGTATTGAGGACGACATGTTAAAATAAAACAAAATGTTAAGCCTCGTAGTGGAATCGAACCACCGTCCTCCAGATTAAAAGTCTGATGCTCTACCACTGAGCTAACAGGGCTCACGTATGTGCCTATTGTGTTTCTTGACGTGTATCTTGATGTATTGAGGACGACATGTTAAAATAAAACAAAATGTTAAGCCTCGTAGTGGAATCGAACCACCGTCCTCCAGATTAAAAGTCTGATGCTCTACCACTGAGCTAACAGGGCTCACGTATGTGCCTATTGTGTTTCTTGACGTGTATCTTGATGTATTGAGGACGACATGTTAAAATAAAACAAAATGTTAAGCCTCGTAGTGGAATCGAACCACCGTCCTCCAGATTAAAAGTCTGATGCTCTACCACTGAGCTAACAGGGCTCACGTATGTGCCTATTGTGTTTCTTGACGTGTATCTTGATGTATTGAGGACGACATGTTAAAATAAAACAAAATGTTAAGCCTCGTAGTGGAATCGAACCACCGTCCTCCAGATTAAAAGTCTGATGCTCTACCACTGAGCTAACAGGGCTCACGTATGTGCCTATTGTGTTTCTTGACGTGTATCTTGATGTATTGAGGACGACATGTTAAAATAAAACAAAATGTTAAGCCTCGTAGTGGAATCGAACCACCGTCCTCCAGATTAAAAGTCTGATGCTCTACCACTGAGCTAACAGGGCTCACGTATGTGCCTATTGTGTTTCTTGACGTGTATCTTGATGTATTGAGGACGACATGTTAAAATAAAACAAAATGTTAAGCCTCGTAGTGGAATCGAACCACCGTCCTCCAGATTAAAAGTCTGATGCTCTACCACTGAGCTAACAGGGCTCACGTATGTGCCTATTGTGTTTCTTGACGTGTATCTTGATGTATTGAGGACGACATGTTAAAATAAAACAAAATGTTAAGCCTCGTAGTGGAATCGAACCACCGTCCTCCAGATTAAAAGTCTGATGCTCTACCACTGAGCTAACAGGGCTCACGTATGTGCCTATTGTGTTTCTTGACGTGTATCTTGATGTATTGAGGACGACATGTTAAAATAAAACAAAATGTTAAGCCTCGTAGTGGAATCGAACCACCGTCCTCCAGATTAAAAGTCTGATGCTCTACCACTGAGCTAACAGGGCTCACGTATGTGCCTATTGTGTTTCTTGACGTGTATCTTGATGTATTGAGGACGACATGTTAAAATAAAACAAAATGTTAAGCCTCGTAGTGGAATCGAACCACCGTCCTCCAGATTAAAAGTCTGATGCTCTACCACTGAGCTAACAGGGCTCACGTATGTGCCTATTGTGTTTCTTGACGTGTATCTTGATGTATTGAGGACGACATGTTAAAATAAAACAAAATGTTAAGCCTCGTAGTGGAATCGAACCACCGTCCTCCAGATTAAAAGTCTGATGCTCTACCACTGAGCTAACAGGGCTCACGTATGTGCCTATTGTGTTTCTTGACGTGTATCTTGATGTATTGAGGACGACATGTTAAAATAAAACAAAATGTTAAGCCTCGTAGTGGAATCGAACCACCGTCCTCCAGATTAAAAGTCTGATGCTCTACCACTGAGCTAACAGGGCTCACGTATGTGCCTATTGTGTTTCTTGACGTGTATCTTGATGTATTGAGGACGACATGTTAAAATAAAACAAAATGTTAAGCCTCGTAGTGGAATCGAACCACCGTCCTCCAGATTAAAAGTCTGATGCTCTACCACTGAGCTAACAGGGCTCACGTATGTGCCTATTGTGTTTCTTGACGTGTATCTTGATGTATTGAGGACGACATGTTAAAATAAAACAAAATGTTAAGCCTCGTAGTGGAATCGAACCACCGTCCTCCAGATTAAAAGTCTGATGCTCTACCACTGAGCTAACAGGGCTCACGTATGTGCCTATTGTGTTTCTTGACGTGTATCTTGATGTATTGAGGACGACATGTTAAAATAAAACAAAATGTTAAGCCTCGTAGTGGAATCGAACCACCGTCCTCCAGATTAAAAGTCTGATGCTCTACCACTGAGCTAACAGGGCTCACGTATGTGCCTATTGTGTTTCTTGACGTGTATCTTGATGTATTGAGGACGACATGTTAAAATAAAACAAAATGTTAAGCCTCGTAGTGGAATCGAACCACCGTCCTCCAGATTAAAAGTCTGATGCTCTACCACTGAGCTAACAGGGCTCACGTATGTGCCTATTGTGTTTCTTGACGTGTATCTTGATGTATTGAGGACGACATGTTAAAATAAAACAAAATGTTAAGCCTCGTAGTGGAATCGAACCACCGTCCTCCAGATTAAAAGTCTGATGCTCTACCACTGAGCTAACAGGGCTCACGTATGTGCCTATTGTGTTTCTTGACGTGTATCTTGATGTATTGAGGACGACATGTTAAAATAAAACAAAATGTTAAGCCTCGTAGTGGAATCGAACCACCGTCCTCCAGATTAAAAGTCTGATGCTCTACCACTGAGCTAACAGGGCTCACGTATGTGCCTATTGTGTTTCTTGACGTGTATCTTGATGTATTGAGGACGACATGTTAAAATAAAACAAAATGTTAAGCCTCGTAGTGGAATCGAACCACCGTCCTCCAGATTAAAAGTCTGATGCTCTACCACTGAGCTAACAGGGCTCACGTATGTGCCTATTGTGTTTCTTGACGTGTATCTTGATGTATTGAGGACGACATGTTAAAATAAAACAAAATGTTAAGCCTCGTAGTGGAATCGAACCACCGTCCTCCAGATTAAAAGTCTGATGCTCTACCACTGAGCTAACAGGGCTCACGTATGTGCCTATTGTGTTTCTTGACGTGTATCTTGATGTATTGAGGACGACATGTTAAAATAAAACAAAATGTTAAGCCTCGTAGTGGAATCGAACCACCGTCCTCCAGATTAAAAGTCTGATGCTCTACCACTGAGCTAACAGGGCTCACGTATGTGCCTATTGTGTTTCTTGACGTGTATCTTGATGTATTGAGGACGACATGTTAAAATAAAACAAAATGTTAAGCCTCGTAGTGGAATCGAACCACCGTCCTCCAGATTAAAAGTCTGATGCTCTACCACTGAGCTAACAGGGCTCACGTATGTGCCTATTGTGTTTCTTGACGTGTATCTTGATGTATTGAGGACGACATGTTAAAATAAAACAAAATGTTAAGCCTCGTAGTGGAATCGAACCACCGTCCTCCAGATTAAAAGTCTGATGCTCTACCACTGAGCTAACAGGGCTCACGTATGTGCCTATTGTGTTTCTTGACGTGTATCTTGATGTATTGAGGACGACATGTTAAAATAAAACAAAATGTTAAGCCTCGTAGTGGAATCGAACCACCGTCCTCCAGATTAAAAGTCTGATGCTCTACCACTGAGCTAACAGGGCTCACGTATGTGCCTATTGTGTTTCTTGACGTGTATCTTGATGTATTGAGGACGACATGTTAAAATAAAACAAAATGTTAAGCCTCGTAGTGGAATCGAACCACCGTCCTCCAGATTAAAAGTCTGATGCTCTACCACTGAGCTAACAGGGCTCACGTATGTGCCTATTGTGTTTCTTGACGTGTATCTTGATGTATTGAGGACGACATGTTAAAATAAAACAAAATGTTAAGCCTCGTAGTGGAATCGAACCACCGTCCTCCAGATTAAAAGTCTGATGCTCTACCACTGAGCTAACAGGGCTCACGTATGTGCCTATTGTGTTTCTTGACGTGTATCTTGATGTATTGAGGACGACATGTTAAAATAAAACAAAATGTTAAGCCTCGTAGTGGAATCGAACCACCGTCCTCCAGATTAAAAGTCTGATGCTCTACCACTGAGCTAACAGGGCTCACGTATGTGCCTATTGTGTTTCTTGACGTGTATCTTGATGTATTGAGGACGACATGTTAAAATAAAACAAAATGTTAAGCCTCGTAGTGGAATCGAACCACCGTCCTCCAGATTAAAAGTCTGATGCTCTACCACTGAGCTAACAGGGCTCACGTATGTGCCTATTGTGTTTCTTGACGTGTATCTTGATGTATTGAGGACGACATGTTAAAATAAAACAAAATGTTAAGCCTCGTAGTGGAATCGAACCACCGTCCTCCAGATTAAAAGTCTGATGCTCTACCACTGAGCTAACAGGGCTCACGTATGTGCCTATTGTGTTTCTTGACGTGTATCTTGATGTATTGAGGACGACATGTTAAAATAAAACAAAATGTTAAGCCTCGTAGTGGAATCGAACCACCGTCCTCCAGATTAAAAGTCTGATGCTCTACCACTGAGCTAACAGGGCTCACGTATGTGCCTATTGTGTTTCTTGACGTGTATCTTGATGTATTGAGGACGACATGTTAAAATAAAACAAAATGTTAAGCCTCGTAGTGGAATCGAACCACCGTCCTCCAGATTAAAAGTCTGATGCTCTACCACTGAGCTAACAGGGCTCACGTATGTGCCTATTGTGTTTCTTGACGTGTATCTTGATGTATTGAGGACGACATGTTAAAATAAAACAAAATGTTAAGCCTCGTAGTGGAATCGAACCACCGTCCTCCAGATTAAAAGTCTGATGCTCTACCACTGAGCTAACAGGGCTCACGTATGTGCCTATTGTGTTTCTTGACGTGTATCTTGATGTATTGAGGACGACATGTTAAAATAAAACAAAATGTTAAGCCTCGTAGTGGAATCGAACCACCGTCCTCCAGATTAAAAGTCTGATGCTCTACCACTGAGCTAACAGGGCTCACGTATGTGCCTATTGTGTTTCTTGACGTGTATCTTGATGTATTGAGGACGACATGTTAAAATAAAACAAAATGTTAAGCCTCGTAGTGGAATCGAACCACCGTCCTCCAGATTAAAAGTCTGATGCTCTACCACTGAGCTAACAGGGCTCACGTATGTGCCTATTGTGTTTCTTGACGTGTATCTTGATGTATTGAGGACGACATGTTAAAATAAAACAAAATGTTAAGCCTCGTAGTGGAATCGAACCACCGTCCTCCAGATTAAAAGTCTGATGCTCTACCACTGAGCTAACAGGGCTCACGTATGTGCCTATTGTGTTTCTTGACGTGTATCTTGATGTATTGAGGACGACATGTTAAAATAAAACAAAATGTTAAGCCTCGTAGTGGAATCGAACCACCGTCCTCCAGATTAAAAGTCTGATGCTCTACCACTGAGCTAACAGGGCTCACGTATGTGCCTATTGTGTTTCTTGACGTGTATCTTGATGTATTGAGGACGACATGTTAAAATAAAACAAAATGTTAAGCCTCGTAGTGGAATCGAACCACCGTCCTCCAGATTAAAAGTCTGATGCTCTACCACTGAGCTAACAGGGCTCACGTATGTGCCTATTGTGTTTCTTGACGTGTATCTTGATGTATTGAGGACGACATGTTAAAATAAAACAAAATGTTAAGCCTCGTAGTGGAATCGAACCACCGTCCTCCAGATTAAAAGTCTGATGCTCTACCACTGAGCTAACAGGGCTCACGTATGTGCCTATTGTGTTTCTTGACGTGTATCTTGATGTATTGAGGACGACATGTTAAAATAAAACAAAATGTTAAGCCTCGTAGTGGAATCGAACCACCGTCCTCCAGATTAAAAGTCTGATGCTCTACCACTGAGCTAACAGGGCTCACGTATGTGCCTATTGTGTTTCTTGACGTGTATCTTGATGTATTGAGGACGACATGTTAAAATAAAACAAAATGTTAAGCCTCGTAGTGGAATCGAACCACCGTCCTCCAGATTAAAAGTCTGATGCTCTACCACTGAGCTAACAGGGCTCACGTATGTGCCTATTGTGTTTCTTGACGTGTATCTTGATGTATTGAGGACGACATGTTAAAATAAAACAAAATGTTAAGCCTCGTAGTGGAATCGAACCACCGTCCTCCAGATTAAAAGTCTGATGCTCTACCACTGAGCTAACAGGGCTCACGTATGTGCCTATTGTGTTTCTTGACGTGTATCTTGATGTATTGAGGACGACATGTTAAAATAAAACAAAATGTTAAGCCTCGTAGTGGAATCGAACCACCGTCCTCCAGATTAAAAGTCTGATGCTCTACCACTGAGCTAACAGGGCTCACGTATGTGCCTATTGTGTTTCTTGACGTGTATCTTGATGTATTGAGGACGACATGTTAAAATAAAACAAAATGTTAAGCCTCGTAGTGGAATCGAACCACCGTCCTCCAGATTAAAAGTCTGATGCTCTACCACTGAGCTAACAGGGCTCACGTATGTGCCTATTGTGTTTCTTGACGTGTATCTTGATGTATTGAGGACGACATGTTAAAATAAAACAAAATGTTAAGCCTCGTAGTGGAATCGAACCACCGTCCTCCAGATTAAAAGTCTGATGCTCTACCACTGAGCTAACAGGGCTCACGTATGTGCCTATTGTGTTTCTTGACGTGTATCTTGATGTATTGAGGACGACATGTTAAAATAAAACAAAATGTTAAGCCTCGTAGTGGAATCGAACCACCGTCCTCCAGATTAAAAGTCTGATGCTCTACCACTGAGCTAACAGGGCTCACGTATGTGCCTATTGTGTTTCTTGACGTGTATCTTGATGTATTGAGGACGACATGTTAAAATAAAACAAAATGTTAAGCCTCGTAGTGGAATCGAACCACCGTCCTCCAGATTAAAAGTCTGATGCTCTACCACTGAGCTAACAGGGCTCACGTATGTGCCTATTGTGTTTCTTGACGTGTATCTTGATGTATTGAGGACGACATGTTAAAATAAAACAAAATGTTAAGCCTCGTAGTGGAATCGAACCACCGTCCTCCAGATTAAAAGTCTGATGCTCTACCACTGAGCTAACAGGGCTCACGTATGTGCCTATTGTGTTTCTTGACGTGTATCTTGATGTATTGAGGACGACATGTAAAATAAAACAAAATGTTAAGCCTCGTAGTGGAATCGAACCACCGTCCTCCAGATTAAAAGTCTGATGCTCTACCACTGAGCTAACAGGGCTCACGTATGTGCCTATTGTGTTTCTGACGTGTATCTTGATGTATTGAGGACGACATGTTAAAATAAAACAAAATGTTAAGCCTCGTAGTGGAATCGAACCACCGTCCTCCAGATTAAAAGTCTGATGCTCTACCACGAGCTAACGGGCTCACGTATGTGCCTATGTGTTTCTTGACGTGTATCTTGATGTATTGAGGAC
>CM026580.1:10778297-10834883 GCA_000180635.4 Pristionchus pacificus
TTAGCAGGGATCATATCTGATTTTTCCCTATCGAATGGTGTATTGAACGAAGCGAAAACTCGATTTTTAATTTTTGGATACGGTAGTTTTCAGGTACGGTATTGTTGGAACGTTGCCAATTCGTGAACCATTTGATGTAGCGCTCTGAAAATTTAGCAGGGATCATATCTGATTTTTCCCTATCGAATGGTGTATTGAACGAAGCGAAAACTCGATTTTTAATTTTTGGATACGGTAGTTTTCAGGTACGGTATTGTTGGAACGTTGCCAATTCGTGAACCATTTGATGTAGCGCTCTGAAAATTTAGCAGGGATCATATCTGATTTTTCCCTATCGAATGGTGTATTGAACGAAGCGAAAACTCGATTTTTAATTTTTGGATACGGTAGTTTTCAGGTACGGTATTGTTGGAACGTTGCCAATTCGTGAACCATTTGATGTAGCGCTCTGAAAATTTAGCAGGGATCATATCTGATTTTTCCCTATCGAATGGTGTATTGAACGAAGCGAAAACTCGATTTTTAATTTTTGGATACGGTAGTTTTCAGGTACGGTATTGTTGGAACGTTGCCAATTCGTGAACCATTTGATGTAGCGCTCTGAAAATTTAGCAGGGATCATATCTGATTTTTCCCTATCGAATGGTGTATTGAACGAAGCGAAAACTCGATTTTTAATTTTTGGATACGGTAGTTTTCAGGTACGGTATTGTTGGAACGTTGCCAATTCGTGAACCATTTGATGTAGCGCTCTGAAAATTTAGCAGGGATCATATCTGATTTTTCCCTATCGAATGGTGTATTGAACGAAGCGAAAACTCGATTTTTAATTTTTGGATACGGTAGTTTTCAGGTACGGTATTGTTGGAACGTTGCCAATTCGTGAACCATTTGATGTAGCGCTCTGAAAATTTAGCAGGGATCATATCTGATTTTTCCCTATCGAATGGTGTATTGAACGAAGCGAAAACTCGATTTTTAATTTTTGGATACGGTAGTTTTCAGGTACGGTATTGTTGGAACGTTGCCAATTCGTGAACCATTTGATGTAGCGCTCTGAAAATTTAGCAGGGATCATATCTGATTTTTCCCTATCGAATGGTGTATTGAACGAAGCGAAAACTCGATTTTTAATTTTTGGATACGGTAGTTTTCAGGTACGGTATTGTTGGAACGTTGCCAATTCGTGAACCATTTGATGTAGCGCTCTGAAAATTTAGCAGGGATCATATCTGATTTTTCCCTATCGAATGGTGTATTGAACGAAGCGAAAACTCGATTTTTAATTTTTGGATACGGTAGTTTTCAGGTACGGTATTGTTGGAACGTTGCCAATTCGTGAACCATTTGATGTAGCGCTCTGAAAATTTAGCAGGGATCATATCTGATTTTTCCCTATCGAATGGTGTATTGAACGAAGCGAAAACTCGATTTTTAATTTTTGGATACGGTAGTTTTCAGGTACGGTATTGTTGGAACGTTGCCAATTCGTGAACCATTTGATGTAGCGCTCTGAAAATTTAGCAGGGATCATATCTGATTTTTCCCTATCGAATGGTGTATTGAACGAAGCGAAAACTCGATTTTTAATTTTTGGATACGGTAGTTTTCAGGTACGGTATTGTTGGAACGTTGCCAATTCGTGAACCATTTGATGTAGCGCTCTGAAAATTTAGCAGGGATCATATCTGATTTTTCCCTATCGAATGGTGTATTGAACGAAGCGAAAACTCGATTTTTAATTTTTGGATACGGTAGTTTTCAGGTACGGTATTGTTGGAACGTTGCCAATTCGTGAACCATTTGATGTAGCGCTCTGAAAATTTAGCAGGGATCATATCTGATTTTTCCCTATCGAATGGTGTATTGAACGAAGCGAAAACTCGATTTTTAATTTTTGGATACGGTAGTTTTCAGGTACGGTATTGTTGGAACGTTGCCAATTCGTGAACCATTTGATGTAGCGCTCTGAAAATTTAGCAGGGATCATATCTGATTTTTCCCTATCGAATGGTGTATTGAACGAAGCGAAAACTCGATTTTTAATTTTTGGATACGGTAGTTTTCAGGTACGGTATTGTTGGAACGTTGCCAATTCGTGAACCATTTGATGTAGCGCTCTGAAAATTTAGCAGGGATCATATCTGATTTTTCCCTATCGAATGGTGTATTGAACGAAGCGAAAACTCGATTTTTAATTTTTGGATACGGTAGTTTTCAGGTACGGTATTGTTGGAACGTTGCCAATTCGTGAACCATTTGATGTAGCGCTCTGAAAATTTAGCAGGGATCATATCTGATTTTTCCCTATCGAATGGTGTATTGAACGAAGCGAAAACTCGATTTTTAATTTTTGGATACGGTAGTTTTCAGGTACGGTATTGTTGGAACGTTGCCAATTCGTGAACCATTTGATGTAGCGCTCTGAAAATTTAGCAGGGATCATATCTGATTTTTCCCTATCGAATGGTGTATTGAACGAAGCGAAAACTCGATTTTTAATTTTTGGATACGGTAGTTTTCAGGTACGGTATTGTTGGAACGTTGCCAATTCGTGAACCATTTGATGTAGCGCTCTGAAAATTTAGCAGGGATCATATCTGATTTTTCCCTATCGAATGGTGTATTGAACGAAGCGAAAACTCGATTTTTAATTTTTGGATACGGTAGTTTTCAGGTACGGTATTGTTGGAACGTTGCCAATTCGTGAACCATTTGATGTAGCGCTCTGAAAATTTAGCAGGGATCATATCTGATTTTTCCCTATCGAATGGTGTATTGAACGAAGCGAAAACTCGATTTTTAATTTTTGGATACGGTAGTTTTCAGGTACGGTATTGTTGGAACGTTGCCAATTCGTGAACCATTTGATGTAGCGCTCTGAAAATTTAGCAGGGATCATATCTGATTTTTCCCTATCGAATGGTGTATTGAACGAAGCGAAAACTCGATTTTTAATTTTTGGATACGGTAGTTTTCAGGTACGGTATTGTTGGAACGTTGCCAATTCGTGAACCATTTGATGTAGCGCTCTGAAAATTTAGCAGGGATCATATCTGATTTTTCCCTATCGAATGGTGTATTGAACGAAGCGAAAACTCGATTTTTAATTTTTGGATACGGTAGTTTTCAGGTACGGTATTGTTGGAACGTTGCCAATTCGTGAACCATTTGATGTAGCGCTCTGAAAATTTAGCAGGGATCATATCTGATTTTTCCCTATCGAATGGTGTATTGAACGAAGCGAAAACTCGATTTTTAATTTTTGGATACGGTAGTTTTCAGGTACGGTATTGTTGGAACGTTGCCAATTCGTGAACCATTTGATGTAGCGCTCTGAAAATTTAGCAGGGATCATATCTGATTTTTCCCTATCGAATGGTGTATTGAACGAAGCGAAAACTCGATTTTTAATTTTTGGATACGGTAGTTTTCAGGTACGGTATTGTTGGAACGTTGCCAATTCGTGAACCATTTGATGTAGCGCTCTGAAAATTTAGCAGGGATCATATCTGATTTTTCCCTATCGAATGGTGTATTGAACGAAGCGAAAACTCGATTTTTAATTTTTGGATACGGTAGTTTTCAGGTACGGTATTGTTGGAACGTTGCCAATTCGTGAACCATTTGATGTAGCGCTCTGAAAATTTAGCAGGGATCATATCTGATTTTTCCCTATCGAATGGTGTATTGAACGAAGCGAAAACTCGATTTTTAATTTTTGGATACGGTAGTTTTCAGGTACGGTATTGTTGGAACGTTGCCAATTCGTGAACCATTTGATGTAGCGCTCTGAAAATTTAGCAGGGATCATATCTGATTTTTCCCTATCGAATGGTGTATTGAACGAAGCGAAAACTCGATTTTTAATTTTTGGATACGGTAGTTTTCAGGTACGGTATTGTTGGAACGTTGCCAATTCGTGAACCATTTGATGTAGCGCTCTGAAAATTTAGCAGGGATCATATCTGATTTTTCCCTATCGAATGGTGTATTGAACGAAGCGAAAACTCGATTTTTAATTTTTGGATACGGTAGTTTTCAGGTACGGTATTGTTGGAACGTTGCCAATTCGTGAACCATTTGATGTAGCGCTCTGAAAATTTAGCAGGGATCATATCTGATTTTTCCCTATCGAATGGTGTATTGAACGAAGCGAAAACTCGATTTTTAATTTTTGGATACGGTAGTTTTCAGGTACGGTATTGTTGGAACGTTGCCAATTCGTGAACCATTTGATGTAGCGCTCTGAAAATTTAGCAGGGATCATATCTGATTTTTCCCTATCGAATGGTGTATTGAACGAAGCGAAAACTCGATTTTTAATTTTTGGATACGGTAGTTTTCAGGTACGGTATTGTTGGAACGTTGCCAATTCGTGAACCATTTGATGTAGCGCTCTGAAAATTTAGCAGGGATCATATCTGATTTTTCCCTATCGAATGGTGTATTGAACGAAGCGAAAACTCGATTTTTAATTTTTGGATACGGTAGTTTTCAGGTACGGTATTGTTGGAACGTTGCCAATTCGTGAACCATTTGATGTAGCGCTCTGAAAATTTAGCAGGGATCATATCTGATTTTTCCCTATCGAATGGTGTATTGAACGAAGCGAAAACTCGATTTTTAATTTTTGGATACGGTAGTTTTCAGGTACGGTATTGTTGGAACGTTGCCAATTCGTGAACCCTTTGATGTAGCGCTCTGAAAATTTAGCAGGGATCATATCTGATTTTTCCCTATCGAATGGTGTATTGAACGAAGCGAAAACTCGATTTTTAATTTTTGGATACGGTAGTTTTCAGGTACGGTATTGTTGGAACGTTGCCAATTCGTGAACCATTTGATGTAGCGCTCTGAAAATTTAGCAGGGATCATATCTGATTTTTCCCTATCGAATGGTGTATTGAACGAAGCGAAAACTCGATTTTTAATTTTTGGATACGGTAGTTTTCAGGTACGGTATTGTTGGAACGTTGCCAATTCGTGAACCATTTGATGTAGCGCTCTGAAAATTTAGCAGGGATCATATCTGATTTTTCCCTATCGAATGGTGTATTGAACGAAGCGAAAACTCGATTTTTAATTTTTGGATACGGTAGTTTTCAGGTACGGTATTGTTGGAACGTTGCCAATTCGTGAACCATTTGATGTAGCGCTCTGAAAATTTAGCAGGGATCATATCTGATTTTTCCCTATCGAATGGTGTATTGAACGAAGCGAAAACTCAATTTTTAATTTTTGGATACGGTAGTTTTCAGGTACGGTATTGTTGGAACGTTGCCAATTCGTGAACCCTTTGATGTAGCGCTCTGAAAATTTAGCAGGGATCATATCTGATTTTTCCCTATCGAATGGTGTATTGAACGAAGCGAAAACTCGATTTTTAATTTTTGGATACGGTAGTTTTCAGGTACGGTATTGTTGGAACGTTGCCAATTCGTGAACCATTTGATGTAGCGCTCTGAAAATTTAGCAGGGATCATATCTGATTTTTCCCTATCGAATGGTGTATTGAACGAAGCGAAAACTCGATTTTTAATTTTTGGATACGGTAGTTTTCAGGTACGGTATTGTTGGAACGTTGCCAATTCGTGAACCATTTGATGTAGCGCTCTGAAAATTTAGCAGGGATCATATCTGATTTTTCCCTATCGAATGGTGTATTGAACGAAGCGAAAACTCGATTTTTAATTTTTGGATACGGTAGTTTTCAGGTACGGTATTGTTGGAACGTTGCCAATTCGTGAACCATTTGATGTAGCGCTCTGAAAATTTAGCAGGGATCATATCTGATTTTTCCCTATCGAATGGTGTATTGAACGAAGCGAAAACTCGATTTTTAATTTTTGGATACGGTAGTTTTCAGGTACGGTATTGTTGGAACGTTGCCAATTCGTGAACCATTTGATGTAGCGCTCTGAAAATTTAGCAGGGATCATATCTGATTTTTCCCTATCGAATGGTGTATTGAACGAAGCGAAAACTCGATTTTTAATTTTTGGATACGGTAGTTTTCAGGTACGGTATTGTTGGAACGTTGCCAATTCGTGAACCATTTGATGTAGCGCTCTGAAAATTTAGCAGGGATCATATCTGATTTTTCCCTATCGAATGGTGTATTGAACGAAGCGAAAACTCGATTTTTAATTTTTGGATACGGTAGTTTTCAGGTACGGTATTGTTGGAACGTTGCCAATTCGTGAACCATTTGATGTAGCGCTCTGAAAATTTAGCAGGGATCATATCTGATTTTTCCCTATCGAATGGTGTATTGAACGAAGCGAAAACTCGATTTTTAATTTTTGGATACGGTAGTTTTCAGGTACGGTATTGTTGGAACGTTGCCAATTCGTGAACCATTTGATGTAGCGCTCTGAAAATTTAGCAGGGATCATATCTGATTTTTCCCTATCGAATGGTGTATTGAACGAAGCGAAAACTCGATTTTTAATTTTTGGATACGGTAGTTTTCAGGTACGGTATTGTTGGAACGTTGCCAATTCGTGAACCATTTGATGTAGCGCTCTGAAAATTTAGCAGGGATCATATCTGATTTTTCCCTATCGAATGGTGTATTGAACGAAGCGAAAACTCGATTTTTAATTTTTGGATACGGTATTGTTGGAACGTTGCCAATTCGTGAACCCTTTGATGTAGCGCTCTGAAAATTTAGCAGGGATCATATCTGATTTTTCCCTATCGAATGGTGTATTGAACGAAGCGAAAACTCGATTTTTAATTTTTGGATACGGTAGTTTTCAGGTACGGTATTGTTGGAACGTTGCCAATTCGTGAACCCTTTGATGTAGCGCTCTGAAAATTTAGCAGGGATCATATCTGATTTTTCCCTATCGAATGGTGTATTGAACGAAGCGAAAACTCAATTTTTAATTTTTGGATACGGTAGTTTTCAGGTACGGTATTGTTGGAACGTTGCCAATTCGTGAACCATTTGATGTAGCGCTCTGAAAATTTAGCAGGGATCATATCTGATTTTTCCCTATCGAATGGTGTATTGAACGAAGCGAAAACTCAATTTTTAATTTTTGGATACGGTAGTTTTCAGGTACGGTATTGTTGGAACGTTGCCAATTCGTGAACCATTTGATGTAGCGCTCTGAAAATTTAGCAGGGATCATATCTGATTTTTCCCTATCGAATGGTGTATTGAACGAAGCGAAAACTCGATTTTTAATTTTTGGATACGGTAGTTTTCAGGTACGGTATTGTTGGAACGTTGCCAATTCGTGAACCATTTGATGTAGCGCTCTGAAAATTTAGCAGGGATCATATCTGATTTTTCCCTATCGAATGGTGTATTGAACGAAGCGAAAACTCGATTTTTAATTTTTGGATACGGTAGTTTTCAGGTACGGTATTGTTGGAACGTTGCCAATTCGTGAACCATTTGATGTAGCGCTCTGAAAATTTAGCAGGGATCATATCTGATTTTTCCCTATCGAATGGTGTATTGAACGAAGCGAAAACTCAATTTTTAATTTTTGGATACGGTAGTTTTCAGGTACGGTATTGTTGGAACGTTGCCAATTCGTGAACCATTTGATGTAGCGCTCTGAAAATTTAGCAGGGATCATATCTGATTTTTCCCTATCGAATGGTGTATTGAACGAAGCGAAAACTCGATTTTTAATTTTTGGATACGGTAGTTTTCAGGTACGGTATTGTTGGAACGTTGCCAATTCGTGAACCATTTGATGTAGCGCTCTGAAAATTTAGCAGGGATCATATCTGATTTTTCCCTATCGAATGGTGTATTGAACGAAGCGAAAACTCGATTTTTAATTTTTGGATACGGTAGTTTTCAGGTACGGTATTGTTGGAACGTTGCCAATTCGTGAACCATTTGATGTAGCGCTCTGAAAATTTAGCAGGGATCATATCTGATTTTTCCCTATCGAATGGTGTATTGAACGAAGCGAAAACTCGATTTTTAATTTTTGGATACGGTAGTTTTCAGGTACGGTATTGTTGGAACGTTGCCAATTCGTGAACCCTTTGATGTAGCGCTCTGAAAATTTAGCAGGGATCATATCTGATTTTTCCCTATCGAATGGTGTATTGAACGAAGCGAAAACTCAATTTTTAATTTTTGGATACGGTAGTTTTCAGGTACGGTATTGTTGGAACGTTGCCAATTCGTGAACCATTTGATGTAGCGCTCTGAAAATTTAGCAGGGATCATATCTGATTTTTCCCTATCGAATGGTGTATTGAACGAAGCGAAAACTCGATTTTTAATTTTTGGATACGGTAGTTTTCAGGTACGGTATTGTTGGAACGTTGCCAATTCGTGAACCATTTGATGTAGCGCTCTGAAAATTTAGCAGGGATCATATCTGATTTTTCCCTATCGAATGGTGTATTGAACGAAGCGAAAACTCGATTTTTAATTTTTGGATACGGTAGTTTTCAGGTACGGTATTGTTGGAACGTTGCCAATTCGTGAACCCTTTGATGTAGCGCTCTGAAAATTTAGCAGGGATCATATCTGATTTTTCCCTATCGAATGGTGTATTGAACGAAGCGAAAACTCGATTTTTAATTTTTGGATACGGTAGTTTTCAGGTACGGTATTGTTGGAACGTTGCCAATTCGTGAACCATTTGATGTAGCGCTCTGAAAATTTAGCAGGGATCATATCTGATTTTTCCCTATCGAATGGTGTATTGAACGAAGCGAAAACTCGATTTTTAATTTTTGGATACGGTAGTTTTCAGGTACGGTATTGTTGGAACGTTGCCAATTCGTGAACCATTTGATGTAGCGCTCTGAAAATTTAGCAGGGATCATATCTGATTTTTCCCTATCGAATGGTGTATTGAACGAAGCGAAAACTCAATTTTTAATTTTTGGATACGGTAGTTTTCAGGTACGGTATTGTTGGAACGTTGCCAATTCGTGAACCATTTGATGTAGCGCTCTGAAAATTTAGCAGGGATCATATCTGATTTTTCCCTATCGAATGGTGTATTGAACGAAGCGAAAACTCGATTTTTAATTTTTGGATACGGTAGTTTTCAGGTACGGTATTGTTGGAACGTTGCCAATTCGTGAACCATTTGATGTAGCGCTCTGAAAATTTAGCAGGGATCATATCTGATTTTTCCCTATCGAATGGTGTATTGAACGAAGCGAAAACTCGATTTTTAATTTTTGGATACGGTAGTTTTCAGGTACGGTATTGTTGGAACGTTGCCAATTCGTGAACCCTTTGATGTAGCGCTCTGAAAATTTAGCAGGGATCATATCTGATTTTTCCCTATCGAATGGTGTATTGAACGAAGCGAAAACTCGATTTTTAATTTTTGGATACGGTAGTTTTCAGGTACGGTATTGTTGGAACGTTGCCAATTCGTGAACCATTTGATGTAGCGCTCTGAAAATTTAGCAGGGATCATATCTGATTTTTCCCTATCGAATGGTGTATTGAACGAAGCGAAAACTCAATTTTTAATTTTTGGATACGGTAGTTTTCAGGTACGGTATTGTTGGAACGTTGCCAATTCGTGAACCATTTGATGTAGCGCTCTGAAAATTTAGCAGGGATCATATCTGATTTTTCCCTATCGAATGGTGTATTGAACGAAGCGAAAACTCAATTTTTAATTTTTGGATACGGTAGTTTTCAGGTACGGTATTGTTGGAACGTTGCCAATTCGTGAACCCTTTGATGTAGCGCTCTGAAAATTTAGCAGGGATCATATCTGATTTTTCCCTATCGAATGGTGTATTGAACGAAGCGAAAACTCGATTTTTAATTTTTGGATACGGTAGTTTTCAGGTACGGTATTGTTGGAACGTTGCCAATTCGTGAACCATTTGATGTAGCGCTCTGAAAATTTAGCAGGGATCATATCTGATTTTTCCCTATCGAATGGTGTATTGAACGAAGCGAAAACTCAATTTTTAATTTTTGGATACGGTAGTTTTCAGGTACGGTATTGTTGGAACGTTGCCAATTCGTGAACCCTTTGATGTAGCGCTCTGAAAATTTAGCAGGGATCATATCTGATTTTTCCCTATCGAATGGTGTATTGAACGAAGCGAAAACTCAATTTTTAATTTTTGGATACGGTAGTTTTCAGGTACGGTATTGTTGGAACGTTGCCAATTCGTGAACCATTTGATGTAGCGCTCTGAAAATTTAGCAGGGATCATATCTGATTTTTCCCTATCGAATGGTGTATTGAACGAAGCGAAAACTCAATTTTTAATTTTTGGATACGGTAGTTTTCAGGTACGGTATTGTTGGAACGTTGCCAATTCGTGAACCATTTGATGTAAGCGCTCTGAAAATTTAGCAGGGATTCATATCTGATTTTTCCCTATCGAATGGTGTATTGAACGAAGCGAAAACTCGATTTTTAATTTTTGGATACGGTAGTTTTCAGGTACGGTATTGTTGGAACGTTGCCAATTCGTGAATCATTTGATGTAGCGCTCTGAAAATTTAGCAGGGATCATATCTGATTTTTCCCTATCGAATGGTGTATTGAACGAAGCGAAAACTCGATTTTTAATTTTTGGATACGGTAGTTTTCAGGTACGGTATTGTTGGAACGTTGCCAATTCGTGAACCATTTGATGTAGCGCTCTGAAAATTTAGCAGGGATCATATCTGATTTTTCCCTATCGAATGGTGTATTGAACGAAGCGAAAACTCAATTTTTAATTTTTGGATACGGTAGTTTTCAGGTACGGTATTGTTGGAACGTTGCCAATTCGTGAACCCTTTGATGTAGCGCTCTGAAAATTTAGCAGGGATCATATCTGATTTTTCCCTATCGAATGGTGTATTGAACGAAGCGAAAACTCAATTTTTAATTTTTGGATACGGTAGTTTTCAGGTACGGTATTGTTGGAACGTTGCCAATTCGTGAACCATTTGATGTAGCGCTCTGAAAATTTAGCAGGGATCATATCTGATTTTTCCCTATCGAATGGTGTATTGAACGAAGCGAAAACTCAATTTTTAATTTTTGGATACGGTAGTTTTCAGGTACGGTATTGTTGGAACGTTGCCAATTCGTGAACCATTTGATGTAGCGCTCTGAAAATTTAGCAGGGATCATATCTGATTTTTCCCTATCGAATGGTGTATTGAACGAAGCGAAAACTCGATTTTTAATTTTTGGATACGGTAGTTTTCAGGTACGGTATTGTTGGAACGTTGCCAATTCGTGAACCATTTGATGTAGCGCTCTGAAAATTTAGCAGGGATCATATCTGATTTTTCCCTATCGAATGGTGTATTGAACGAAGCGAAAACTCAATTTTTAATTTTTGGATACGGTAGTTTTCAGGTACGGTATTGTTGGAACGTTGCCAATTCGTGAACCCTTTGATGTAGCGCTCTGAAAATTTAGCAGGGATCATATCTGATTTTTCCCTATCGAATGGTGTATTGAACGAAGCGAAAACTCAATTTTTAATTTTTGGATACGGTAGTTTTCAGGTACGGTATTGTTGGAACGTTGCCAATTCGTGAACCCTTTGATGTAGCGCTCTGAAAATTTAGCAGGGATCATATCTGATTTTTCCCTATCGAATGGTGTATTGAACGAAGCGAAAACTCAATTTTTAATTTTTGGATACGGTAGTTTTCAGGTACGGTATTGTTGGAACGTTGCCAATTCGTGAATCATTTGATGTAGCGCTCTGAAAATTTAGCAGGGATCATATCTGATTTTTCCCTATCGAATGGTGTATTGAACGAAGCGAAAACTCAATTTTTAATTTTTGGATACGGTAGTTTTCAGGTACGGTATTGTTGGAACGTTGCCAATTCGTGAACCATTTGATGAAGCGCTCTGAAAATTTAGCAGGGATCATATCTGATTTTTCCCTATCGAATGGTGTATTGAACGAAGCGAAAACTCGATTTTTAATTTTTGGATACGGTAGTTTTCAGGTACGGTATTGTTGGAACGTTGCCAATTCGTGAACCATTTGATGTAGCGCTCTGAAAATTTAGCAGGGATCATATCTGATTTTTCCCTATCGAATGGTGTATTGAACGAAGCGAAAACTCGATTTTTAATTTTTGGATACGGTAGTTTTCAGATACGGTATTGTTGGAACGTTGCCAATTCGTGAACCATTTGATGTAGCGCTCTGAAAATTTAGCAGGGATCATATCTGATTTTTCCCTATCGAATGGTGTATTGAACGAAGCGAAAACTCAATTTTTAATTTTTGGATACGGTAGTTTTCAGGTACGGTATTGTTGGAACGTTGCCAATTCGTGAACCCTTTGATGTAGCGCTCTGAAAATTTAGCAGGGATCATATCTGATTTTTCCCTATCGAATGGTGTATTGAACGAAGCGAAAACTCAATTTTTAATTTTTGGATACGGTAGTTTTCAGGTACGGTATTGTTGGAACGTTGCCAATTCGTGAACCATTTGATGTAGCGCTCTGAAAATTTAGCAGGGATCATATCTGATTTTTCCCTATCGAATGGTGTATTGAACGAAGCGAAAACTCAATTTTTAATTTTTGGATACGGTAGTTTTCAGGTACGGTATTGTTGGAACGTTGCCAATTCGTGAACCATTTGATGTAGCGCTCTGAAAATTTAGCAGGGATCATATCTGATTTTTCCCTATCGAATGGTGTATTGAACGAAGCGAAAACTCGATTTTTAATTTTTGGATACGGTAGTTTTCAGGTACGGTATTGTTGGAACGTTGCCAATTCGTGAACCATTTGATGTAGCGCTCTGAAAATTTAGCAGGGATCATATCTGATTTTTCCCTATCGAATGGTGTATTGAACGAAGCGAAAACTCAATTTTTAATTTTTGGATACGGTAGTTTTCAGGTACGGTATTGTTGGAACGTTGCCAATTCGTGAACCCTTTGATGTAGCGCTCTGAAAATTTAGCAGGGATCATATCTGATTTTTCCCTATCGAATGGTGTATTGAACGAAGCGAAAACTCAATTTTTAATTTTTGGATACGGTAGTTTTCAGGTACGGTATTGTTGGAACGTTGCCAATTCGTGAACCCTTTGATGTAGCGCTCTGAAAATTTAGCAGGGATCATATCTGATTTTTCCCTATCGAATGGTGTATTGAACGAAGCGAAAACTCAATTTTTAATTTTTGGATACGGTAGTTTTCAGGTACGGTATTGTTGGAACGTTGCCAATTCGTGAACCCTTTGATGTAGCGCTCTGAAAATTTAGCAGGGATCATATCTGATTTTTCCCTATCGAATGGTGTATTGAACGAAGCGAAAACTCAATTTTTAATTTTTGGATACGGTAGTTTTCAGGTACGGTATTGTTGGAACGTTGCCAATTCGTGAACCCTTTGATGTAGCGCTCTGAAAATTTAGCAGGGATCATATCTGATTTTTCCCTATCGAATGGTGTATTGAACGAAGCGAAAACTCGATTTTTAATTTTTGGATACGGTAGTTTTCAGGTACGGTATTGTTGGAACGTTGCCAATTCGTGAACCATTTGATGTAGCGCTCTGAAAATTTAGCAGGGATCATATCTGATTTTTCCCTATCGAATGGTGTATTGAACGAAGCGAAAACTCGATTTTTAATTTTTGGATACGGTAGTTTTCAGATACGGTATTGTTGGAACGTTGCCAATTCGTGAACCATTTGATGTAGCGCTCTGAAAATTTAGCAGGGATCATATCTGATTTTTCCCTATCGAATGGTGTATTGAACGAAGCGAAAACTCGATTTTTAATTTTTGGATACGGTAGTTTTCAGATACGGTATTGTTGGAACGTTGCCAATTCGTGAATCATTTGATGTAGCGCTCTGAAAATTTAGCAGGGTTCATATCTGATTTTTCCCTATCGAATGGTTTATTGAACGAAGCGAAAACTCGATTTTTAATTTTTGGATACTGTAGTTTTCAGTTACGGTATTGTTGGAACGTTGCCAATTCGTGAACCATTTGATGTAGTGCTCTGAAAATTTAGCAGGGATCATATCTGATTTTTCCCTATCGAATGGTTTATTGAACGAAGCGAAAACTCGATTTTTAATTTTTGGATACGGTAGTTTTCAGATACGGTATTGTTGGAACGTTGCCAATTCGTGAACCATTTGATGTAGCGCTCTGAAAATTTAGCAGGGATCATATCTGATTTTTCCCTATCGAATGGTGTATTGAACCAAGCGAAAACTCGATTTTTAATTTTTGGATACGGTAGTTTTCAGATACGGTATTGTTGGAACGTTGCCAATTCGTGAACCCTTTGATGTAGCGCTCTGAAAATTTAGCAGGGATCATATCTGATTTTTCCCTATCGAATGGTGTATTGAACGAAGCGAAAACTCGAATTTTAATTTTTGGATACGGTAGTTTTCAGATACGGTATTGTTGGAACGTTGCCAATTCGTGAACCATTTGATGTAGCGCTCTGAAAATTTAGCAGGGATCATATCTGATTTTTCCCTATCGAATGGTGTATTGAACCAAGCGAAAACTCGATTTTTAATTTTTGGATACGGTAGTTTTCAGATACGGTATTGTTGGAACGTTGCCAAATCGTGAACCCTTTGATGTAGCGCTCTGAAAATTTAGCAGGGATCATATCTGATTTTTCCCTATCGAATGGTGTATTGAACGAAGCGAAAACTCGAATTTTAATTTTTGGATACGGTAGTTTTCAGATACGGTATTGTTGGAACGTTGCCAATTCGTGAACCCTTTGATGTAGCGCTCTGAAAATTTAGCAGGGATCATATCTGATTTTTCCCTATCGAATGGTGTATTGAACGAAGCGAAAACGATTTTTAATTTTTGGATACGGTTGTCGTGGATCGTCAATCAAGTAGATCATATTCGCCCCCCTGTTATTGCCTCCATTTCGCCTAGTCAATTTCCCCCATTGTTATCTTATCGCTATCTGCTATCTAGATCCCCCGCTTAGTCATGCTTATTTCTCCGCTTCAATCTATTTTCGCTTATTTCGCTGGCCCCGCCCTCTAGCTACTGAGGGGCCAGAAGATTCTCCAGTTGCTATCTTTTCACCTCTTCCCCGTAGTGTGTCTGCTTATTGTGTGTGACTGTGACTTCGAGGAGTTGCAGTTACACAATAAGGAGGCACGCAGGAGGAGGTGGTTCGAGTATTTCGCTATCGAGTATTTCGCTTTTCGCTATTGTACTGTGCACAGATAAACTGTTGCTCATTATTCCGAGCAGAACGTATCTTGCCAGTCTTTCTTGCTGATCTACTTGGTAGATCACCACAACGGTAGTTTTCAGGTACGGTATTGTTGGAACGTTGCCATTTCGTGAACCCTTTGATGTAGCGCTCTGAAAATTTAGCAGGGATCATATCTGATTTTTCCCTATCGAATGGTGTATTGAACGAAGCGAAAACTCGATTTTTAATTTTTGGATACGGTAGTTTTCAGTTACGGTATTGTTGGAACGTTGCCAATTCGTGAACCATTTGATGTAGCGCTCTAAAATTTAGCAGGGATCATATCTGATTTTTCCCTATCGAATGGTTTATTGAACGAAGCGAAAACTCGATTTTTAATTTTTGGATACTGTAGTTTTCAGATACGGTATTGTTGGAACGTTGCCAATTCGTGAACCATTTGATGTAGCGCTCTGAAAATTTAGCAGGGATCTTATCTGATTTTTCCCTATCGAATGGTGTATTGAAAGAAGCGAAAACTCAATTTTTAATTTTTGGATACGGTAGTTTTCAGATACGGTATTGTTGGAACGTTGTCAATTCGTGAACCATTTGATGTAGCGCTCTGAAAATTTAGCAGGGATCATATCTGATTTTTCCCTATCGAATGGTTTATTGAACGAAGCGAAAACTCGATTTTTAATTTTTGGATACGGTAGTTTTCAGATACGGTATTGTTGGAACGTTGTCAATTCGTGAACCCTTTGATGTAGCGCTCTGAAAATTTAGCAGGGATCATATCTGATTTTTCCCTACCGAATGGTGTATTGAACGAAGCGAAAACTCGATTTTTAATTTTTGGATACGGTAGTTTTCAGATACGGTATTGTTGGAACGTTGCCAATTCGTGAATCATTTGATGTAGCGCTCTGAAAATTTAGCAGGGATCATATCTGATTTTTCCCTATCGAATGGTTTATTGAACGAAGCGAAAACTCAATTTTTAATTTTTGGATACTGTAGTTTTCAGATACGGTATTGTTGGAACGTTGCCAATTCGTGAACCCTTTGATGTAGCGCTCTGAAAATTTAGCAGGGTTCATATCTGATTTTTCCCTATCGAATGGTTTATTGAACGAAGCGAAAACTCGATTTTTAATTTTTGGATACGGTAGTTTTCAGATACGGTATTGTTGGAACGTTGCCAATTCGTGAACCCTTTGATGTAGCGCTCTGAAAATTTAGCAGGGTTCATATCTGATTTTTCCCTATCGAATGGTTTATTGAACGAAGCGAAAACTCGATTTTTAATTTTTGGATACGGTAGTTTTCAGATACGGTATTGTTGGAACGTTGCCAATTCGTGAACCCTTTGATGTAGCGCTCTGAAAATTTAGCAGGGATCATATCTGATTTTTCCCTATCGAATGGTTTATTGAACGAAGCGAAAACTCAATTTTTAATTTTTGGATACTGTAGTTTTCAGATACGGTATTGTTGGAACGTTGCCAATTCGTGAACCCTTTGATGTAGCGCTCTGAAAATTTAGCAGGGTTCATATCTGATTTTTCCCTATCGAATGGTTTATTGAACGAAGCGAAAACTCGATTTTTAATTTTTGGATACGGTAGTTTTCAGATACGGTATTGTTGGAACGTTGCCAATTCGTGAACCCTTTGATGTAGCGCTCTGAAAATTTAGCAGGGATCATATCTGATTTTTCCCTATCGAATGGTTTATTGAACGAAGCGAAAACTCGATTTTTAATTTTTGGATACGGTAGTTTTCAGATACGGTATTGTATTGGGCCTAGTCAATTTCCCCCATTGTTATCTTATCGCTATCTGCTATCTAGATCCCCCGCTTAGTCATGCTTATTTCTCCGCTTCAATCTATTTTCGCTTATTTCGCTGGCCCCGCCCTCTAGCTACTGAGGGGCCAGAAGATTCTCCAGTTGCTATCTTTTCACCTCTTCCCCGTAGTGTGTCTGCTTATTGTGTGTGACTGTGACTTCGAGGAGTTGCAGTTACACAATAAGGAGGCACGCAGGAGGAGGTGGTTCGAGTATTTCGCTATCGAGTATTTCGCTTTTCGCTATTGTACTGTGCACAGATAAACTGTTGCTCATTATTCCGAGCAGAACGTATCTTGCCAGTCTTTCTTGCTGATCTACTTGGTAGATCACCACATGGTGCATTTCTGTGGGCCGAAGACCCTGAGTTGTTCCGATTGGCGCAAGGAAATCGGTCTCAGCCGTCTGTTTGTTCTCACTGTCTCGGTAGCCTCACCGAGTTACGTGGGCGAACACGATAGCGAGCACTGATCATTCACTGAGCCGATCTAGCTCTCTGTCTTCGTAGTGGTAGCAGACCGCATCGTTGACACGAGGGCGGCTTCGGCGTCCTTCGATCCGATCTCGCCTCTGCCACACTCACGGTACGGTAGCCTCACCGTTCCTTCTGTGTGCACGAGCGCAGCTTCGGTCGTCCTAAAAACCGATCTTAGGCACTCACCTTTACGAACACTGCCTCGCAGTTTCGTCTAGTGTGCGGTGGCAAGCTTCGGCGACTTTCAAGTTGATTCCACGATCACAAGACTTCAACATGGTCGACACGGGCGATGGACATGAATCCGATGGAGCCTCGACTCCCAGTCAAGTGACCGCTCCATTCAAGAGCCCCCGCTCTACGGCATTGAGACGGGTCATCACTCAGAGGACCAATGCAGTGTTGAGACTCCTCTCGGCGACCACCGACCTCGTGGCGTCCATGGAGGAAAATCAAAATAATCGTGATCGCCTCCTCGAAGAGCGCTTGCGCGTCGTCGATACAGGTCGTGCTCACGCGCTCATCCTACTGCATCCCCTCGAGAGATCACTACAGATTATTCTCGATAAGATCGATGAGTGGGATACGATGATTGCCGGTATCACGGATGAAGCATTGCAAACGTTGGAGAGGACCTACCATGAGAACTACTTCTCTACTCTTCTTGAGCCTTACTGTACCACCCGTGAGAAGTTCGCAGATGATGAGGACCATACCTACCTGACTCTCTTCCGCTTGGATTGTGAAGACGCGATCTCTCATCTTCAGACCATTCGCGATTCAGTCTCGGAGACATCTCAGACGCCCAATGCGAGTGGCGTTCAATCTCTGAATGGCGATGCTGTTTCCCCCACTCGTGTCCATTCGGGACCTCGATCGAGCGACCACTCTGGATCTCAGATTGTGCCTCATCTGCATCTATCCATCGACACTGAAAACGCCGAGACAGGACCCTCTCTTCCCTCTACTCGCCAGGGTCGGGCCGCGTTTTCTCGTCCTTTGATCTCTCCCACTTCCGCTGCGAGAGAGCGAGCCAGTCATGCTGAGTCACTCTTGTTGCATAGAGAGGCGGCGGAGGGGCCGAACGCAGATGGGAGGCAGATCTCTCTTCCTCCCCCTCGCACTGATACACAGCGCGACGAGGAGAGAAGAAAGATCGAGGAACGTCAGATGGAGATTGATAAGAGAGAAGAAGAGAAGCGAATTGGTGGAATGAGGGATCAGCGGAGCCAGGGAACCGGGATACATCAAGGCTCAATTCGTCATCGGGGTGACGCGTCCGTTCCTGGCGCCACCTACATGCCTGCACCAGCATTCCCTCAAGGATCTCATTTCCAATCAAAGCATCCACATCCCTTCGTCCATCATCCCCCCTCCCAGTCGGCTCCTTTCATGATCATGCCGCAGTCGATCTCTCTACCTACTATGCCCTTACCGAGTTTCGACGGGCGCGAGCCATGGACGTTCCAGTCATTCATCGCGACTTTCGAGTCCCTGGTTCTGGCGCAGCCTGACTGATCACTCGAAGCTTTTCTTCTTGCGGAGTTGCCTGAAAGGCGAGGCGCTGGACTCCGTCAGTAGTATTGTGGCCCGGGAGGGCTGCTATCTAGCTGCTCGCAATCGTCTGAACTCCGTATATGAGAAGGGAACACCGTTGATGGCGGCTCAGCTGAGACAAGCTATCAGAGAAATGAAGAAGCCGTCTGAGAATTGTGGAGTGAAAGAAGAATTGAAGACAGTAAGAGACATTCTCAGTGTCATCTCTCAACTTCTGTCTCTTCCGAACGAAGTTGACCATCCAGTACTCACGGATCAAGTTATCACTAAGCTGGGAGAAAAGGCGTCCAAGAAGGCCATCAAGACTAGAGTGACGAATCCATCGCTCGAGACTATCGAACTACTCGAGAAGATGGAAGAAACTCTAATGGCTGATCTGGTCGTCGAGAAGATCGTCAAAGTGAATAACAAAGGAGCAAGTCATCACTCGAAGAAAGAGAATGTGAGAAGTACTGTCGACCGGTGTGACAATTCAGAAGAAGACGAAGAGGAAGCTGCTAACCAAACGGTAATGGCTGTATACCCGAATCGATCCACTCTTCCACTATCAGTCGACAAGAGCTCACAGTCTAAGTGTGCATTCTGTTCGAAGCACCCTGCGGGTCAAGAAGACCGTTGTCGATTGTACTCAACACCCGACGAACGCTCTTCCAGATGTCGCATGCTTCGACTGTGCTTCCGTTGCTTAGTGGGTGGCTCCTCTCATAATTTCAAGAAGTGCGAAGAAGTGTGTGCCCATTGCAACGGAAGACACCATAAATCCCTCTGTAAGAAGAACTCCTCCAAGAAGGTAGACAGTGCGAGGAATGACGGAGTGCAAATATGTCTGGAAGATCTTTCCGAGCACGATATGGAGAACTACTACAATGAACTTGAGAGAGAACGAGACGATGTATGCCATGAGAAGGTGCTTCGAGACATCGTGGGAACAACTACAACTCAAGTGATTCCGCGAGTCTCCAGAATAAAGAGCTCCAAGCTCTTCACTTGCAGAGCAGAATTGATCCATCCCACGAACGGTCGGATCCATGATGTCAATCTTATGATTGACCCAGGAGCTAGTGTGTGCCTTATCTCCGAACGAACCGCCAAGATTCTGTCACTCAACTGCAAAGGTATCGTCGAGACTGGCTTCACTGGCGTGGGAGGAAAGGAGTGTGAATTCAGAGAGTACCGAGTTCACGAGATCTCAATCAAGAGTCCAATCACAACTGCATCTCCTCTGGTAGTTGAAGCTTATGAGTTCCCCGATCCCCTCACTGAAGAAGAGAGACAGTATGAATTCGACGCCAGAGATCGACAGTTCGTGAAGAAACAGAAAGTGGATAGACTTATTCTCGACGATGTGGAGGGACCACTGGATATTCTCGTGTGCATGAAGGAGTTCCTGAGAGTCAGCAATGCAGGAAAGAAGAGCATCGAGCTGCCTAGCGGAATGGTGTTATTCCCCACTGTGTTTGGATACATTCGGTGCGGAGCTCCAAGTAGTCGCAATGAGAAGAACTCTCTCCAATGCATGATGGCGGAAAGAATCAATATGATGCACGAAGTTGAGAGATGGGATCCAAGCAAAGTGGTGTCGGTGTCGAAGAGAAGAAGACTTCCAAGTGGAACAATGAACGTGGATCTGGTGAACAAGGTAACGCAAATGGAAGACGCTCGATCAAAGCTGATGATGGAGAACCTTTCTCGATTCTTGTGTGCTGATCTCGCTCACACTGAGTTCGAGAAAGACCTGTCCGATGAGGAAGTCCGCATGCACTTCAAGGAAACTCTTAGTTTCACGGAAGGCGAAGGCTACACCGTCAGATGGGCTCGGAAACCTGGCTGTGAGAACCTACCATCCAATCTCCCGGTCGCGTTCCAAAGGCTGATTCAGCATAGAGCATGGCGCAATCCAACGATCAGAGAAGCGATCAATGAACAGGTCAACGATCTCCTCAAACGAGGAAAGATCGACTGTGAGAGAGGAGAATGTTATTACATGCCTCACCAGGTTGTGGAAAGAGCTGAGAAGGAGACCACGCGCGTGAGAATGGTCTTCGACGCCTCTTCTCACGGCCATAACGCCCCATCGCTCAATGATATGCTCTGGGGAGGGCCCTCCGATCTTGCTAAAGTCCCTTCTCTACTAATGCAATTCAGAGCGCGTCCAATGGTGGTCTGTGGAGATGTCGAAAAGGCCTTCCATACTGTGAAGCTTCACAAAGGAGACCGTAATCTCTGCCGTTTCCTGTGGATTCGAGAAGGAGGAACGAAACCGGACAGTCCATACGATGAGAATGTAATTCATTTACGGTTCATCGTTGTACCATTCGGAGTTGTTCAGTCACCGTTCCTACTGAATTCTGTGATTGCTCATCACAGGCAGAAGAAGATCGATAAATTGAAAGCAGAACTGCAGGAAGACTCTGCCAATGAGGAGATAGTGAGACAGATTGCTCTCTGTAGTGATATCATGCTGAATATATATGTCGACAATGTATGTTTCGGCGCAGATCAAGCAGATGAGTTAATGAACAGCATAATCACTGCTAAGGCGACATTCCGTGAAATGGCGATGAATTTACGTCAATTCCTGACGTCAGATCCTCAGATCAACAGCCAGATTCCTCCAGAAGACAGAGCAGGAGGTGAAGAAGGATGTATCAAGATCCTCGGAATTCCTTGGAATTCCAATACCGACTCTTTCGAACTCAAGATCAACGTGAAAGAGGATGTGGAGATCAAGAGGGAATACGTAAGCGAAGCATCATCGATCTGCGATCCCGAAGGACGCCTCGCTCCGCTGACACTTCCTCTGAAGAGAGTAATGCAACGATTATGCACTGGAGCTCTCAATCGGGACTGGAGCAGACGATTGACAGCGGAAGAAATCAAGATGGCAAAGGAATGCTTAGCTAAGGTCAACGGTTTCAAGTATTCATTGCCAAGTATTCATTGCTTCAGTCGCCCGCCTCATGGGGATCTCCCTGAAAGCAGAGCTATCTTCTCGCCCGCTTTCAACGTCACTGGGCTCGATTACTTTGGACCCGTATCGTATCGATCAGATTCAGGCGACGAAGATAAGTGCTACGTTCTCCTATTCACTTGTGGAACCACTCGCGCGGTACATCTCGAGCTTGTACGAAACATGTCCATCGGTGATTTCCTGCACGCTTACTGTCGATTCGCGAATCGCCGCACTACTCCCAAAGTGATATGGAGCGACAACGCACCCACCTTCCATCTGGCAGACAAACTCTTCAAGAAATCCTCCGAGTATCTCCGCCTTCTCGATGATCCGAAAGGAGAGATCGGGAGTTTCATCGCCTATTATGGAACGAAGTGGAGATTCAGCACGCCCAATTCGCCGTGGTTCGGTGGGTTTTGGGAGCGTCTGGTAGGCGTCGTCAAGCGATGCCTATTTAAGACAATGGGAAGATCTATCCTTCCATGGTGTGAGTTGGAAACTCTACTCACCTATGCGGAAGCAACAGTGAATTCCCGTCCGCTGATGCCTGTCCCTCACGATATCAAAGATTTTCTGGACATTCCTGTGATGAGGCCCGTCGATTTCCTACTTCCTGGAGCACGATGTGCGATGGCAGAAGATGATGATGAAGAAGAGGAATGGGTGATTGATGGTATCCCGAAGGAATTGACACCAGCCGCTAGGACAGCTATCAAGATGATGAGAGCTCGAAAGAAGACCCAGATTCGGTTCTGGAAACTGTGGAATGATTACTACTTAACTTCTCTTCGTGAACGCCATCTGGACAAGAAGCGAAAGGGAAAGTACAGCACGGATAAGATCGTCATCGGTATGTATGTGTTGATCGTTGAAGAATTGCTTCCTCGAGGGAACTGGCTCATGGGTCGTATCACGGCAGTCAAACCAAGTAAGGACGGATACATTCGATTTGTGACAGTCCTGACGGAAAATGGTACAACTACGGAGCGACCTGTGGAGCATCTCATTCCCATGGAATTGGAGCTGGAAGAGATGGGACTGTTCTCGTTCGATGAAGACGAATATCTGGAGAGGCTGGAACAAGTGGAAAAGGAAGAAGGAAGCAGAGGCTCGGTCCCTCGCTATAATCTTCGTCCTCGAAAGACCAAGGGCAAGTCCATTGATGAGAAATTGGAAGATCTGCGACATCTGCAACAGTATCATACTCCTCCTTCATTATCTCACCATATCAATGAAGTGCCCGAATTGTCGAGATCACGTGGACCGTGGACGAGATTTAGTCTTCCTTACTCTTCGATGGGTCTGATCTGTTGTATCCTAGCATTGTCCGTTCCAACTGGATATGCTCGATTAATCGAGGAGTCTATCGAATGCCTTCCGCACGGTGTTTCGGTCAATGCGACTCCCGGATACGGACTCCAGATCTGCTCGGCAGTACAATGCCATCTGATTCCTCCACAGGAGAATCCTGGCTCAGTCACGGTCATCTTTCCACCTTCTCTCAGCGCGATATCATTCGAGGTATTCGTGAAGCTAGTAACGGAAAATACCACCTATGTTGAGAAGAGAACCTGTCCCGCGTCTGATGTGTGCCACAACATGAGAGATGTATGGTCCATAGATCATATTACCCATCCTCGATGTTTTCCAGTGACAGCGATATTCATCGCGGTTTCTATCCTGTATGGAGTGGTTACGCTATTGACCGTTGTCGTGCACATGATCTGCTACAAGCCAGTCACAGGAGCAGAACTTTTGAGCAAACTGTGGAGATGTCATTTTCTCGCGTTACGACTACTGGCCCGTTTTTTCCATACTTTGCTTATCCTGATCACTGCTCCTGCACGATGGATCGTGACACGCATTCGTCGCCCGCCGAGGGTTCGTCGGGAAGATCGACGAAGGGAGACGAACCGAAGTATCAGACGCAGCACCAGAGATATGCTCGGCATACTGGCCATTCTCTCGTTTCTATCTGCTTGCAGTCTAGCCACGGGTTGTAACCATGCCATCATCACATCCGATCAGATCCGACAGTGCTCGGGCAAAGAGTGTAAATCAGAGAGAGGATTAGAGATTTCAATGGATTCCCTATCCAGAACCGGATGTATCGAGTTTCTCAGCGGAGTCACCGGTGAAATGGAAGGTTCGATCACTCTGGAAGTGCTTGCGAATGAGCTGACTTGTGTCAAAAGGACGGAAGGACTACATCGAGAGGCTGACGTGCACGTGGCTTCATCAAAACGATGTTTTTCGATGGGAAGTTGTGACGGGAAACACTGTGAAGAGATGAAGAGAGATGACCGCCTCGAAGAGTTTGACCATGTCTCTCAGTGGCCAGGACACAGTTACTGCTATGAAAGCTGCGGAGGATGGGAGTGCGCTTGTGTCTCCTTTCATTCAGGATGCCTCCTCTACAGGACCTACCTCGTTCCCACCTCTCAAAAGGTGTACGAGTCCATGAGATGCACAACATGGATAAACCGAGTGACTCTGCGAGTGAACACTACGTTCGGAGGAGTGCCCACTTCCTCTACTCTAACACTCCGAGAAGGAGAGTTCTCCCGGAGCTTAGAGAAGGAAGGAATTGTTATCATTCGGATGGAAGAGATCGAGAAACCAGCACACACGGATTATCTTACCTCTGACTTCCTGTTCGACGGTGTGAGAATGGCAGCAACCAGAAATCTACGGCCAAACAACATCTGCCAAGATGTGGAATCGGCAATAGATTTCAAATGCAGAGCAACGGAGACGTGTGTCTGCCGACCAGCAACAGTCAAGGTAACATGTGACTGCGATAGTACTACACTCGAGGAACAGTTCACGGTGACTGAGACTCTACCGATAAAGCTTCCATCTATGGAGATTGCTCTGAATAATGCAACTCTCACCCCGATCATCCGTCTAAATCGAGGGAACGTAAGAGTGTATGTTCTTCTGGCAGAACATATGCAGCAGACCAGAGTTCGCACAGATGAAACACGGTGTGTCGTATCTGCAATGCCATTGTCAGACTGCTACAGTTGCCCTCAAGGTGCGAAGGCCGTTCTGGACTGTGTGTCAGAATGGAGAACAGAAGCTGTAATCTCATGTGGTGGAAATACATTCAGCATCCCCTGTGATTCTCCAAGCATTCGATCAGAGAGAAGACTTCACTTCGATAAGAGCGACGTGAATATCAAATGTCAAGCGACGTGCGATAACAGAGAGATTACAATCAAGGGACACCTATTCACCCCTCCCCATCTATCTCTATCCAATACGATGACTAGAATCAAGGGAGGAGAAGTACCACGAGGAGAGATCATGCCGGATATCGGACCTATCTTGGATATAATTCAAGAGTATTGGAAAGAATCGGTACTGATTGGTACAATTGCCCTGTTAACCTATCTACTAACAGTGGCTATGGTGATGATGGGACCCTCCCTTGTAGTCGCCAGACTGTCCTTCTGGATTCGTCGCCTTTGCCCCGTCAAAGGACGCTATAAGACAATCTGACTAGCAAGAAGAAGTGAGAAGAGACATGTGTGTTTTAATCAAGCTCACTGCCCAGGAGAACATTGAGATCCTTCTCTCCATCTTATCCACCTTCTCGACACTTTCTCCTTCTCGTCTTCTCCATCTGCTCTTCATCTTCAGTCGTCTTCGTCTGCTGCGGCTATTCCCTCGCGGGGAGTGTCGTGGATCGTCAATCAAGTAGATCATATTCGCCCCCCTGTTATTGCCTCCATTTCGCCTAGTCAATTTCCCCCATTGTTATCTTATCGCTATCTGCTATCTAGATCCCCCGCTTAGTCATGCTTATTTCTCCGCTTCAATCTATTTTCGCTAATTTCGCTGGCCCCGCCCTCTAGCTACTGAGGGGCCAGAAGATTCTCCAGTTGCTATCTTTTCACCTCTTCCCCGTAGTGTGTCTGCTTATTGTGTGTGACTGTGACTTCGAGGAGTTGCAGTTACACAATAAGGAGGCACGCAGGAGGAGGTGGTTCGAGTATTTCGCTATCGAGTATTTCGCTTTTCGCTATTGTACTGTGCACAGATAAACTGTTGCTCATTATTCCGAGCAGAACGTATCTTGCCAGTCTTTCTTGCTGATCTACTTGGTAGATCACCACAACGGTAGTTTTCAGGTACGGTATTGTTGGAACGTTGCCATTTCGTGAACCCTTTGATGTAGCGCTCTGAAAATTTAGCAGGGATCATATCTGATTTTTCCCTATCGAATGGTGTATTGAACGAAGCGAAAACTCGATTTTTAATTTTTGGATACGGTAGTTTTCAGTTACGGTATTGTTGGAACGTTGCCATTTCGTGAACCCTTTGATGTAGCGCTCTGAAAATTTAGCAGGGATCATATCTGATTTTTCCCTATCGAATGGTGTATTGAACGAAGCGAAAACTCGATTTTTAATTTTTGGATACGGTAGTTTTCAGTTACGGTATTGTTGGAACGTTGCCAATTCGTGAACCATTTGATGTAGCGCTCTGAAAATTTAGCAGGGATCTTATCTGATTTTTCCCTATCGAATGGTGTATTGAAAGAAGCGAAAACTCAATTTTTAATTTTTGGATACGGTAGTTTTCAGATACGGTATTGTTGGAACGTTGTCAATTCGTGAACCATTTGATGTAGCGCTCTGAAAATTTAGCAGGGATCATATCTGATTTTTCCCTATCGAATGGTTTATTGAACGAAGCGAAAACTCGATTTTTAATTTTTGGATACGGTAGTTTTCAGATACGGTATTGTTGGAACGTTGTCAATTCGTGAACCCTTTGATGTAGCGCTCTGAAAATTTAGCAGGGATCATATCTGATTTTTCCCTACCGAATGGTGTATTGAACGAAGCGAAAACTCGATTTTTAATTTTTGGATACGGTAGTTTTCAGATACGGTATTGTTGGAACGTTGCCAATTCGTGAATCATTTGATGTAGCGCTCTGAAAATTTAGCAGGGATCATATCTGATTTTTCCCTATCGAATGGTTTATTGAACGAAGCGAAAACTCGATTTTTAATTTTTGGATACGGTAGTTTTCAGATACGGTATTGTTGGAACGTTGCCAATTCGTGAACCCTTTGATGTAGCGCTCTGAAAATTTAGCAGGGTTCATATCTGATTTTTCCCTATCGAATGGTTTATTGAACGAAGCGAAAACTCGATTTTTAATTTTTGGATACGGTAGTTTTCAGATACGGTATTGTTGGAACGTTGCCAATTCGTGAACCCTTTGATGTAGCGCTCTGAAAATTTAGCAGGGATCATATCTGATTTTTCCCTATCGAATGGTTTATTGAACGAAGCGAAAACTCAATTTTTAATTTTTGGATACTGTAGTTTTCAGATACGGTATTGTTGGAACGTTGCCAATTCGTGAACCCTTTGATGTAGCGCTCTGAAAATTTAGCAGGGTTCATATCTGATTTTTCCCTATCGAATGGTTTATTGAACGAAGCGAAAACTCGATTTTTAATTTTTGGATACGGTAGTTTTCAGATACGGTATTGTTGGAACGTTGCCAATTCGTGAACCCTTTGATGTAGCGCTCTGAAAATTTAGCAGGGATCATATCTGATTTTTCCCTATCGAATGGTTTATTGAACGAAGCGAAAACTCGATTTTTAATTTTTGGATACGGTAGTTTTCAGATACGGTATTGTTGGAACGTTGCCAATTCGTGAACCCTTTGATGTAGCGCTCTGAAAATTTAGCAGGGATCATATCTGATTTTTCCCTATCGAATGGTGTATTGAACGAAGCGAAAACTCGATTTTTAATTTTTGGATACGGTAGTTTTCAGGTACGGTATTGTTGGAACGTTGCCAATTCGTGAACCCTTTGATGTAGCGCTCTGAAAATTTAGCAGGGATCATATCTGATTTTTCCCTATCGAATGGTGTATTGAACGAAGCGAAAACTCGATTTTTAATTTTTGGATACGGTAGTTTTCAGGTACGGTATTGTTGGAACGTTGCCAATTCGTGAACCATTTGATGTAGCGCTCTGGAAATTTAGCAGGGATCATATCTGATTTTTCCCTATCGAATGGTGTATTGAACGAAGCGAAAACTCGATTTTTAATTTTTGGATACGGTAGTTTTCAGTTACGGTATTGTTGGAACGTTGCCAATTCGTGAACCCTTTGATGTAGCGCTCTGAAAATTTAGCAGGGATCATATCTGATTTTTCCCTATCGAATGGTTTATTGAACGAAGCGAAAACTCGATTTTTAATTTTTGGATACGGTAGTTTTCAGATACGGTATTGTTGGAACGTTGCCAATTCGTGAACCATTTGATGTAGCGCTCTGAAAATTTAGCAGGGTTCATATCTGATTTTTCCCTATCGAATGGCGTATTGAACGAAGCAAAAACTCGATTTTTAATTTGTGGATACGGTAGTTTTCAGTTACGGTATTGTTGGAACGTTGCCAATTCGTGAACCCTTTGATGTAGCTCTCTGAAAATTTAGCAGGGATCATATCTGATTTTTCCCTACTGAATGGTGTATTGAACGAAGCGAAAACTCGATTTTTAATTTTTGGATACGGTAATTTTCAGTTACGGTATTGTTGGAACGTTGCCAATTCGTGAACCCTTTGATGTAGCTCTCTGAAAATTTAGCAGGGATCATATCTGATTTTTCCCTACTGAATGGTGTATTGAACGAAGCGAAAACTCGATTTTTAATTTTTGGATACGGTAATTTTCAGTTACGGTATTGTTGGAACGTTGCCAATTCGTGAACCCTTTGATGTAGCGCTCTGAAAATTTAGCAGGGATCATATCTGATTTTTCCCTATCGAATGGTGTATTGAACGAAGCGAAAACTCGATTTTTAATTTTTGGATACGGTAGTTTTCAGGTACGGTATTGTTGGAACGTTGCCAATTCGTGAACCCTTTGATGTAGCGCTCTGAAAATTTAGCAGGGATCATATCTGATTTTTCCCTATCGAATGGTGTATTGAACGAAGCGAAAACTCGATTTTTAATTTTTGGATACTGTAGTTTTCAGTTACGGTATTGTTGGAACGTTGCCATTTCGTGAACCATTTGATGTAGCGCTCTGAAAATTTAGCAGATATCGTTTCTGATTTTTCCCTATTTAATGGTGTATTGAACGAAGCGAAAACTCGATTTTTAATTTTTGGATACGGTAGTTTTCAGGTACGGTACAACGGAACCAGGTACCACGAGGTACCATGGATCTAGGTGCCACGGTACCAGGTACCATGGATCCAGGTACCACTGTACCAGGTACCACTGAACCAGGTATCACGGAACCAGGTACCACGAATCCAGGTATAACGGAACCAGGTGCCACGGTACCAGGTACCATGGATCCAGGTACCACGGTACCAGGTACCACTGAACCAGGTACCACGGAACCAGGTACCACGAATCCAGGTATAACGGAACCAGGTACCACGGATCCTGGTACCACGGAACCAGGTACCACGAATGCAGGTACCACGGAACCAGGTACCACGGATCCAGGTGCCCGGGAACCAGGTACCACGAAACCAGGTACCATGTATCCAGATACCACGGATCCAGGGACCACGGAACCAGGTACCACGGTACCAGGAACCATGGATCCAGGTGCCCCGGAACCAGGTACCATGGATCCAGGTACCACGGAACCAGGTACCACGAATCCAGGTACCACGGAACCAGGTACCACGGATCCAGGTGCCCGGGAACCAGGTACCACGAAACCAGGTACCATGTATCCAGATACCACGGATCCAGGGACCACGGAACCAGGTACCACGGATCCAGATACCATGGATCCAGGTACCACGGTACCAGGTACCACGGATCCAGGTGCCCCGGAACCAGGTACCATGGATCCAGGTACCACGAATCCAGGTACCACGGAACCAGGCACCACGGATCCAGGAGCCCCGGAACCAGGTACCACGATACCAGGTAACCCGGATCCAGGTACCACGTAACCAGGTACATTGCCACGTAACTAGGTGAAGATCCATAATCATTTTAATCTTCATTCTCACTCCCTCACTTATCCCTCATTTTACTATTCCCTAATCCCTTCATTCTTCCCTCTCATCCCCTCACTTATCCCTCATTTTAATATTCCGAGATCAATTTGCCTACTCACTCCAGCCTATATATACCCCCCTCCTCCCTCTTCCATCCATTCGCTCGTCGCTCGCTCTCCTCGCCCTCTCCTCTCTCCTTCTTCACTTCTCGCAGAAGGTACGACCTCCCCTCCCTCCCTCCCTCTCCTCATACCCCTCCTTCCAGTTCCCTCCTATTAGATATCTATCTTAGTCCTCCATGTATCTTGACCCTGGATCTGGATATTCAACCTCATTGTTTATCCAGGGTATCATTTGAGGATCTCTTAGATATCTTTAGGGTAAGTCGTGGGTATCTCTTGAAAATCTTTTGGTTATCTCTTAGTATCTCTTGAGTGTCTTTTGAATATCTCAAGAATATTATTTTATCACGGAAGTCTGTTCTCTGCCTGCGTCTTAGATCACTGAATCCTTTGATCACCGTCTCTCCCTCTCTTTAGAAGATCGGAGGTCTCCCTTCCCTTCCCTCTCCCTCTTCCTTCCTCTCATTCAGTCTCTCTTCCACCACCATCGATGGTGCCTCCTCTTTCTCTTCTTCATTTTCGATAGCTCTTTAATGTTTTCTCGATCTAGCCTTTTCCATTCCATTCTGCTTTCGACACTGGCGTGCGCGAACTCATTCATTCCCCTCTTTGCGCCACTTTATTTGCGTCATTCACTTAGTTTAATTTGATGTTATTCATGAAAAAACTTCGTTGAACCCACCTTGACAACCTAAAAAAAGTGCTTACTCTTCCTCTCCACTAGCTCTTGATTTAGATTCATTTGCGAACATCTCTCAGTCATTTAATTGCTTTTCCCATTCCGTAGTCTGAATTTCATTACTGCAGTATCATTTAGTAACAGTACTGCTCACTAAGTTGCTTATCTTACTTCTGTTAACGCATTGCTTCTGGTAAAATGTATTTCTGCCCGACGACCCTGCCTTCTATTCACTTGCTTCCCTCTTCCTTTGTTTCACTTCACTTCCTCCCCCGATCCCATTGCTTTACCTTCAGTTACTGTGCGATCGATGTCTCTATGATTTCTGCTGAATCTTATTACCACCCCCCCCCCCGAAATCCCTTTATTCGCTTACATATTATTATTTTTTTGAAGTAATTCCATTTCATTTCCCATGCCCTCTCACTTGACAACTTCATTTCGGTCTGGCAGACGCCATAGGCCCTATCCTTACTCAACGTTATCGATCTAGCGAGTTGCATTTTCTGTTCCACTCTGACGTTATTGTACGCTTCCTTCGCGTCTAGTCAACATAATTCTAGGCGTCGAACAGTGATGCCTCGAGTACTTCCTCGCAACCGCCGCCCCCGCGGAGGAGCAGCTAAAGCCGGTTAGTATCTTCTTTAAATTATCTTTATGCTCCTTATACTATTCTAATCTACACTTTTTCAGGAATCAATCGACTTTCTGTCGACGAGCTGGTGGAGATCAACTGGCGATGGATGGAGCAACTTGGATGCGAGGGAGGTCAGTAGGCTAGTGGGAGAGGCTGAATAGGAATTTATTATTGTTGTGGGGACAGTAAAACATGAACTAAGGGGAACTTTTGAAAAAAATATAGAGATTTACCACTGCATTAAGCATGAATAGTGAGACCATGTCTTGAAAATATAGCGATTAGGACTCTAACTTATTAGAGTATATGACAGAATGCAGAAATTACAGAACTCGCACCCTATCTGTTGTCTATATTGGTTTTCCCCGGTTTCATATTGAGTGATCTGCATATCTCAGGACCTCCCATCATGCAGTTCAGCGGCGCTCCGGTTAGGCTGCTAGAGAGGAGGATCAAGGAGTCGGAGGTACGCCCGATCAAGGACGGCAACCTCCGCACTCCCAAGCCCAATCCACCCAAGGACGCAAAGCCGGTCAAGAAGAAGGTAATTCTTTCTTATTTTTATCCGTACTTCGTAAAATATAATCTACTCATTAGTGAAAAAAACATGTTGATCCGAGTTGTTTAGGATCCTTCTATGGATTCACAATGCTTGAACTGATTAATGTAGTTTACTCAAACTTATTTGCGAATTGACGATAAAACATTTTCAAGTTTAATTTATTTTTTATTCATTTTAGCTCCTTCTGGAGCGACGGTTGAAGGAGGACTTTGTCGTCTCTCCACCTCAGCTGGCCCTCCCTCAACCTCCGGTAATATTTCATTTTATCAGGCTTATTGAATCCAAAACTTTCGTTTTTTTTCTCGAAATCGAATTTGGCATCAGTGTGATTAACAATTTCATATTTTAGCGAAATGAGCAAATATGAACTAGCATTCCATCTGAAAAAGTTTGGGCACATTTTGGCAGTAAACAATACATTTCAGTCGTTCTTCCATCTAATGCTGGAGGCATCGAAGAATGCAGCAACTGCCGACGCCGGACTCGTCAATACGCAGAGGAAGGTTAAGCTGGAGGCGATGAAGAAGGCAGTTAGTATTTATTCTTATATTGTTACTAATATGTAAACAGATTAGCAACAATTTGAGGGTTTTGATGTGGCTAAGAAATTCTTGGTACCCTATTTTTATCTCATACTTCAGTCCAACCAACTTAAGTGTTGATCTTTGATCTCTAGATCATAGAATGATCAAACCGATAACGGTTATTGCAGGCCGAGGAACAGCGCACTCGTCAGGAGGCGAAGGAGCGCCGACGCATCACCAGCGCAGCCAAGCGTGCCGGTCTCGCTTTGCATCCCGTCAAGTAAGCACTTCTATCTACTTCCAAATATTTTATCAAGCTATATTAAAAAAGCTGACATCGAACAAATACCTAAGACAATTTCTTTATATTCAGGAAGACCGCCCGCTCCCGCTCCAAGGAAGATCCGCTGACGAGGATTCTCGCTGATTTGGACAATCGCTAAGGATCTTCTCCTCTTTTCTCCCTCGGATCTTTGTTGCGCCACGCTTGTTGATGCTTCCGTTGAGTTGGCGATAAATCTTGTTAAGCCTTTCATTCTTGTATTATTACTTGGGGACAAAAAAATGAAAAAAATATGCATAGTCATGAAAAGGATTGTATGATAAAGAACTCTGAATAGGAGCACAATTAACTAACTGATTCCATATTTAAATTTCGACATTCCCTCTGTCTTCTTGTCCGCTCTCCTTCATCCTTCTCCTTCCTTCGTCAGACTGGCCGACTGTTGGGGATCGCGTGAAATGGATGAGAGATTATTTTGTCTTAGATGTGTAGCTAAGCTGTATTCCTAAGCTGTAGCTATATTCCTTCTTTTTTTTGTAGGATCAATCGCTCACCTCCGCGTCGTAGGCATTCACTAGTCATTGTGACTTGGAAACGGTTGCTTTGATCGTTGATCTCCCACTCTTCTCTTCGATGGCACCCTTTCCTCTCGACGGGACAAGGGAATGTGGTGTTTTGCAGAGAGATCAGAGTCAACAATTAATTTGTAATTATTTCCCGCATTAATTAGCGATAGTGTGAGGGATCCGATATATCCGGTCGATCGATGAGTCCCGGTGGACGTGCACCTCGCGGCGCCTGCCGATCTTCGCCCGGTTAGTCGGTTTATCTCGCTCGATTGAATAGGGAGGATGATTTGAAAAACAAACAAGTAAAGCTAAGGGATAGGAAATTCAGGGATTTTCAGGGTAAATTTTTCATGGGAAATTCAGGGTAACTGAAAACTACCGTACCGTCAACTGGGAATAAAACGTTCCACAGACGATATTTTATCATAAAACACAATAATGGCTCCTATTTCCGTCAGAGTTGATGAAAATGCACAAATTTTGGAATTTGGGCGTTTCAAGTGATGATCTTTCAGACACAGATAAAAAGAAATAGTCGAAAACTTAAGAAAGTACAGTATCAAAAGCGTGGTGTGTGGTGTAATTTCGAGCTGCGGAGTGCGTGTGACGTGCACCAGTGTACTTCTCAATTTGCCATTTTTTACACATATCGGTTGAAATACGAAATGTATCAATTGAATGCCTCGAGGGCGAAAAATGGCAAATTGAGAATTGCACCGGTGCACGTCACACGCACTCCGCGGCTCGAAATCACACCACACACCACGCTTTTGATAGTGTACTTTCTTGAGTTTTTGACTATTTCTTTTTATCTGTGTCTTAAAGACCATCACTTGAAACGCCCAAATTCCGAAAATTGTGCAATTGCATCAACTCTGGCGGAAATGGGAGCCATTATGGTGTTTTATGATAAAATATGATAAAATATCGTCTGTAGAACGTTTTATTCCCAGTTGACGGTATCCAAAAATTAAAAATCGAGTTTTCGCTTCGTTCAATACACCATTCGATAGGGAAAAATCAGATATGATCCTTGCTAAATTTTCAGAGCGCTACATCAAAGGGTTCACGAATTGGCAACGTTCCAACAATACCGTATCTGAAAACTACCGTATCCAAAAATTAAAAATTGAGTTTTCGCTTCGTTCAATACACCATTCGATAGGGAAAAATCAGATATGATCCCTTCTAAATTTTCAGAGCGCTACATCAAATGGTTCACGAATTGGCAACGTTCCAACAATACCGTATCTGAAAACTACAGTATCCAAAAATTAAAAATCGAGTTTTCGCTTCGTTCAATACACCATTCGATAGGCAAAAATCAGATATGATCCCTGCTAAATTTTCAGAGCGCTACATCAAATGGTTCACGAATTGGCAACGTTCCAACAATACCGTACCTGAAAACTACCGTATCCAAAAATTAAAAATTGAGTTTTCGCTTCGTTCAATACACCATTCGATAGGGAAAAATCAGAAATGATCCCTGCTAAATTTTCAGAGCGCTACATCAAAGGGTTCACGAATTGGCAACGTTCCAACAATAACGTATCTGAAAACTACAGTATCCAAAAATTAAAAATCGAGTTTTCGCTTCGTTCAATACACCATTCGATAGGGAAAAATCAGATATGATCCCTGCTAAATTTTCAGAGCGCTACATCAAAAGGTTCACGAATTGGCAACGTTCCAAAAATACCGTATCTGAAAACTACCGTATCCAAAAATTGAAAATCGAGTTTTCGCTTCGTTCAATACACCATTCGATAGGGAAAAATCAGATATGATCCCTGCTAAATTTTCAGAGCGCTACATCAAAGGGTTCACGAATTGGCAACGTTCCAACAATAACGTATCTGAAAACTACAGTATCCAAAATTTAAAAATCGAGTTTTCGCTTCGTTCAATACACCATTCGATAGGGAAAAATCAGATATGATCCCTGCTAAATTTTCAGAGCGCTACATCAAATGGTTCACGAATTGGCAACGTTCCAACAATACCGTATCTGAAAACTACAGTATCCAAAAATTAAAAATCGAGTTTTCGCTTCGTTCAATACACCATTCGATAGGGAAAAATCAGATATGATCCTTGCTAAATTTTCAGAGCGCTACATCAAAGGGTTCACGAATTGGCAACGTTCCAACAATACCGTATCTGAAAACTACCGTATCCAAAAATTAAAAATTGAGTTTTCGCTTCGTTCAATACACCATTCGATAGGGAAAAATCAGATATGATCCCTTCTAAATTTTCAGAGCGCTACATCAAATGGTTCACGAATTGGCAACGTTCCAACAATACCGTATCTGAAAACTACAGTATCCAAAAATTAAAAATCGAGTTTTCGCTTCGTTCAATACACCATTCAGTAGGGAAAAATCAGATATGATCCCTGCTAAATTTTCAGAGAGCTACATCAAAGGGTTCACGAATTGGCAACGTTCCAACAATACCGTAACTGTCAATTACCGTATCCAAAAATTAAAAATCGAGTTTTCGCTTGGTTCAATACACCATTCGATAGGGAAAAATCAGATATGATCCCTGCGAGATTTTCAGAGCGCTACATCAAAGGGTTCACGAATTGGCAACGTTCCAACAATACCGTACCTGAAAACTACCGTATCCAAAAATTAAAAATCGAGTTTTCGCTTCGTTCAATACACCATTCGATAGGGAAAAATCAGATATGATCCCTGCGAAATTTTCAGAGCGCTACATCAAAGGGTTCACGAATTGGCAACGTTCCAACAATACCGTAACTGAAAATTACCGTATCCAAAAATTAAAAATCGAGTTTTCGCTTCGTTCAATACACCATTCGATAGGGAAAAATCAGATATGATCCTTGCTAAATTTTCAGAGCGCTACATCAAAGGGTTCACGAATTGGCAACGTTCCAACAATACCGTATCTGAAAACTACAGTATCCAAAAATTAAAAATCGAGTTTTCGCTTCGTTCAATACACCACTCGATAGGGAAAAATCAGATATGAACCCTGCTAAATTTCAGAGCGCTACATCAAATGGTTCACGAATTGGCAACGTTCCAACAATACCGTATCTGAAAACTACCGTATCCAAAAATTAAAAATCGAGTTTTCGCTTCGTTCAATACACCATTCGATAGGGAAAAATCAGATATGATCCCTGCGAAATTTTCAGAGCGCTTCATCAAAGGGTTCACGAATTGGCAACGTTCCAACAATACCGTATCTGAAAACTACCGTATCCAAAAATTAAAAATCGAGTTTTCGCTTCGTTCAATACACCATTCGATAGGGAAAAATCAGATATGATCCCTGCTAAATTTTCAGAGCGCTACATCAAAGGGTTCACGAATTGGCAACGTTCCAACAATACCGTAACTGAAAATTACCGTATCCAAAAATTAAAAATCGAGTTTTCGCTTCGTTCAATACACCATTCGATAGGGAAAAATCAGATATGATCCCTGCTAAATTTTCAGAGCGCTACATCAAAGGGTTCACGAATTGGCAACGTTCCAACAATACCGTAACTGAAAATTACCGTATCCAAAAATTAAAAATCGAGTTTTCGCTTGGTTCAATACACCATTCGATAGGGAAAAATCAGATATGATCCCTGCTAAATTTTCAGAGCGCTACATCAAAGGGTTCACGAATTGGCAACGTTCCAACAATACCGTAACTGTCAATTACCGTATCCAAAAATTAAAAATCGAGTTTTCGCTTGGTTCAATACACCATTCGATAGGGAAAAATCAGATATGATCCCTGCGAGATTTTCAGAGCGCTACATCAAAGGGTTCACGAATTGGCAACGTTCCAACAATACCGTACCTGAAAACTACCGTATCCAAAAATTAAAAATCGAGTTTTCGCTTCGTTCAATACACCATTCGATAGGGAAAAATCAGATATGATCCCTGCGAGATTTTCAGAGCGCTACATCAAAGGGTTCACGAATTGGCAACGTTCCAACAATACCGTACCTGAAAACTACCGTATCCAAAAATTAAAAATCGAGTTTTCGCTTCGTTCAATACACCATTCGATAGGGAAAAATCAGATATGATCCCTGCGAAATTTTCAGAGCGCTACATCAAAGGGTTCACGAATTGGCAACGTTCCAACAATACCGTAACTGAAAATTACCGTATCCAAAAATTAAAAATCGAGTTTTCGCTTCGTTCAATACACCATTCGATAGGGAAAAATCAGATATGATCCTTGCTAAATTTTCAGAGCGCTACATCAAAGGGTTCACGAATTGGCAACGTTCCAACAATACCGTATCTGAAAACTACAGTATCCAAAAATTAAAAATCGAGTTTTCGCTTCGTTCAATACACCATTCGATAGGGAAAAATCAGATATGATCCCTGCGAAATTTTCAGAGCGCTTCATCAAAGGGTTCACGAATTGGCAACGTTCCAACAATACCGTATCTGAAAACTACCGTATCCAAAAATTAAAAATCGAGTTTTCGCTTCGTTCAATACACCATTCGATAGGGAAAAATCAGATATGATCCCTGCTAAATTTTCAGAGCGCTACATCAAAGGGTTCACGAATTGGCAACGTTCCAACAATACCGTAACTGAAAATTACCGTATCCAAAAATTAAAAATCGAGTTTTCGCTTCGTTCAATACACCATTCAGTAGGGAAAAATCAGATATGATCCCTGCTAAATTTTCAGAGAGCTACATCAAAGGGTTCACGAATTGGCAACGTTCCAACAATACCGTAACTGAAAATTACCGTATCCAAAAATTAAAAATCGAGTTTTCGCTTCGTTCAATACACCATTCAGTAGGGAAAAATCAGATATGATCCCTGCTAAATTTTCAGAGAGCTACATCAAAGGGTTCACGAATTGGCAACGTTCCAACAATACCGTAACTGAAAATTACCGTATCCAAAAATTTAAAATCGAGTTTTCGCTTCGTTCAATACACCATTCGATAGGGAAAAATCAGATATGATCCCTGCTAAATTTTCAGAGCGCTACATCAAAGGGTTCACGAATTGGCAACGTTCCAACAATACCGTATCTGAAAACTACAGTATCCAAAAATTAAAAATCGAGTTTTCGCTTCGTTCAATACACCATTCGGTAGGGAAAAATCAGATATGATCCCTGCTAAATTTTCAGAGCGCTACATCAAAGGGTTCACGAATTGGCAACGTTCCAACAATACCGTACCTGAAAACTACCGCATCCAAAAATTAAAAATCGAGTTTTCGCTTCGTTCAATACACCATTCGATAGGGAAAAATCAGATATGATCCCTGCTAAATTTTCAGAGCGCTACATCAAAGGGTTCACGAATTGGCAACGTTCCAACAATACCGTATCTGAAAACTAAAGTATCCAAAAATTAAAAATCGAGTTTTCGCTTCGTTCAATACACCATTCGGTAGGGAAAAATCAGATATGATCCCTGCTAAATTTTCAGAGCGCTACATCAAAGGGTTCACGAATTGGCAACGTTCCAACAATACCGTACCTGAAAACTACCGTATCCAAAAATAAAAAATCGAGTTTTCGCTTCGTTCAATACACCATTCGGTAGGGAAAAATCGGATATGATCCCTGCTAAATTTTCAGAGCGCTACATCAAAGGGTTCACGAATTGGCAACGTTCCAACAATACCGTATCTGAAAACTAAAGTATCCAAAAATTAAAAATCGAGTTTTCGCTTCGTTCAATACACCATTCGGTAGGGAAAAATCAGATATGATCCCTGCTAAATTTTCAGAGCGCTACATCAAAGGGTTCACGAATTGGCAACGTTCCAACAATACCGTACCTGAAAACTACCGTATCCAAAAATAAAAAATCGAGTTTTCGCTTCGTTCAATACACCATTCGGTAGGGAAAAATCAGAAATGATCCCTGCTAAATTTTTTCCCAAGTCCCATAGTAACCAAGTACCCAAGAACCCACCTACCCATCAACCCAAGTAACCAAGTCATTTTCCCAAAGGTGCTTCATCAAGGAGAACAATGTCGATTTTTCACAGAACATACAATTGAAACGAAACTACAGAGCTAGAATCCATGCCTAGAGAGAATCGGTGAGATGAGCTCTCTAATTTTGGCGAGGGACTTCTTTCTGTCGATGTCAAACTTATAGTACACTACGACGGATGGCTCGAACCATGAGGGGTGGAAGTGAACAACATCTGCGAGGGTGATGTTGATGTAGCGAGCCCATCCGTATTTCTCTTGTGGCTTCTCTCTGGGGAGACCCTTGCCACGACGGACTTTTCCTCCGGCGGGTGGACGACGGTCGTCCTCAGGTTCGGGCGACGGAGTACTCCGAGCGGGCGATGGACCTCTCTGCAACATCATAATTTAGCGTTATGTCTCAATCGATCGAATTGTAAGAAGAGTATAAGGATATTGTACGGTTCCCCCCTCCCTCATAAGTACCCTGGATTTGAAAGATGAATATAAGGATATTGTACCTGGACCGGTCCGGACACGGGAGTAAGCGAAGGAGCTGAATCAGCCAAAGATTCGACGCTGAGAGAGGACTTCACCGGCGAGAGCGGCGGAGGAGGAGGCATGTAGGGGCCTGAAAGCAAATGATATTGCACTCAGTAATGCCACAGACAAGATGGAGAGACGACTTCGTGCAACAACTAGGCGTTACTAGGGCAACTACATGAACGAGAAATACTGATGCATGGAAGAATCGCATTTCCCAACAGGTCCCGACATAAAACAATAAACTAGAACACCTAACGACACGAATAGTGGAATAAGAATACTGACGAAGTTTTCCCTGCTGGTCACAGCTCCATTGGGCAGCAATCTGCAGCGGGCAGGGGACAGGTCCCACGGGAGGAGGTACTCCCTGCAAATAGTATTACTCATAGCATATCCAAGAGATATCCAAAAAGGTACCCAAAATATACCCTAAAAACGCAAACGATACCCAAGAGATACGAAAGAGATTCCCTAAATATACGAAAAAGATACCCATGTGATGACCAAGAAATCTATCATCTGTGCACTACCAATTGATAACTAACCAGAGTTGCCAGCGGAGCGGGCTGTGACGAGGGCGTCTGTGAGATCACCGCTGCAGGTGCTCCGATCTCGACCTCCGTCTCGATCGTCCATGACTGTAAACAATTTCATACCTTCTTTAATGATCAATCTATTGAACAATGTACCTATTGACTCCTCCCTACAAGAGAAAGCAAGGACACCCAATCAAGCGATGGAGAGATGATTTGGTCAAAGCGGCCTGACAAAAACTCATGCAAATTGCGCAACACGACAGAGCTACATGGAGAACGTTATTGGCAACCCAGCTCCGTAACACCCTATGAACCAGCTGATAAAGTAGTTTAAATGTAAAAAAGTGAATAAATGTATTACCTGAACTTCCTCGCCATCGTCGAATCTCTCCACTATGACGTCCTTTTTCTTCTCCTTTGCGTTAGATCGATGGAGATGATTGGCAAGTAGACGACGCTGAGCCAGCGGCACGGAAGAGTACTTGTGTGACATGTCTGAAATGGAAAGGTGAAGTAGAGGAAGGAGAGGAGACTTCAAAGTCCAGTTTTACGTCATTTGTTTCTCTCGTTCGAAATTTGAAGTTTCGCTTTTTACGTTATATAAATTGCGGCAATTAAAATCTGTCCTATTCTTTCTTGGATATGTCAAGAGATATATCAAGAGATACCCAAAAGATATTCAAGAGATACCCAAAAGATATTCAAGAGATACCCAAAAGATTCACATGCGATACCCAAGAGATACCGAAGATGCCCACCACCCAAGAGATATCCAAAAAGGTACCCAAAAGATACCTTAAATATATCCAAAAGAATTCCATAAGAAAACAAAAATATATCCAAAAAGTTACCCAAGTGAAGCCCAAGAGATACCAAAATGATATCCAATAGAATCCCAATGGATACCCAAAGGATACCCAAATAATAGAGATGGCTAAAAAAATGCCCGAGAGATAGCTAAAAAAATCAAAGAGTTACCCATGAGATGAGATCCAAGGTACAGATCCAAGGAGGACTATGACAGAGATCTAGAGGGAAGTGCAACCCAACCCTAGTACCAAAATACAGTAACCAAGAACAAACCTGCCCAAGCACCCAACTGCCCACATACTCATCTAAGCAAGTATCACCTCCCCGTCTGACCTAGTACCCCAAGTACCCAAGCGCCTACCTACCCATCTTCCCATGTACTCACCTACCCATCTGACCTAGTACCCCAAGTACCCAAGTACCCATGTACCCATCTATCCTAGCAACCAAGTACCAAAGTAACCATGTACCACCTACTCATCTACCCAAGTACCACCTACCCATCTAACCTAGTACACAAGTACCCAAGTACTCATCTATCGTAGTACCCAAAAAACCATCTACCAAAGTTCTAAAGTGCACGAGTACCCAAGTACCCAAGTACCAAAATACTCCAAATTCCCAAATACCCAAGTACCCAAGTAACCATGTACCCACCTACTCATCTTCCCAAGTACCACCTACCTATCTAACCTAATACCCAAATACCCAAGTACCAAAATACTCTAATACCCAAGTACCCAAATACCCATCTATCCTAGTACCCAAATAGACATCTACCCAGATACCAAAGTACTAAAGTGCTCAAGTACCCAAGTACCCAAGTAGACAAGCACCTAAATACCCAATTACCCAAGTACTCCAGTACCCAAGTAACCATGTACCTACATTCCCCTCAACCCTAGTAGTCCAAGTTACCAATTACCCATGTACCCTAGTACCCAAGTACCCAAGTAGTCAGCTACCCCGCTAGTACAGTACTAAAGTAATCAAGTAAAAAATATCACAGAGATACTCAAGAGATACCCATTTGATTCCCAAAAGATACCTATATATTCATCCAGATCCAGGGTGCATATCCAAAAAAAACAATGAGAAAGATCTAGTGGGAGGGAAGATAGTACCTCTTAGTCCGCAGTGTAGAACTGCTGTTTGACCCTCCTTGGTACTCGGGTAGACCTCGGCGAGCTGGAAGCAGGAGTATGAGGAGGCCGGGAGGAGGGGTGGATATCCTACCTGAGGAGAGCGCTGAAGAGGAGAGAAAAGGAGAAGACTGGACGAGCGTCGAATGGATGGAAGAGGGAGGAGACGGGTATATATAGGCTGGAGGGAGTAGGCAAATCGATCTCGGAATATTAAAATGAGGGATAAGTGAGGGGATGAGAGGGAAGAATGAAAGGATTATGGAATAGTAAAATGAGGGATAAGTGAGGGAGTGCGAATGAAGAATGTAGGTAATAGGGAACAGCAAATGAATGTTTTGGATACTGTAGTTTTCAGATACGGTATTGTTGGAACGTTGCCAATTCGTGAACCCTTTGATGTAGCGCTCTGAAAATTTAGCAGGGATCATATCTGATTTTTCCCTATCGAATGGTGTATTGAACGAAGCGAAAACTCGATTTTTAATTTTTGGATACGGTAGTTTTCAGGTACGGTATTGTTGGAACGTTGCCAATTCGTGAACCCTTTGATGTAGCGCTCTGAAAATTTCGCAGGGATCATATCTGATTTTTCCCTATGGAATGGTGTATTGAACCAAGCGAAAACTCGATTTTTAATTTTTGGATACGGTAATTTTCAGTTACGGTATTGTTGGAACGTTGCAAATTCGTGAACCCTTTGATGTAGCGCTCTGAAAATTTAGCAGGGATCATATCTGATTTTTCCCTACCGAATGGTGTATTGAACGAAGCGAAAACTCGATTTTTAATTTTTGGATACTGTAGTTTTCAGATACGGTATTGTTGGAACGTTACCAATTCGTGAACCCTTTGATGTAGCGCTCTGAAAATTTAGCAGGGCTCATATCTGATTTTTCCCTATCGAATGGTGTATTGAACCAAGCGAAAACTCGATTTTTAATTTTTGGATACGGTAATTTTCAGTTACGGTATTGTTGGAACGTTGCCAATTCGTGAACCCTTTGATGTAGCACTCTGAAAATTTAGCAGGGATCATATCTGATTTTTCCCTACCGAATGGTGTATTGAACGAAGCGAAAACTCGATTTTTAATTTTTGGATACGGTAGTTTTCAGGTACGGTATTGTTGGAACGTTGCCAATTCGTGAACCCTTTGATGTAGCGCTCTGAAAATTTAGCAGGGATCATATCTGATTTTTCCCTATTGAATGGTGTTTTGAACCAAGCGAAAACTCGATTTTTAATTTTTGGATACGGTAATTTTCAGTTACGGTATTGTTGGAACGTTGCCAATTCGTGAACCCTTTGATGTAGCGCTCTGAAAATTTAGCAGGGATCATATCTGATTTTTCCCTACCGAATGGTGTATTGAACGAAGCGAAAACTCGATTTTTAATTTTTGGATACGGTAGTTTTCAGGTACGGTATTGTTGGAACGTTGCCAATTCGTGAACCCTTTGATGTAGCGCTCTGAAAATTTAGCAGGGATCACATCTGATTTTTCCCTATTGAATGGTGTTTTGAACCAAGCGAAAACTCGATTTTTAATTTTTGGATACGGTAATTTTCAGTTACGGTATTGTTGGAACGTTGCCAATTCGTGAACCCTTTGATGTAGCGCTCTGAAAATTTAGCAGGGATCATATCTGATTTTTCCCTATCGAATGGTGTATTGAACGAAGCGAAAACTCGATTTTTATTTTTGGATACTGTAGTTTTCAGATACGGTATTGTTGGAACGTTGCCAATTCGTGAACCCTTTGATGTAGCGCTCTGAAAATTTAGCAGGGATCATATCTGATTTTTCCCTATTGAATGGTGTATTGAACCAAGCGAAAACTCGATTTTTAATTTTTGGATACGGTAGTTTTCAGGTACGGTATTGTTGGAACGTTGCCAATTCGTGAACCCTTTGATGTAGCGCTCTGAAAATTTAGCAGGGCTCATATCTGATTTTTCCCTATCGAATGGTGTATTGAACCAAGCGAAAACTCGATTTTTAATTTTTGGATACGGTAATTTTCAGTTACGGTATTGTTGGAACGTTGCCAATTCGTGAACCCTTTGATGTAGCACTCTGAAAATTTAGCAGGGATCATATCTGATTTTTCCCTACCGAATGGTGTATTGAACGAAGCGAAAACTCGATTTTTAATTTTTGGATACGGTAGTTTTCAGGTACGGTATTGTTGGAACGTTGCCAATTCGTGAACCCTTTGATGTAGCGCTCTGAAAATTTAGCAGGGATCATATCTGATTTTTCCCTATTGAATGGTGTTTTGAACCAAGCGAAAACTCGATTTTTAATTTTTGGATACGGTAATTTTCAGTTACGGTATTGTTGGAACGTTGCCAATTCGTGAACCCTTTGATGTAGCGCTCTGAAAATTTAGCAGGGATCATATCTGATTTTTCCCTACCGAATGGTGTATTGAACGAAGCGAAAACTCGATTTTTAATTTTTGGATACGGTAGTTTTCAGGTACGGTATTGTTGGAACGTTGCCAATTCGTGAACCCTTTGATGTAGCGCTCTGAAAATTTAGCAGGGATCATATCTGATTTTTCCCTATTGAATGGTGTTTTGAACCAAGCGAAAACTCGATTTTTAATTTTTGGATACGGTAATTTTCAGTTACGGTATTGTTGGAACGTTGCCAATTCGTGAACCCTTTGATGTAGCGCTCTGAAAATTTAGCAGGGATCATATCTGATTTTTCCCTATCGAATGGTGTATTGAACGAAGCGAAAACTCGATTTTTATTTTTGGATACTGTAGTTTTCAGATACGGTATTGTTGGAACGTTGCCAATTCGTGAACCCTTTGATGTAGCGCTCTGAAAATTTAGCAGGGATCATATCTGATTTTTCCCTATTGAATGGTGTATTGAACCAAGCGAAAACTCGATTTTTAATTTTTGGATACGGTAATTTTCAGTTACGGTATTGTTGGAGCGTTGCCAATTCGTGAACCCTTTGATGTAGCGCTCTGAAAATTTAGCAGGGATCATATCTGATTTTTCCCTATCGAATGGTGTATTGAACGAAGCGAAAACTCAATTTTTAATTTTTGAATACGGTAGTTTTCAGGTACGGTATTGTTGGAACGTTGCTAATTCGTGAACCCTTTGATGTAGCGCTCTGAAAATTTAGCAGGGATCATATCTGATTTTTCCCTATCGAATGGTGTATTGAACGAAGCGAAAACTCAATTTTTAATTTTTGGATACGGTAGTTTTCAGGTACGGTATTGTTGGAACGTTGCCAATTCGTGAACCATTTGATGTAGCGCTCTGAAAATTTAGCAGGGATCATATCTGATTTTTCCCTATCGAATGGTGTTTTGAACCAAGCGAAAACTCGATTTTTAATTTTTGGATACGGTAATTTTCAGTTACGGTATTGTTGGAACGTTGCCAATTCGTGAACCCTTTGATGTAGCGCTCTGAAAATTTAGCAGGGATCATATCTGATTTTTCCCTATCGAATGGTGTATTGAACGAAGCGAAAACTCGATTTTTATTTTTGGATACTGTAGTTTTCAGATACGGTATTGTTGGAACGTTGCCAATTCGTGAACCCTTTGATGTAGCGCTCTGAAAATTTAGCAGGGATCATATCTGATTTTTCCCTATCGAATGGTGTTTTGAACCAAGCGAAAACTCGATTTTTAATTTTTGGATACGGTAATTTTCAGTTACGGTATTGTTGGAACGTTGCCAATTCGTGAACCCTTTGATGTAGCGCTCTGAAAATTTAGCAGGGATCATATCTGATTTTTCCCTATCGAATGGTGTATTGAACGAAGCGAAAACTCGATTTTTATTTTTGGATACTGTAGTTTTCAGATACGGTATTGTTGGAACGTTGCCAATTCGTGAACCCTTTGATGTAGCGCTCTGAAAATTTAGCAGGGATCACATCTGATTTTTCCCTATTGAATGGTGTATTGAACGAAGCGAAAACTCGATTTTTAATTTTTGGATACGGTAGTTTTCAGGTACGGTATTGTTGGAACGTTGCCAATTCGTGAACCCTTTGATGTAGCGCTCTGAAAATTTAGCAGGGATCATATCTGATTTTTCCCTATTGAATGGTGTTTTGAACCAAGCGAAAACTCGATTTTTAATTTTTGGATACGGTAATTTTCAGTTACGGTATTGTTGAAACGTTGCCAATTCGTGAACCCTTTGATGTAGCGCTCTGAAAATTTAGCAGGGATCATATCTGATTTTTCCCTACCGAATGGTGTATTGAACGAAGCGAAAACTCGATTTTTAATTTTTGGATACGGTAGTTTTCAGGTACGGTATTGTTGGAACGTTGCCAATTCGTGAACCCTTTGATGTAGCGCTCTGAAAATTTAGCAGGGATCATATCTGATTTTTCCCTATTGAATGGTGTTTTGAACCAAGCGAAAACTCGATTTTTAATTTTTGGATACGGTAATTTTCAGTTACGGTATTGTTGGAACGTTGCCAATTCGTGAACCCTTTGATGTAGCGCTCTGAAAATTTAGCAGGGATCATATCTGATTTTTCCCTATCGAATGGTGTATTGAACGAAGCGAAAACTCGATTTTTATTTTTGGATACTGTAGTTTTCAGATACGGTATTGTTGGAACGTTGCCAATTCGTGAACCCTTTGATGTAGCGCTCTGAAAATTTAGCAGGGATCATATCTGATTTTTCCCTATTGAATGGTGTATTGAACCAAGCGAAAACTCGATTTTTAATTTTTGGATACGGTAATTTTCAGTTACGGTATTGTTGGAGCGTTGCCAATTCGTGAACCCTTTGATGTAGCGCTCTGAAAATTTAGCAGGGATCATATCTGATTTTTCCCTATCGAATGGTGTATTGAACGAAGCGAAAACTCAATTTTTAATTTTTGAATACGGTAGTTTTCAGGTACGGTATTGTTGGAACGTTGCCAATTCGTGAACCCTTTGATGTAGCGCTCTGAAAATTTAGCAGGGATCATATCTGATTTTTCCCTATCGAATGGTGTATTGAACGAAGCGAAAACTCAATTTTTAATTTTTGGATACGGTAGTTTTCAGGTACGGTATTGTTGGAACGTTGCCAATTCGTGAACCATTTGATGTAGCGCTCTGAAAATTTAGCAGGGATCATATCTGATTTTTCCCTATCGAATGGTGTTTTGAACCAAGCGAAAACTCGATTTTTAATTTTTGGATACGGTAATTTTCAGTTACGGTATTGTTGGAACGTTGCCAATTCGTGAACCCTTTGATGTAGCGCTCTGAAAATTTAGCAGGGATCATATCTGATTTTTCCCTATCGAATGGTGTATTGAACGAAGCGAAAACTCGATTTTTAATTTTTGGATACGGTAATTTTCAGTTACGGTATTGTTGGAGCGTTGCCAATTCGTGAACCCTTTGATGTAGCGCTCTGAAAATTTAGCAGGGATCATATCTGATTTTTCCCTATCGAATGGTGTATTGAACGAAGCGAAAACTCAATTTTTAATTTTTGGATACGGTAGTTTTCAGGTACGGTATTGTTGGAACGTTGCCAATTCGTGAACCATTTGATGTAGCGCTCTGAAAATTTAGCAGGGATCATATCTGATTTTTCCCTATCGAATGGTGTATTGAACGAAGCGAAAACTCAATTTTTAATTTTTGGATACGGTAGTTTTCAGGTACGGTATTGTTGGAACGTTGCCAATTCGTGAACCATTTGATGTAGCGCTCTGAAAATTTAGCAGGGATCATATCTGATTTTTCCCTATCGAATGGTGTATTGAACGAAGCGAAAACTCGATTTTTAATTTTTGGATACGGTAGTTTTCAGGTACGGTATTGTTGGAACGTTGCCAATTCGTGAACCCTTTGATGTAGCGCTCTGAAAATTTAGCAGGGATCATATCTGATTTTTCCCTATTGAATGGTGTATTGAACCAAGCGAAAACTCGATTTTTAATTTTTGGATACGGTAATTTTCAGTTACGGTATTGTTGGAACGTTGCCAATTCGTGAACCCTTTGATGTAGCGCTCTGAAAATTTAGCAGGGATCATATCTGATTTTTCCCTATCGAATGGTGTATTGAACGAAGCGAAAACTCGATTTTTAATTTTTGGATACGGTAGTTTTCAGGTACGGTATTGTTGGAACGTTGCCAATTCGTGAACCCTTTGATGTAGCGCTCTGAAAATTTAGCAGGGATCATATCTGATTTTTCCCTATTGAATGGTGTTTTGAACCAAGCGAAAACTCGATTTTTAATTTTTGGATACGGTAATTTTCAGTTACGGTATTGTTGGAACGTTGCCAATTCGTGAACCCTTTGATGTAGCGCTCTGAAAATTTAGCAGGGATCATATCTGATTTTTCCCTATCGAATGGTGTATTGAACGAAGCGAAAACTCGATTTTTATTTTTGGATACTGTAGTTTTCAGATACGGTATTGTTGGAACGTTGCCAATTCGTGAACCCTTTGATGTAGCGCTCTGAAAATTTAGCAGGGATCATATCTGATTTTTCCCTATTGAATGGTGTATTGAACCAAGCGAAAACTCGATTTTTATTTTTGGATACTGTAGTTTTCAGATACGGTATTGTTGGAACGTTGCCAATTCGTGAACCCTTTGATGTAGCGCTCTGAAAATTTAGCAGGGATCATATCTGATTTTTCCCTATCGAATGGTGTATTGAACGAAGCGAAAACTCAATTTTTAATTTTTGGATACGGTAGTTTTCAGGTACGGTATTGTTGGAACGTTGCCAATTCGTGAACCATTTGATGTAGCGCTCTGAAAATTTAGCAGGGATCATATCTGATTTTTCCCTATCGAATGGTGTTTTGAACCAAGCGAAAACTTGATTTTTAATTTTTGGATACGGTAATTTTCAGTTACGGTATTGTTGGAACGTTGCCAATTCGTGAACCCTTTGATGTAGCGCTCTGAAAATTTAGCAGGGATCATATCTGATTTTTCCCTATCGAATGGTGTATTGAACGAAGCGAAAACTCGATTTTTAATTTTTGGATACGGTAGTTTTCAGGTACGGTATTGTTGGAACGTTGCCAATTCGTGAACCCTTTGATGTAGCGCTCTGAAAATTTCGCAGGGATCATATCTGATTTTTCCCTATGGAATGGTGTATTGAACCAAGCGAAAACTCGATTTTTAATTTTTGGATACGGTAATTTTCAGTTACGGTATTGTTGGAACGTTGCCAATTCGTGAACCCTTTGATGTAGCGCTCTGAAAATTTAGCAGGGATCATATCTGATTTTTCCCTATCGAATGGTGTATTGAACGAAGCGAAAACTCAATTTTTAATTTTTGGATACGGTAGTTTTCAGGTACGGTATTGTTGGAACGTTGCCAATTCGTGAACCATTTGATGTAGCGCTCTGAAAATTTAGCAGGGATCATATCTGATTTTTCCCTATCGAATGGTGTTTTGAACCAAGCGAAAACTCGATTTTTAATTTTTGGATACGGTAATTTTCAGTTACGGTATTGTTGGAACGTTGCCAATTCGTGAACCCTTTGATGTAGCGCTCTGAAAATTTAGCAGGGATCATATCTGATTTTTCCCTATCGAATGGTGTATTGAACGAAGCGAAAACTCGATTTTTAATTTTTGGATACGGTAGTTTTCAGGTACGGTATTGTTGGAACGTTGCCAATTCGTGAACCCTTTGATGTAGCGCTCTGAAAATTTAGCAGGGATCATATCTGATTTTTCCCTATTGAATGGTGTATTGAACCAAGCGAAAACTCGATTTTTAATTTTTGGATACGGTAATTTTCAGTTACGGTATTGTTGGAACGTTGCAAATTCGTGAACCCTTTGATGTAGCGCTCTGAAAATTTAGCAGGGATCATATCTGATTTTTCCCTATCGAATGGTGTATTGAACGAAGCGAAAACTCGATTTTTAATTTTTGGATACTGTAGTTTTCAGATACGGTATTGTTGGAACGTTGCCAATTCGTGAACCCTTTGATGTAGCGCTCTGAAAATTTAGCAGGGATCATATCTGATTTTTCCCTATCGAATGGTGTATTGAACCAAGCGAAAACTCGATTTTTAATTTTTGGATACGGTAGTTTTCAGGTACGGTATTGTTGGAACGTTGCCAATTCGTGAACCCTTTGATGTAGCGCTCTGAAAATTTAGCAGGGATCATATCTGATTTTTCCCTATTGAATGGTGTATTGAACCAAGCGAAAACTCGATTTTTAATTTTTGGATACGGTAATTTTCAGTTACGGTATTGTTGGAACGTTGCCAATTCGTGAACCCTTTGATGTAGCGCTCTGAAAATTTAGCAGGGATCATATCTGATTTTTCCCTATCGAATGGTGTATTGAACGAAGCGAAAACTCGATTTTTAATTTTTGGATACGGTAGTTTTCAGGTACGGTATTGTTGGAACGTTGCCAATTCGTGAACCCTTTGATGTAGCGCTCTGAAAATTTAGCAGGGATCATATCTGATTTTTCCCTATCGAATGGTGTATTGAACCAAGCGAAAACTCGATTTTTAATTTTTGGATACGGTAATTTTCAGTTACGGTATTGTTGGAACGTTGCCAATTCGTGAACCCTTTGATGTAGCGCTCTGAAAATTTAGCAGGGATCATATCTGATTTTTCCCTATCGAATGGTGTATTGAACGAAGCGAAAACTCGATTTTTAATTTTTGGATACGGTAGTTTTCAGATACGGTATTGTTGGAACGTTGCCAATTCGTGAACCCTTTGATGTAGCGCTCTGAAAATTTAGCAGGGATCATATCTGATTTTTCCCTATCGAATGGTGTATTGAACGAAGCGAAAACTCGATTTTTAATTTTTGGATACGGTAGTTTTCAGATACGGTATTGTTGGAACGTTGCCAATTCGTGAACCCTTTGATGTAGCGCTCTGAAAATTTAGCAGGGATCATATCTGATTTTTCCCTATCGAATGGTGTATTGAACGAAGCGAAAACTCAATTTTTAATTTTTGGATACGGTAGTTTTCAGGTACGGTATTGTTGGAACGTTGCCAATTCGTGAACCATTTGATGTAGCGCTCTGAAAATTTAGCAGGGATCATATCTGATTTTTCCCTATCGAATGGTGTATTGAACGAAGCGAAAACTCGATTTTTAATTTTTGGATACGGTAAGTTTTCAGTTACGGTATTGTTGGAACGTTGCCAATTCGTGAACCCTTTGATGTAGCACTCTGAAAATTTAGCAGGGATCATATCTGATTTTTCCCTACCGAATGGTGTATTGAACGAAGCGAAAACTCGATTTTTAATTTTTGGATACGGTAGTTTTCAGGTACGGTATTGTTGGAACGTTGCCAATTCGTGAACCCTTTGATGTAGCGCTCTGAAAATTTAGCAGGGATCATATCTGATTTTTCCCTATCGAATGGTGTATTGAACCAAGCGAAAACTCGATTTTTAATTTTTGGATACGGTAATTTTCAGTTACGGTATTGTTGGAACGTTGCCAATTCGTGAACCCTTTGATGTAGCGCTCTGAAAATTTAGCAGGGATCATATCTGATTTTTCCCTATCGAATGGTGTATTGAACGAAGCGAAAACTCAATTTTTAATTTTTGGATACGGTAGTTTTCAGGTACGGTATTGTTGGAACGTTGCCAATTCGTGAACCATTTGATGTAGCGCTCTGAAAATTTAGCAGGGATCATATCTGATTTTTCCCTATCGAATGGTGTTTTGAACCAAGCGAAAACTTGATTTTTAATTTTTGGATACGGTAATTTTCAGTTACGGTATTGTTGGAACGTTGCCAATTCGTGAACCCTTTGATGTAGCGCTCTGAAAATTTAGCAGGGATCATATCTGATTTTTCCCTATCGAATGGTGTATTGAACGAAGCGAAAACTCGATTTTTAATTTTTGGATACGGTAGTTTTCAGGTACGGTATTGTTGGAACGTTGCCAATTCGTGAACCCTTTGATGTAGCGCTCTGAAAATTTAGCAGGGATCATATCTGATTTTTCCCTATCGAATGGTGTATTGAACGAAGCGAAAACTCGATTTTTAATTTTTGGATACGGTAGTTTTCAGTTACGGTATTGTTGGAACGTTGCCAATTCGTGAACCCTTTGATGTAGCGCTCTGAAAATTTAGCAGGGATCATATCTGATTTTTCCCTATCGAATGGTGTATTGAACGAAGCGAAAACTCGATTTTTAATTTTTGGATACGGTAGTTTTCAGATACGGTATTGTTGGAACGTTGCCAATTCGTGAACCCTTTGATGTAGCGCTCTGAAAATTTAGCAGGGATCATATCTGATTTTTCCCTATCGAATGGTGTATTGAACGAAGCGAAAACTCGATTTTTAATTTTTGGATACGGTAGTTTTCAGTTACGGTATTGTTGGAACGTTGCCAATTCGTGAACCCTTTGATGTAGCGCTCTGAAAATTTAGCAGGGATCATATCTGATTTTTCCCTATCGAATGGTGTATTGAACGAAGCGAAAACTCGATTTTTAATTTTTGGATACGGTAGTTTTCAGGTACGGTATTGTTGGAACGTTGCCAATTCGTGAACCCTTTGATGTAGCGCTCTGAAAATTTAGCAGGGATCATATCTGATTTTTCCCTATCGAATGGTGTATTGAACGAAGCGAAAACTCGATTTTTAATTTTTGGATACGGTAGTTTTCAGTTACGGTATTGTTGGAACGTTGCCAATTCGTGAACCCTTTGATGTAGCGCTCTGAAAATTTAGCAGGGATCATATCTGATTTTTCCCTATCGAATGGTGTATTGAACGAAGCGAAAACTCAATTTTTAATTTTTGGATACGGTAGTTTTCAGGTACGGTATTGTTGGAACGTTGCCAATTCGTGAACCATTTGATGTAGCGCTCTGAAAATTTAGCAGGGATCATATCTGATTTTTCCCTATCGAATGGTGTATTGAACCAAGCGAAAACTCGATTTTTAATTTTTGGATACGGTAAGTTTTCAGTTACGGTATTGTTGGAACGTTGCCAATTCGTGAACCCTTTGATGTAGCGCTCTGAAAATTTAGCAGGGATCATATCTGATTTTTCCCTATCGAATGGTGTATTGAACGAAGCGAAAACTCGATTTTTAATTTTTGGATACGGTAGTTTTCAGGTACGGTATTGTTGGAACGTTGCCAATTCGTGAACCCTTTGATGTAGCGCTCTGAAAATTTAGCAGGGATCATATCTGATTTTTCCCTATCGAATGGTGTATTGAACGAAGCGAAAACTCGATTTTTAATTTTTGGATACGGTAGTTTTCAGTTACGGTATTGTTGGAACGTTGCCAATTCGTGAACCCTTTGATGTAGCGCTCTGAAAATTTAGCAGGGATCATATCTGATTTTTCCCTATCGAATGGTGTATTGAACGAAGCGAAAACTCGATTTTTAATTTTTGGATACGGTAGTTTTCAGGTACGGTATTGTTGGAACGTTGCCAATTCGTGAACCCTTTGATGTAGCGCTCTGAAAATTTAGCAGGGATCATATCTGATTTTTCCCTATCGAATGGTGTATTGAACGAAGCGAAAACTCGATTTTTAATTTTTGGATACGGTAGTTTTCAGGTACGGTATTGTTGGAACGTTGCCAATTCGTGAACCCTTTGATGTAGCGCTCTGAAAATTTAGCAGGGATCATATCTGATTTTTCCCTATCGAATGGTGTATTGAACGAAGCGAAAACTCGATTTTTAATTTTTGGATACGGTAGTTTTCAGGTACGGTATTGTTGGAACGTTGCCAATTCGTGAACCCTTTGATGTAGCGCTCTGAAAATTTAGCAGGGATCATATCTGATTTTTCCCTATCGAATGGTGTATTGAACGAAGCGAAAACTCGATTTTTAATTTTTGGATACGGTAGTTTTCAGTTACGGTATTGTTGGAACGTTGCCAATTCGTGAACCCTTTGATGTAGCGCTCTGAAAATTTAGCAGGGATCATATCTGATTTTTCCCTATCGAATGGTGTATTGAACGAAGCGAAAACTCGATTTTTAATTTTTGGATACGGTAGTTTTCAGGTACGGTATTGTTGGAACGTTGCCAATTCGTGAACCCTTTGATGTAGCGCTCTGAAAATTTAGCAGGGATCATATCTGATTTTTCCCTATCGAATGGTGTATTGAACGAAGCGAAAACTCGATTTTTAATTTTTGGATACGGTAGTTTTCAGGTACGGTATTGTTGGAACGTTGCCAATTCGTGAACCCTTTGATGTAGCGCTCTGAAAATTTAGCAGGGATCATATCTGATTTTTCCCTATCGAATGGTGTATTGAACGAAGCGAAAACTCGATTTTTAATTTTTGGATACGGTAGTTTTCAGGTACGGTATTGTTGGAACGTTGCCAATTCGTGAACCCTTTGATGTAGCGCTCTGAAAATTTAGCAGGGATCATATCTGATTTTTCCCTATCGAATGGTGTATTGAACGAAGCGAAAACTCGATTTTTAATTTTTGGATACGGTAGTTTTCAGGTACGGTATTGTTGGAACGTTGCCAATTCGTGAACCCTTTGATGTAGCGCTCTGAAAATTTAGCAGGGATCATATCTGATTTTTCCCTATCGAATGGTGTATTGAACGAAGCGAAAACTCGATTTTTAATTTTTGGATACGGTAGTTTTCAGTTACGGTATTGTTGGAACGTTGCCAATTCGTGAACCCTTTGATGTAGCGCTCTGAAAATTTAGCAGGGATCATATCTGATTTTTCCCTATCGAATGGTGTATTGAACGAAGCGAAAACTCGATTTTTAATTTTTGGATACGGTAGTTTTCAGGTACGGTATTGTTGGAACGTTGCCAATTCGTGAACCCTTTGATGTAGCGCTCTGAAAATTTAGCAGGGATCATATCTGATTTTTCCCTATCGAATGGTGTATTGAACGAAGCGAAAACTCGATTTTTAATTTTTGGATACGGTAGTTTTCAGGTACGGTATTGTTGGAACGTTGCCAATTCGTGAACCCTTTGATGTAGCGCTCTGAAAATTTAGCAGGGATCATATCTGATTTTTCCCTATCGAATGGTGTATTGAACGAAGCGAAAACTCGATTTTTAATTTTTGGATACGGTAGTTTTCAGGTACGGTATTGTTGGAACGTTGCCAATTCGTGAACCCTTTGATGTAGCGCTCTGAAAATTTAGCAGGGATCATATCTGATTTTTCCCTATCGAATGGTGTATTGAACGAAGCGAAAACTCGATTTTTAATTTTTGGATACGGTAGTTTTCAGTTACGGTATTGTTGGAACGTTGCCAATTCGTGAACCCTTTGATGTAGCGCTCTGAAAATTTAGCAGGGATCATATCTGATTTTTCCCTATCGAATGGTGTATTGAACGAAGCGAAAACTCGATTTTTAATTTTTGGATACGGTAGTTTTCAGGTACGGTATTGTTGGAACGTTGCCAATTCGTGAACCCTTTGATGTAGCGCTCTGAAAATTTAGCAGGGATCATATCTGATTTTTCCCTATCGAATGGTGTATTGAACGAAGCGAAAACTCGATTTTTAATTTTTGGATACGGTAGTTTTCAGGTACGGTATTGTTGGAACGTTGCCAATTCGTGAACCATTTGATGTAGCGCTCTGAAAATTTAGCAGGGATCATATCTGATTTTTCCCTATCGAATGGTGTATTGAACGAAGCGAAAACTCGATTTTTAATTTTTGGATACGGTAGTTTTCAGTTACGGTATTGTTGGAACGTTGCCAATTCGTGAACCCTTTGATGTAGCGCTCTGAAAATTTAGCAGGGATCATATCTGATTTTTCCCTATCGAATGGTGTATTGAACGAAGCGAAAACTCGATTTTTAATTTTTGGATACGGTAGTTTTCAGGATACGGTATTGTTGGAACGTTGCCAATTCGTGAACCCTTTGATGTAGCGCTCTGAAAATTTAGCAGGGATCATATCTGATTTTTCCCTATCGAATGGTGTATTGAACGAAGCGAAAACTCGATTTTTAATTTTTGGATACGGTAGTTTTCAGTTACGGTATTGTTGGAACGTTGCCAATTCGTGAACCCTTTGATGTAGCGCTCTGAAAATTTAGCAGGGATCATATCTGATTTTTCCCTATCGAATGGTGTATTGAACGAAGCGAAACTCGATTTTTATATTTTTGGGATACGTAGTTTTCAGATTACGGTCTTTGGTTTGACAGATACGGTATTGTGGTGTTTT